>OW964835.1:4047500-4647500 GCA_943142095.1 Ophonus ardosiacus
CATTGGGATCTCGAGAACTATAAGAGATACGATGTCGGTTAAATGGAACTTTTTGTGCGCCTTTGGGAGGCCATCTCAGACGTGCTTTTGTTTTTCCAAAAATTCTCATAGGGCACTAGATAATGACGAAAAACTGGATATTGTTGATTTTTCTTTTTAAAATAACGTCTAAACTATTAGTAATTGAGAAAAACGTTTCAAATATAAAAGATAGATATTTTTATTAGTTAACCAGTGGCGTATGAAATAAATTTTTATATCCGTAAATTTTCGAGATATAACACAAACTTCTAATTTTTTAAATGGAACCCATATCTGATTTCAGTCTCAAAAAAATTATTATTTTTTTCTCTTTTCAATGATGTGAGGGTTATTATATTTTATATTTGTTTTGCTCCTAAAATTTAATTTTTCTCTTTATTTTCCTGAACTTTCTTATTATTTCCCAAAAAAACATTATTATTTTTATTAATTATATTGTATTTGATCGAAATAATTTGTTTTATGCCTTTATTACTTAATATTTTCAATCTAGACTCATAATTACAAATTACACTAATGTGCCAAGGGCGACAAGATACAAAATATAAAAATTAGTTTGATACGAGTTTTGAGCAAAATTTTCTAACGAAATAAGTTATTTAAATACAAGGAGTATTTCTAAATAGAAATCTACCAATATTTTCAAAATAATTATAAATTTAATACAAAATAAGGAAAAAATAATAAATTTGAAGGCAAAACAAATATAAAACATAATAACACTTACATCGTTGAAAAGAGAAAAAAATATGGATTTTTTTGAGACTAAAATCAGATATGGGTTCTATTTAAAAAAATATAAGTTTGTGTTATATCTCGAAAAATTATGGACATAAAAATTTATTTCGAACGCCACTGGTTATTTAATAAAAATATCTATCTTTTGTATTTGAAACGTTTTTCTCAATTACTAATAGTTTAGAAGTTATTTGAAAAAGAAAAAATCAACAATATTCAGTTTTTCGTCATTATCTAGTGCCCTATGAGAATTTTTGGAAAAACAAAAGCACATCTGAGATGGCCTCCCAAAGGGGCACAAAATGTTCCATTTAACCGACATCGTATCTCTTATAGTTCTCGAGATCCCAATGGTGGCACCTCTAAATGGGACACACTGTATAATTTTAAAACTATTCAATGAATGTGTACAATCTTTTCAGGGGTGTTAGTTGGCAACCTTGGGATATGCTCTGATCAGCTGTTTCGTCATTTTATGTCAACATAACCTCAAAATTTTCAATTCACCATGGCAAGTCCACTAGAAGATTGCACCTTAGAAGAGCAGCGCTCAGTCATTAGATTTTTAGTCGCAGAAGGTGTAAAATCAAGTGAAATTTTTTCTAGAATGTTGATACAGTACGGTAAAAGTTGTATGAACCGTGCGAATTTTTACAAGTGCGTTGATCGGTTTAAAAGTGGCCGAACAAGTGTAGGTGATGAACCCCGATGTGGACGTCCAGTGGAAGTTTCTGGTCCCTCGTTGGAATCGAGGACTGACGGACTTATTCGTGATAACATAAGAATTACTGTTGAAATGATAGCTGAGGAAGTTCAAGTAAGTGTTGGAACTGTTCACAATTCAGAACAATTTAAAGTACAGAAAAACGTGTGCCAGATGGGTTCCCAGACAGCTTACTGAAGCTCATAAAGAATCAAGGCTTTCCATTAGTCAAGACTTAAAGCAACGAAGTTTGATTGAAGGAGACGCTTTTTTTGAAAGAATAGTGACCAGCGACGAGGTCTGGATCCATCACTACGACCCTGAGACCAAAAGGCAGAGTATGGAGTGGAAACACACTAGCTCTCCAGTTCGCAAAAAATTCAAGGTTCAACCTTCCACCGGTAAAGTGATGCTGACCATCTTTTGGGACTCACAGGGTCCAGTCTATTGCGATTTCCTGGAAGATCAGCGAACTATCAATAGCCAATACTACTCTAAGATGCTAGAACATAAAGTTAGACCAGCTATCAGGAGCAAACGCCGTGGACTCTTGTCAAAAGGAGTCATTCTTCAGCACGATAACGCCCGCCCTCATACAGCCCAGCTGACCCGAGATAAGCTTCAAGAATTGGGTTGGGAGGTCTTACCTCATCCTGCCTACAGTCCCGACCTAGCCCCATCTGATTTTTACCTGTTTGGACCACTCAAAGACGCCCTACGTGGAAAAAGATTTGCTAACAATGAGGAAGTTAAGAAAGCGGTGCAAAAGTGGCTTCGGGGTAAATCGAAAGAATTCTTCGCCTAGGGAATTAGGAAGCTGCAAGAAAGATGGGACAAGTGCATAACTGTGGGGGGTGATTATGTTGAAAAATAGCCTTAATTTTGAAAGATTGAAATAAACCGTTTTTGAGCTATAGCCATTTGTCTCTTTACTTATTTAATTACCCTCGTAGTAATCACCTTCAATCGCTTGTAGTTTGCGACCTAATCAATATTTAAACAATTTTTTTTCACTAATACACAAAAGTGACCTCTGCGGTGCACTCTCCACGCCAGCAATGAGTGCTCGTGAGGCCACAGGCACGGTACAATATGTCATTACCATTACCAAAGTTATTTTTAGGCTAAGCAAGATTCGAATTGAAATTATCTTTCGACTCTCTTCTTTATTCTATTTGTGGTGAACGTTTCCTCATCTTAAAATTAAAACCACGAAACATATGATGGCTTTAATCATAGTATATGTTGAAATATGACAGAAATAATTAATGACATATTTCAGTAAAATATGAAGCAAACGCAACTCCAACACTCGTCTCTGTAGTTAATGGTAATGTTAACGATAAGAGATAAAATTAAACAAACGCAACCAAAGGTTGCCTGGCAGCATGTCAACATGAACAAATGACATCATCCACTCTCTTTTATCAGCAAACAATTTATTTATTCATAATTGGAAATTCGTAGTGACAGGACACAACACACGGAGCCACAACTAACTGTAAACAAAGAGATTATTTTTTACCTCTCGTTAAGAGAGGTATTGGATTCATGCTAAAATTCGCATTTCCAGATTTTATTGAACAAGCACGATTTAAGGTCCCTAGAATCCGATTATAACATTTTAAAAATGATGTGTGTGTGTGTGTGTGGATGTTGGAGGGACGATTCCTCAAAAACTATAAGACTTAAAAAATATTTAACTGCAGTTTCCTCAATCTGACATTCCTGGGAAGAGCTGAAAAGGTTTTGGTAACAATTGAACAACCGGAAGTAGTAGTTTCTTAGAAAAAATCTTCTAAATATAATTTTTTGGGAGTTTTTGTTATTAAATATTGAAGAACATAAAATTCTCCATCTAATACACTTAAAATTTTTATTATATCTTGTATAGATTTAGAGATAAAGGCCGCGCGCCTTTTCATGTTATGAATATTCTGCAGTCAATGGGCTACTTGCGTGGTACTGAAAATCCGTTTCTGTCACTATATACGTAATGTTATATTGAAAACATATATAAAAATATAAATTTTATTTTAAAATAATTATTTGTTTTTTACTAAATTAAGAAAAAAAATTTTCAGGGACGTCTTTATATTGAACTGGGGAGGGGAAGCATGTTTAAGAATATTATCAATAGATGGCATGGCGTGCGAGGAAGTTTTAATTTGAATTTGACATTAGTTCATTTTTCTCTCTCTCTGGTCCCTCAAATACATTAATTACTTTATAAATAAACACATAGGTAGTTACTTGTAATTTAAAATATTGATACCACAAAGATAAACTAAAATACTAATCTCCAAACAAAACGTCAAACAGGTGATCTACATTACTCGCACAAACATACCATTATTATGGGACGGCACCACGCTGTGGCTTTACGACCATTCATTGGTGTGGCGTAATTCTACGTCATACATGGCGGGAATTCAAATAATCAAATTTCATTATTTTTTTTCTGGCTAATTAATAAAAATTTTGTCAAAAGAAAAAATATGGGTAGCAAGTTTTTACCTTCTCTTCAAAAATATTAAATAAAAAAAGGTACGCAAGTAGCCCATTACACTAAAAGTTGGCACGACCTCCGATATCAATACTTTTATAGGCTCATGAGAACACCTAAATAGAAAATTATAAATTACCGATTTTCTAAAACTAATTTGTTGATGGATGGGGTCCCGTGGCCGCGTGCCTGAGTGTCTGGTCGCGAACCTGGGGGAACCGGGTTCGATCCCGACAGACGCCAAATATTTCCAATTTTAAATGGCACAAAAGTGACCCCTGTGGTGCACTCTCCACACCAGCTATGAGTGCCCGTGAATTGACGCCTGGTAAGCGCCCACACGGTAAAATATATCGTCATCATTACCGATGTCTACATGTGTTGTAGATACTGGCACACCCAAAATGGGTAATATGCCCTGATGATATATTTATTTTTATTTTATTTATTTGTTGATGGACGACTCCACTATCCTTATAGATTTCTGCAAGTACTATACATTGCCCCAAATAGTATTATGTACATTAATCATCCCCGTATGATCACTTCCTCTATATCAAGTGTCATGTCATGTCATTTGCTTCGTGCATCTTCTGAATGAACGTGCGGGGGAGTTGAGACGTGGGGACGGGGTTGCAGACGGGGCGGAATCCCCTGTCTGAGAGCAGGCTAGCCATCCAGGTTGGCGCAGGCGCACTCTAAAGAACCCGGCCAAAGCCAAAGCTGAAAACTGAAAGACGTCTCTTGCAGGGATGACATGTCAAGCAAAGGAGACTAAACAGTGGGGGCGGAAAGAAGAGATAATATAAAAGAGAGAGAGAGAGAAAACAGAAAGAGAAAGTGTAAGAGATTAGGGGGGTAGGGGAGGGGGTAAGTATAAATAGAATAGGGTCATTATAAAAAAAAATATCGATTTTTTACCTCCCGCTACTCTTGGTAAAGGAGGTATAGGGATCGTGCTAAAAATCGCTTATAGAGATTTTAGTAAATGACCACGTTTTAAAGTCCCAAGAATCCAATTTTAACATTTTTACGATGATGTCTGTATGTGTGCATGTGTGTGTATGGATTTTGTCTACACTCTAACTCAAATACTATCATTCAGAAAGTTCTGAAACCTTGTTTTTCTACTCTATTCTAATATGCATAGAAACTAGTGCTGTGAGGATTCGACAAAACATGGATCCGAGGTCCCGGATTTTAAAATATCCGGTTCCTCGGATATCCGATGTTCGGATATTGAAGCGGATATCCGTAAATTTAACTCGGATTTGGATTCGGATTCTGATTTGGGTCCGGATCCTATTCGGATCCGAATCCGGAGTTTAATTCTGGATCCGATTCATCATTTTGAATGTAAAGGCAAACATCTGGAAGTGAGTTCAAATTCAAACCGTTACAGTGGGTCTGTTTAAATAGCAATAAATTTTATAATACCCCCTCTAAAATAGACAGGTACCTGGTGCAAATACGAGAAGGATATTTTTTAGAATATTGAATTCTGTAGTTCTAAAATTTTAACATTCATTACAACAAATACTTCAAAGAAAACGAGATTACGATTAAATTTGAGAAATAATGGTTACAGGTTCATTGCAAGTATCGAAATACCTATTTATTTATATCGTGCACGTGTTTCACATAAAAGGGATTGTTTTTCCATGTCTAAAATCCGATACTCATATTCGGATCCGGATCCAAAATCCAATACTCAGATTCGGATCCAAAATCCGATACTCAGATCCGGATCCAAAATCCAATACTCAGATCCTGATCCAAAATCCGATACTGAGATTTGGATCCGAGATCCGGATAGTTCAACATTCAATTACCCGGATATCCGGATATTTTTGGATCCGAAACCAAAACTATCCGGATCCCACCACTAATAGAAACCATTAGATTTTGGTGTAACTCGGATTACCGGAAATAGCACTTTACTTGAAACTCATAATGGGTTTTCTTCAAAAAATACCATTAAATGTCATTAAATGCCATTTTGTCGCATTTTATGTAGTTATTAAAATTAAAGATTATTGAATTTTCTACAGGTAAATATACATTCATATTTTTTCTATATATTTTACAGATAATTTTTTTTTTATATAAATCCCGAAGCGTAATATAAACACAATTCCTTTGTTACACAGTTCATATTTCAAATTAATGTAACTGACAGCCAAATGTCACTGTCAAAAAACTAATCACTTCAAATTAATAATAGTGGCATTTTAAACAGGAAATGGTAAATAAACCAATAGTTTTATGCAATGTAATAGTTTGCAGCGTTAATAAATACGTAGGTATGTATTTAAATTAATAAAAATTAAATAGCGGGAAGTTTTGTGTTGGCCACATCAGATTTTTGAATGATAAATTTTCCAATATTACTAAATGACAGGAGTAATAATATCGGCTTGCTATGGATGGAATATTTAATTAATTAATTTGCATTTGTGTTTTATGAAATAAACAAAAGAGTATACAACGTTATAAACGAACTATTTACTGTTATTTCAGTATTATGCTTCTCTTGAGATAAATATAGCTTCTATGTTTATTGGGATGTATTTCTCGTGTTAGTATCAAAATTCATACTCCTTGTACTATTACATGAAACACCCTGTATTTACATTAAGCCACAAATATATCATTAATTTAATATGAAAAGCGTACGAGCTACACTGACATAAAACTATACTTATAAACTTTAAAAAAGATATGTAAAAGTTAATGATTTATTACTGACAGAAGATAGTTCTGTAAATAGTTTCCCCGCAATGCAGCATTGTATTGTGAGTTGCATTCCATCGAATGCCTAAAATTTCATTCTAATTTTAGCATGAGTTCGCAGCCAAAACGAACATATACTTCATTTTAAATTTTAATTCTGAACTAAAATATTTTGTATTACATTCCTGCACGAACTATTTAGAAAAGAATTCCCTGGATTAAGAATTTCTAAACAGATTATTTCTGTTCATTCACAGAGCACGAGTGATGTAAACACTACGGATACTTAGATATTTTTGTGGGAGTTAGCATTTTTCATTTAACGCAAATTATAATTATTATATAACATTATTTTTATTGAAAATTGCGGAAATGGCATATTTTATACAAGATACGCATTTTAGAAAGAAATGTTGAGACTAATATGTAATTGGAACTTGTTAAATAATGGAATATTTCGCTATTTAAAAAAAAAAAACAGTATGAAATTTGATCTAAATTAAAAACGATTTGTAGCAAGTTTTAAAAAGTGTTATGTTATTTGTTAAGTTATATTATTTTTTTACCTCTCGCTAAGAGAGGTATTGAATTCATGCTAAAAATCACATCTCCAGATTTAAGTGAATAAGCACGATTTAAGGTCCATATAAACCGATTTTAACATTTTTACGATGATGTCTGTGTGTGTGTGTATGTATGTGTGGATGTTGGAGGGACGATTACTCAAAAAACATAAGACCTGTTTAACTATGAATTCCTCAATGTGACATTCCTGGGAAGAGCTGAAAAGGTTTTGGTAACAATTGAACAACCGGAAGTAGTAGTTTTTACTTCCGTGTACGAAGTAAAGGAAGTATTGTAACCGCGAAAAATTTCGGTTTCCAGATTTCAACGGAAATATCCATTTTGAGCATCCCTGAATCCATTTTGACTAATTTTGTCGTGACGTCTGTACGTACGTATCTCGCATAACTGAAAAACGGGAAGCCGTAGAAAGTTAAAATTTTGTATTTAGAACTGTTATAACATCTAGTTGTGCACCTCTCTTTTTGGTCATTACATAACTTGCGGAAGTGGTGCTTTACTTGAAGCCTGTAATAAATTTTAATGAAAAACTATATTAAAATATAAACCAAAACTTTTCAAATTTGGCATATAAGACTTTTATATGAATGGGAATAACGTAATAAATTTTAGTTAAAATGGTCTGTCTGGAAGTGGTACTTTACTTGAAGCCTATAATACATTTTAATGAAAACTATATTAAAATATAATCCAAAACTTTTCAAATTTGGTATATAAGACTTTTATATCAATGGGAATAACATAATAGATTAAGTTTGCTATGGATTAGGACAAAAAATAACAAAAAAAATAAAATGTTGATGTCAAATTATGCCAAATACGTGCAATTTTATGATTGGGTCTGTTATAATACATATTTTAATTATTAACAAAATATGTATAGTGTAACAGGCGTACAAGGAAGTCATGTGCTGTCCAAATCAGATATTTTTTAAAAAAATCTTCTAAATATTATTTTTTGAAAATTTTTGATTTTATGCATTTTGAAGAACAAAATTCTACATCTGATAAATTTAAATTTTTTATTATATCTTCTATAAATTTAAGATAAAGACGCTATAATACATAGAATATCGGGATATAATAAGTCGAGTAGGCGAAACTACACTAAGGAAACCAGTTGACAAATTCAAATGTTTATAACATAATTTGTAAATGATAGATACATGTTAGTGTCAAAAATCAACAGTTTTAGTGACATTCTGAAAGCTTTTTCTGGGAAGTACATTTAATCTTTCTTATTGTTTTATGAATTAAATATAATGAAATATTCGCATCGGGCGGTATAGGGTTTGGGGAGAAGAGTACATTGAAGGTGGCAATATTTGTTTTGTGTAATTTTATACATTGTCAATATTCTAAGATCAATCTTGTTATTTAATTGCCACATGTCGTATGAAAAATAAAGACCATAACACCCAAGAATTTTAGGGGATTAAACTATAGTATAATCTGCAATTTGTCACCCTATCATAGCAAATAATCTCCCTTTATTCTTTATAAAATTGGCCAGTACTCTTCGAAATTCACACCATTGTCTGCGTTAATCCTCAGAGTAACGAATTTTTTATCAAGTATCACTTGCATCCCTATTTACGCATTCTAGTTCTAAAAACAAACAATAAAGTAATCCACTAGTTCTCAACTCGTCTTCCCCTGATCTTTATCCATCAGGCCACGCTATAATCCATAGTTGACACTAGCTCTATCCCTTGCGTAACGAACAATACCAACCATGTGTAAATGACGG
This sequence comes from Ophonus ardosiacus, assembly GCA_943142095.1. Lineage (NCBI taxonomy): Eukaryota > Metazoa > Arthropoda > Insecta > Coleoptera > Carabidae > Ophonus > Ophonus ardosiacus. Next base: position 4,056,558 of record OW964835.1, read on the forward strand.
CATTAGATGATAACTCTTTCCCATAGCCGAGGGGAGAGAATTTGCATAGTGTGCCATGATACCAGATAGAAAAAACAACTGCTTAAACGTCTTGTCAAGAGAAGTTATGTGTTATTAAATAAATTTGTGAGCCCAAAACTAGTTTTTGGCAGCGAGAGAGGCGAATTTTTATTGTTACCGACCAAAATATGGGATTAAGTTTTTGAATATTTTTAGTTTTATTACTGCATGCAGATTTAACCGTCAAGGGATCAAAATGTAACAATAAAAACCCACCAGATTTTGTGTACATTATTCACGGGATTTTATACGCTTTGCAATAAATTTAGTAACGGTACTAAACCAGAAAAATTTATAACCATTTTTACCTCTCGCTAAGAGAGGTATTGGATTCATGGAAAAAATCGCATATCCCGATTTTAGTGGATAAGTACGTTTTAAGGTCACTAGAATCAGATTTTAACATCTTTACAATGATGTCTGTCTGTGTGGATGTGTGTATGATGTTTGTGTGTGTGGATGTGTGTGTATGTTTGTGTGTGTGGATGTGTGTGTTTGTGTTTGTGTGGGTGTGTGTGTGTGTTTTATGACTGAATGTTGGAGGGACGGTTTCTGAAACTAAAAACCAGCAACTTAACTACGTATTCCTTAATCTGACATTAATGGGAAGAGCTGAAAAGGTTTTGGTATGGACAACCGGAAGTAGTAGTTTCTTAAAAAAATTCTCCTAAATATTATTTTTTGACAATTTTTGTTAAAAAAATTCTCAGTTTATATTACACTTAAAAATTATTAGATTTATGTCCAGTTGCACCAACAAATTTGCATATTTTTGTTTAAGGGTCGCTTAAAATTTAAGCCTTTTTGGTGCAACTGGGCATTGGAGATAAAAAATAAATCGTAAGGGCTAAACTACACCACGAAAACTAGTTGACAAATTCAAATGTTTGTAGCATAGTTTGTAAATGACATAAATGTCAGTGTCGAAAATCGAAAGCTTTTTCTAGGAAGTGCATTTAATCTTTCTTATTGATTTATTAATTAAATATTTAAATTTATAGGTAAAATGTATATATCCATCAGAAATACCGCCAATCTTGTTAATGTATTGGAAGAATCTCTGATATTTAGGAACTTCCTCATACAATTAAAAATAGATCTAATTAGAATTGTATGTGTGCAGAAGACATTTTAAATACAATAAAAAACAATATTTGGGTACAGTTCTGTAATTTTTTTGTTATAAAACGACGGTTCGATAGCGAAGTGCAATACAATACTTATATAACATAAAATGGAAATGGCGAGAGGTATTGTGCTGGCCACAACATATATTTTTTTCAATATGAAGTTTCCAAACAGTAAGCCATCTTTGTTAGAGCCAATACTAGCACTTAAATTTTTCTAATTATAAGCTATGTAGTTTTTTTACTAAATTTTATTATTTTTTAGCGCTTTTTATAAACCTCTTCAAGTTTTTTACGCTCTTAGAAAAAAAACTTTTATGTATTTTCTTCGAAATTCTAGCAGTAAAATATTCTTTGAATAATGCCTCCCTGTCAGCGTAGTAGTTTACAACTAGCTCTGTCTTTATCTACAATAGCAAATAGAAAGAAGGGTAACACGTGCAAAACTAGGGTTTGACTTCAGTCTTTTGTGATGCATCCTTTTCTTTATTTATTTTTTTCTTTTATTCTCTTTGTTCTGTTTTGAACACTGCTTTACAAAAGATAAAGATATAGGGTTTCATTTGCAAAAAAGGTATTTTGGAGAATTGTGTTTCAATATATTATTTAGAATTATTTAAAAAAATCTTAATATATCCCGGAAGGATATCTTGAGGTGTGATGATATTATTACAAAATAAAACTGGTTGCTAGGTTTTAAAAATACTACTAGTGAGTTACAAAATTTGTTTGACTTACTGTAATTTTGACACTTTAAAATTGACTTTTCACTGTCAACAAATTTAGGTTAGCGAAGGTGTCATCCGAGGTCATCACAAGATTTCTATCAAAAAAATCTGATGTGGCCAACACAAAACCTCCCGCTATTGAATTTTTATTAATTTAAATACATACTTACGTATTTACTAACGCTGCAAACTGTTCCATTGCAGAAAACTATTGATTTATTTACTATTTTCTTTTTAAAATGTCACTATTATTAATTTGACAATGATATTTACTGTCAGTTACATTCATTTGAAATATGAATTGTGTAACAAAAGAATTATTGTTTATCTTAGGCTTCGCGACTAATAAAAAAAAATATTTTTAAATTTATCTGTAAAATATATAGAAAAAGTATTAATGTATTCCTGTAGAAAATTCAATAATCTTTAATTTTCATAAGACATAAAATGCGAAAAAATGGCATTTAATGGTATTTTTTGTAGAAAAACCATTATGAGCTTCAGGTAAAGTGCCATTTCCGGTTATCCGATTTACACCAAAATCTAATGGCTTCTTTTCATATTAGAATAGGATAGAAATACAAGGTTTCAGAATTTTCTGAATGATAGTATTTGAGTTAGAGCGAAGACAAAATCCCTACACATTCACTCATACATACATACACACACACACATACATACACACATACATACATACACACATACATACACATACACACATACAGACATCATCGTGAAAATGTTAAAATTGGATTCTAGGGACCTTAAAACGTGGTCATTTACTAAAATCTCGATATGAGATTTTTAGCACGATCCCTATACCTCCCTTACCAAGGGTAGCGGGAGGTAAAAACGTTCCGAATAGACTCGTGCTGCCTCTCTGGCGTTACGTCCACATTCTCCGAAAATTATAATCATTTCTAAGTAATCAGCGGTTGAATACATGGTAAGAATTTGCCTTTTTTTATTCACCTTGTCAAATTTAATTTGACACTGACATTTTTCGAAAACTACAGTCGCCCACACATTTTAAAGATTTGATTTGTATAAAACCATAGTAACGTAAAATTACGGCAAACACACGTTAAAGGTGTAGGTCTCTGATTGGTCAATTTTAAGAAGTCTTTTCTCTAATATCTTTTCAGATAATTTTTTTTTTCTTCGAAATTACACATCCGAGTGCTGTCTCGTGTTTCCTCATTCGCTTTGGGGAGCGAGTTGTACAATATTATTAAACAAGATAAATGCAAGATTTTTCCGTATGTATAATTTGTAGTATAATAAATAATTATTGTTTAATGAAAATCCAATTTTTTGATAATAATTTCCCCCTGTCGACGCCTCTGGTTAAACAAAAGACAGTCGCGACCATCGACCGCCAACACTGCAACGCTCTGACCTTGCATCGCATCAGTGCAGCCAACACACTAACGTTAGAATGTGAGTAGCGCGTATGTGTATGTGTTGTTTATATCATACACTACAGCTACTTTCTATGTGATTGTGTGTTGTGTTGGCTCTTTGTCTTTGTTTAAACGAAGAGTCTAAGTGATGATGTCTGTTAGATAAAAGATGGAATATATCATGAATATGATCATGACAATAATACTCAACTGGTCTTTCGGAATAAATTATGTATATGCTATATACTGTTTATAGATTTTTTATGCAGTATAGGTACAGGATATATACGAGAAAACATAAGAAAATATTTTCTTTTTCATAAAACATACATTTTTGCAAATAAAAATATTAAGATTAGTTTAACAAACTGGGACATATGACTGGCTTCTTCGCTATATTTAACTGCCGAATTCACTCTCACATACGCATACACACATGTAGTACAAACACAAACATATCTATATATTATGCAATGGGAGTATTTTAAAATTTTGATGTCCTAAGACTTCGAAGTACATGGACCTAATGGATTTAAAATAAGTTAAAAATATATATATAAAAATTTAGACTTCCATCAAATAAGAAAGAATACATAAAGGATTATTCCAATAATTAACTTTTAAATTAAGTACCAAGATTGTTGCTAATTGTTTCTTATGTATTATGGCAAAAGAAAATACACGATTTGAGGCAATTTTCACCATGAAAAAAAATCTGATGTGGCCAATACAAAACCTCCCGCTATTTAATTTTTACATACATACATACATACCTACATACATACATACATACATACATACATACATCAAATCACGCGTTTCCCACTGAGTGGGTTTGCAAAAACCCGGTAACAATAGTAACAATAAGAAAAGGGATAAGAGCAAGAGCTCAGCTGACTCCACTCTTTAACAATATTCTTCTTTCGCCTTGTCCACAATCATCATAGCATTCATACATAAGAACATATTAATTAAAGTGACTGATTTTCGGTAGCGAATAACCGCATCCGGACCACAATAATAGTTACGCAACAATCATCCTTCGCCACACATTGCTATCCATATTTATTAATTTAAATATATACTTACGTATTTACTAACGCTGTAAACTGTTCCATTGCATAAAACTATTGATTTATTTACTATTTTCTTTTTATAATGTCACTATTATTAATTTGAAGTGATTAGTTTTTTGACAGTGACATTTACTGTCAGTTACATTCATTTGAAATATGAACTGTGTAACAAACGAATTATTGTGTTTATCTTAGGCTTCGCGACAAACAAAAAAAAATTATTTTTAAATTTATCTGCAAAATATATATATATATATATATATATATATATATATATATATATATATATATTCTTAAGACATAAAATGCGAAAAATGGCATTTAATAATATTTTTTGAAGAAAAACCATTATGAGCTTCAGGTAAAGTGACATTTCCGGTTATCCGATTTACACCAAAATCTAATGGCTTCTATTCATTTTAGAATAGGATAGAAATACTAGGTTTCAGAATTTTCTGAATGATAGTATTTGAGTTAGAGCGAAGACAAAATCCCTACACATACACACACACACACACACACACACACACACACACACACACACAACATACACACACACACATATACATACATACACACACATACACACACATACACACACACACACACATACACACATACATACATACATACATACATACATACATACATACACACACACACACACACACACATACATACATACATACATACATACATACATACATACAGACATCATAGTGAAAATGTTAAAATTGGATTCTAGGGACCTTAAAACGTAGTCATTTACTAAAATCTCGATATGTGATTTTTAGCACGATCCCTATACCTCCCTTACCAAGGATAGCGGGAGGTAAAAACAATAATTTATGTTTCTTGTTTGTGACATATCTGACAGATTTGACATTTCTTTTTATTTTATTATTATTATAATAATAAGAAGACCTTCCTAGAAGAACAAAAAATAATCACAAATTCTTATAAGAATAAAATAAAGAGAAATGTCAAATCTGTCAGATATGTGAGAGAAACAAGAAACATAAATTATTGTTTTATTTTCCATGGCACTCTAATAATTGCCTTAAATCGTATATTTTTTACCACTCGCTAAGAGAGGTATTGGAATCATGCTAAAAATTGCATATTTTAGTGAATAAGCCTACTTTTCACACATATCTTTACATGCATCTCAACGCGCTAATTCCAAATTGTAATTTTGTATTTTTTCAAGATTAAGAGAAAAATAGCTGTACCTATTTGCGTTTTGATATACTACAAATTTGTTCTTTTCTAAAACCTCTAATTAGTGTTGGCCTCTGATTTCTCGGTTCTCTACAAAACATAAACATCTCCTGTTATTTTCTGTGCATCTCCTAATTTATAGTTATCCAGAGTTGTCATAGTTATTTATGTTTTGGTTCTGTTCGTAACATTGTCGTTGTAATTGGCAACATTTTAGCTCTTGATTCGAAGAAGTGACTGGCTCGGTGCCAAGATGTCACCACCAGGTGCCTGGTGGGTGTCCTCTCCATAGGCTGAGTGCACCAGGTGCATCTCCCGCTGCCAGCAACGTATTAGTGTGGGGGATTGATTACGTATTCTCTAGCCAACAATTCACAAAGCAAGAATCATATTATAATAATTATGTGAAAACTTGGTACAAAATGAATATGTCTATTTATTGGGATCCGCAAAGTAGCAGCGAAATTTTAAGCAAATATATTTTTTTTTGAGTATTCGTGGATTTTAATAATTCGTGGTTTAAATATTATGTATTTCTGGAAGGTAAAATATGATCCTACATTAATAACTTTGTTTATATTTTCAGAAAAAAAATCTATTGTGATGTGGCCAGCACAAGACCTTCCGTCAATTCAATGAATTTTGTACAAATCCCACAGCAAAACTTCCTTGGAAAAGATTCTATATATCCTGTATTAACACGAACATATATTATTTTTTTCGAATTCCATTATAACACGAACATACACTATGTAAATTGCACTTGACACTTCCTTCCTTCTTCTTCAGCCTTTTCCTATTTTATTAGAGGTCGCTGTTTAATACTATTCTCTTCCACTCATTCCTGCCCAACGCATCTTCTTCTCAAAGTTCTTCCACTCCTAAGTCTTCTGCGACACCATCCTTCGATCTTCTCTTTGGCCTGTCTCGTACTCCCGGCATTAAGAGTTCCAATTCTGGGGCGAGGCTACAACTGCATGTCACTTGCGAGGAACACTATGACTTATACCAATTTCTGATTCTATACTTCCCATCTTTGGTTTTGCACTTGATACTGACATCTGTTAATTATAATTTTTTTGAATATATTATAATTATAGCAAAGCTGACTGATTTTTGAAAGTTAATCTCTTTATAATTCTTTAACTCTACATCTATTGAATTTGAAGGAAAATGTATAATCAAACCCTCGATCAAACCGTATAGAGAACAATAAGATATTATTTCATATTGATAATCACATAAAATGTTAAAAAATCTGTTGTGGCCAGCACAAGACCTTCCGTCAATTCGATGTATTTTGTACAAATCCCATACCAAAAAGTCCTTGGAACAGATTCTATACATATAATATCATGTAAAATCGAACACGAACACATACTATTTTTTACAAATTCCATACCAAAAGTTGATTCGAAAAGGTTCTATAAATCCAATAAAATTATAACATAAATACACACTAAGTAAAATGCACTAGACACTTCCTTCATTTCTTCTTCAGCTATCCCCTATTTTATTAGGGGTCGCTCTTACCTCTTCTCTTCCACTCATTCCTGTCCAACGCATCACACAGTCCTTCCTTTCTCAAGTCTTTTGCGATACAGTCATTCCATCTTCTCTTTGGTCTTTCTCTGCGTGTCACTTGCGAGGAACACTATGACATATCAATTTTAGATCCTATAAGTTCCATATTTGGTTTTGCACTTCCAACTGACATCTGTCAATTAGAATTTTTTGAATATATCATCTGTTTCCATGATAAATAGCAAAGCTGACTAATTTTTCAAAATTAATTTCTTTATAACGCTTTAAATCTACATCTATTGATTATGAAGGAAAATGTATAATAAAACCATATAGAGAAGAGTATTTTCTTTAATATGTATAATAACAAAATGTCAAAAAATAATATTTAACTGCGTTTTTTTAGGAAAAACTGTTAAAAACTTCAAATAAGGGTACTTCCGGTGGAGTAATTATAACCAAAATCTAATCAACTCTTCATATGGTTGTACAGAAGAGGAATACGAAAGAATTGTAAGTTTTAAAATTGTAGTATTGGAGTTATTGTCGGAGAAAAATTTGTCACACACACACACACACACACACACACACACACACACACACACACAACCGTAAAACATCGTAAAATTAGTAAAATGGTATTCCAGGGACCCTAAAACGTGCTTATTCATTAAAAACTCACCACCGATTTTTTTGACCAAAGGCAATATCTACCTTCCTTACTTAAAGGTGATGGAAGGTAAAAAAAATTGTGGAAACCCCCATTATTGACACTATTGACAAATAAAATTTAGTTTCATTAATTTTACTATTATTTATCCTTTTTAATATTGCGTATAGTGTAAACGTGTAACACAGTATTTAAATAAATACAAATATTATGTTTATAGCGAAAATTTCTTGGAAAAAACGTCACAATACGATAACACTTTACGCAACAATAACATCATTCATTGAAGAATCAAAAACACACGTGTATATCTATTATCGTAAAAGTACTAATCCAACCAAATGTTGTTTACCTGATGGATAGTATTATCAACGCTTAGATAATAAGTAGTCATTATTGTTTTTCGCTATTTATCTGCCACGTGTATGCAAATTTTTAGTAAACAAAATAAAACTATATACAAAACGTAATTAAAATTATAATTGTCACAAGATTAACATTTGGCGAAAGAAATGAATAATTAATCAAAAGTATGATCTAATGTTTTGTTGGCAAAAGTATTGCAGTTGATGCATTTAGATAATGCAAGATTGCAAATAGATTTTATTGTAATGAAAGAATAGGATTAAAAATAAAAATTGAAAACGAATAACGCACAAAATTTAAAAAATCTGTTGTGGCCAGCACTATACCTCCCGCCAGTACTTCTAATGATGCCGCAAATTCGAAATTGTACAATAAAGTAAAAATTTAAATACATTCCTATGTATTTATTGATGCTGGAAAGTATATTATGATCCTTTAAACAAATAAATACCGTGAGTATTTTTTAACGTGAAACATTGGGTGTGCCATATCCATGGTTACGACTTGATATTTGATTGACAGCAATGTATTTGCCCGTTCCATTTAAAATGAAACATAGGGAACGAATCTGACAGAAGTATTATATTTAAATATTGTAAGAAATTTACCGGAGTCAGAAAACCACTCGAGAGAACTAAACATATTTCGGGCACAAGGTGCACACTGTATTTTTTCTACATCTAAATTTAATTTTTAGAAAACAGGTATAATTATTTAAACAAAATTAACCTCTAATAACCGTTCAATTTTCCTATAAGTTATGATTTGACATTTGATTGACAGCAATATATTTGTCTGATGTCTCATTTAAAATGACACATGACAGAAGTATTATATTTAAATATTGTAAGAAATTTAGCCGAGTCAGAAAACCACTCGGGTACAAGGTGCACACTATATTTTTTCTACAACTAATTTTAATTTAGAATGCAGGTAGAACTATTTAAACAAAATTAACCTTTATTGACGCCGTATCAAATGTCAGATTCTTTCCCTATGTTTCATTTTAAATGGAACGCGCAAATACATTGCTGTCAATCAAATGTCAAGTTGTAACCATGGATATGACGAACCCAATGTTTCATATTAAAAAATATTCACGGTATATCATCACGGCATATTACCATTACTGGGTGTGCCAGTATCTACAACACATGCAGGCATCGGTAATGATGACGATATATTTTACCGTGTGGGCGCTTACCAGGCACGGGCACTCATAAGTGGTGTGGAGAATGCACCACAGGGGTCACTTTTGTGCCATTTAAAATTGGAAATATTTGGCGTCCGTCGGGATCGAACCCGGTTCCCCCAGGTTCGCGACCAGACACTCAGGCACGCTGCCACGGGACCCCATGCGTTCGTATAATATAACTATTGTTTTAATTACTATTATAATTTTCTTTTGATACGATATTATCAATAACCTGAAATGATAGATTTATCTGTTAATTACATACATTTAAAATCTGAACTGTGTAACTAAGGAATGGGGAAATTTAGCGATTTTTTTAAATTTTTTTATTCCATGGGAAATGACATAAAAAATTATGTAACATGTTTTATTTTTTTCAAAAATTCCCAGATTTTCCGGAAAAGCCGATCTTAAGCTGTTATGACGTCGGTAGAGGCTTGGCGCAACGTATGTCGATTTATACACTGACGCACGCGGTTGCGGTTACCAGTCACTTGAGACTGAGGTGTTGTTACGACCTACGTTCCAGTGGTTCGATTTCACCGTTCTGTCTGAGTTTGCGCATAACTGACTTGTGACGTACTTAGAGTTTACCAAAAAAATATTAATTATAAATAAATGGAGCAATAATTTTAATTTTTAATTTCAATTTCAGCAGTCATTTGTGTTATATTTGTAAGAAAATAGTATGTTACGTAGAATTTTTACCATGCTAAACTTCCCCATTGTGTTTATCTTGAAAACATAGGCTGCGGGATTTGTAAAATATATTATTTTATATATTTATCTATAAAATACTTGGTGTGGCTACAAAATAACAAGATTGATCTTAGCACATTGACAATGTATAAAATTACACAAAACAAATATTGCCATCTACAATGTACTCTCCTCCCCGAACCCTACACCGCCCGATGCGAATATTCTATTGACGGAAACAATACCTGCAGGCCTTTTTTGTTAGGTTGTTCATAAGCTCTGCCGCTTTTCTATAATTACATCTTGGCCCCGAATTTAGTGCCTTTTAACGCAGAATTACAATTTGGGAATAAAAGAAAATCACATGACACTAGGTCAAGTGAGTACGGTTGATGTACTAATACGATGATTTTGTATTTCGTCAAAAATGTCTTGCCGGACAGGGCGTTTTGTTCCGGCGCGTTGTCTTCATGGAGAATCCATCACATTTCAGCCCTTTTTCTTGTCACCCGAACATGAAGGGTTATCAAAACCTTCTGGTAAAATGCTTGGTTAACCCTCAGGCACCCAATCCATGTGAACAATCACTCGCATTTCGAAAACAACAATGTCAATGCATGGCCGAGGCGCTAATCGTCTCCGATCTCTTTCTTCCTTCTTTAAGTCTTCTAAACTGTTCGAAAACTTGAATACTAGATAGACCCTCATCACCAGAAACATTCTTCAACAATTCGAACATTTCTGTAGCGGATTTTTTAAGTTTCACACAGAATTTCATATTGACACTAACATAATTCCGGCGGAGTACGATAAAGTAGTTAACTTCAAACAAAGGCTACTGCCGAACGGTTTGCCTAATTATCTTGAAATTTTAACAGTGGATGGAGGGAAGATAACAAATTAATATGACGTAGCCTGCAATGTTGCCAAATTTACAGGGAAGCCGGAAAAAATAAATTTCCTTATTTAATTGCCACACCTGGTATTTTCTAGCTAAAATTTAATGTTGGAAAGACGATATAAAATGGTGTTCTAGTTATCTAGTTTCCATTAATTATATTTTAAAACCAAATAAAATTTACTACGACACAAAATCGTTTGATAATCTAAATCAAATTATGATGTGATTTTAATAAGAATCTGGTATCTCGTGTAAATAACTTCCATGTGTTTCAAGTGTGCTCTGCATGCTTGTAATTTACAATGTAATGTGAGTGATGTCAACGTTGCATTTTTACAAGTTTGCAGACATGTTGTTTTTAATTTAAGACGTAGTACACAGTCCTGCCATGAATATGCTTTTAAAGAAATTATAAATGTTGAACAACATGGTTTCTATAGAGGACGATCTGTCGATTCCAATCTTGTGGAATATACCGATTTTATTCTGCATTCTATGGACTCCCAAAATCAAGTAGATGCTGTGTACACCGAATTCAGTAAAGCTTTCGACAAAATTAACCACTCCATCTTGATTTATAAACTAGAGAAGTATGGTGTACATGGCAATTTGCTTCAGTGGTTCAAATCATACCTCAGTAACAGACAACAGAGTGTTACTATTAACGGGTTTGCTTCAGATTATTTTTCAGTAACCTCTGGAGTTCCTCAGGGATCCCATTTAGGATCTCTCCTATTTAACATTTTAATTAACGACATTAATAAATGTTTCATTAATTCAAAATTTATAATGTATGCTGATGATCTCAAGTTATACACAACAATAAAATCAACATCTGATTGTTTAGCTCTTCAAGCTGACCTTGACAGACTAAATAACTATTTACAAAATAATAATTTATTACTCAATTTTAATAAATGTTCTATTATATCGTTCACACGAAATAGGAATGTAGTTAAATTTAACTATCATTTAGATGGGAAAATTATAAATCGGGTATCTCACATCAAAGATCTTGGTGTTACTTTAGATAATAAACTTATTTATGATGTCCATATTGATTGTATTGTCAAAAAAGCTTATAGAATGCTGGGATTCATTTTAAGAATTGGCATTCTTTTTAAAAGGTATAAGACATTAGTCAATTTATATTACACGTTAGTTCGACCTCAACTTGAATTTGCTGCTGTATGCTGGTCTCCCCATTATTTAATGTATATTAATAGAATAGAAGGTATTCAAAAGAAATTTATTTCTTATCTAAATTGGAAATTTCCAAACAATAACGTAAAGTTTATCCCTTTACAGAAGCGTAGAGACTTGTTAGATATGACTTTTTTGTATAAAATTGTAAATAATCAGATCAACAGTCCTACCCTTTTGAACAAAATTTCTTTTCGAATACCTACTCATTCTACTCGTTCATGTGATCTATTTTCTTTAGGGAATTATAAGACCAATTCAGCAATGTTTTCTCCTTTGAACAGAATTATGTGTAAATATAATAATCTTTTGTCTCTTAACAATTCACCAGATATTTTTCATTGTTCGTTATTCACATTTAAGTCTTTCATAAGAAATAACTATCACATTCATATGTAATAATCTGTGTTGCATATAATAACCTTTTACTTATATGTAACAATCTATTTTTCTATTGTTTATATATTTCCACTGTATGTTTTTTGTCTGATGAAAAATTTATTTTATGTTTATATTGTACTGTGCTGTACTGTTATTGGGATTCGTCCTGTTGTACAGCCTCAACTCTAAATAAATAAATAAATAAATACCGTCACATGGTTTATAGGTTGCTAAAAATTTGTAAAAATAATAATACCATTTGTATTGCACTAGTATTTACAGTAGTAAAAAAAAAAATATTATGACAGTTGTATATAATAAATGTATAAATTATATATAAACTGGCTTTGAATAGAACTGTGGCAAACTATTGACGTTACTTTGACACTTTTGCCTCAAGTCGAACGCTTGCAGGCGAATATTTTGAGACACGCATGCTACCAAATTTTCGCTTCGGTGCGAAAAGCGAAAACAAATGCCTCTTTTGATAGAATTCTAAAGTGCGTGCTACCACCACAGATATTTTTTATGATTATATATTAAAATCTAAGAATATTGGAAAAACGCAGTGTTCAAATTCGAATTAGTAAGCGAGATATGAATATTTGAATATCTGAAATTATTTGTGACGTTATATGCTACCTTTATTGAAGTTTACTATTTCTTTGTAATGGATAAATACCCCATTAAAATCGTGTAATTTTTCTGACCCTTTAAAAATTAATAAAAGAAAATATTACTGTACAGAACAATTTTAATACTTGAAAATGGCACTTAGATACTTTTAAATTGTAATGCTTTAACAAGTTTAACAAATAAGGCATTTAATAAAACTATTTCATCTGTTAAGCGAAGTACCTACCTAACCTAACCTATCTTAACAACTTACATAAATAAACAACTTAGAGCACACACATGTGTATGAGAACTAACGTCCGCATTTTCTCACGTTTTAAAGGTTTACTGCTATACTGCAACATTTTACGGAAGGTTATGGTGATTTATTTAAACCATACCATGTATTTCACAGATTAAAAACTAACCTTACTCTAGGTTAAACATTTCATTTTCAAGTTATTAATAAATAAATGTATCATCACTGCTTGTTACACATTTCACATTTTTGGATGTGCCAATTGGCTTATATTCGCAGAATTTCATAATGACAATATATCTGTACCGTTGAGGGTGTTTCCCAGGCGTCACCTCACCGGCTCTCAAAGTTGTAGATAGAACACAGAAATGAAATATACACAATTATTTTATTATGTTGTAAATGACAATAGAAAAATTTCCATTATTCAGCACTAAAGCAAAGAGCAAACAACTTTTATTTATAATTTAAAGTTGAACTTTATGGTTAAATGATAATTTAATCTTTTATTTATAAGTACATAACCTTAAATATTGACATGAACAGCACGTTTGAAAGTAAATGTTTTATTGTTTTGATTTGGTCGACAAAACATTTTTAAAGTCAAAACATTTTGATAATATTTATTGATAAATACATACATTATAAATGTAGCAAATATTTTCAAAAAGGTTCACATTTATATCTTATTTTGCGCAACGTTATCACTGCCATTTTGAATAAATATATTTTTTTACTACTAGCCTAGGAACCCACTATTATTTACCTTTATTTGACATGAGAAATTGTTTTTCACTACCGCTTGCTTGTAACCATGGTAACCTAGGTCAATAATAATTTATTATTAACCAAGATCTATAATGCACTTTTCAATCAAACTCAAGCCTCCAAATCCAAATATTATTTAACTCATTAAACTCAAGGAAGGTGTTAAGTATATAATTTAAATTTGCACTATAATTTTAAATTGACCTACGCTGCCGCCTCGCCTGGCCACTGAGCTGTTTTGGTGAAAATGTGAAATATTTGTAGATGTAGGATTGAACAAATCACTATTTTTTTTTTGTATTTGTAGGTAAATACATTTCAATAGATTTATTTAAAAATAATAATAAACTAATAAGGCTGTTGACTGTAACAGCACAAAGTGGTTTTATTAAATAATTAAATCAAATACAAATCAAGGCCCATAAGTGAGGTTATCAAACCAGCGAAATGAGCAAAACGTCAGATAAAAACAAATGTAGCCTACTTTGTTTTTGTGAATATTAACAAATAAGTATAACGTTATTATTCATGCCAAAATTATTGTTATTATCAATAAAAAAAAAATTCAAAGAGAATTTATGTGCTAGTAGTGAAAAAAATAGTATATAAACCACGGTTGAGAAGATCATTATTGACCAGGCGCCTTATATCCCTCGGGCTTCGCCCTCGGGTTACAATAGGCGCTGGGTCAATAATGATTATCTTCTCAACCTGGGCGTATAATATACTATTATTTAAATACTAAAAAATAATTTTCGAATCAAAAAGCGAATATAGAATTCTAAAGTGCGTGCTACCAAGATTCGTAAATGTAAAATCGTATTCGCCTGCTTTCTATGATAGAACTCTAAAGTGCGTGCTACCACTACTGTTGTGATCAGCACAATACCTCTCACCATTTCCGTTTTGTTACAAAAGTACCGAATTTAACATTTCTTGTACACACAAATAATTATAATTATATCTATTATTTCATTTTATGAGGAATCTAGTCCTACTCTTCTAAAATCTTCAAAATGATTCCAATTCATTAACGGGATATCAATAATGTCAGAAAAACTGTTGATTTTTGCCACTGATTTTATCTGTCAATTACAAACATTTGAATTTGACAACTGGTTTCCCTGGTGTAGTCTAGACTGGGCGATTTATTACAACAGATTATTCTATATGTTATATTTTCTCTATCTCTAAATCTATAGAAGATATAATAAAAAATTTAAGTGTATTAGATGAATATTCAATATTTGTAATAAAAATGTTTAAAAAAAATATTTGCAGGAATTTTTTTAAGGAAACTACTACTTCCGATTGTTATAAAAACATTTTCAGCTCTTCCCATTAATGTCAGATTGAGGAATATGTAATTAAAAAGGCCTTAAATACCACCCTATAGGGTGGTAGTATGAACAAGTGATTAAGGGTGATTAGCGAGGAGATGACTAGCAGTGTTTTAGCGCTGTCAACCGTTAATGGATTAATTTAGAGAAAAAATACTTCAGATAGCAGTTATAGAAAAATTAATTCACAACTTCACCCTTAATCACTTGTTCATACTACCACTCATAGTTTTTGAGTAATCGTCCTTCCAACATACAGACACACACACGCGCGCACGCACGCGCACACACACACGCACGCACGCACACACACATACACACACACACACACACACACACACACACACACACACACATCATTGTCAAAATGTTATAATCGAATTCTAGTGACCTTAAAACGTGCTAATTCACTAAAATCTGGAATCTCTTAATGAGAGGTAAAAATCTGTATAGTCTATTTGAGAATGACTGGCAGTAATAAATCATTCTGTCAAAGACATTCCAGTGGCGCGCCAATAATTGTTTGCACAGGGATAGTCGAAATGACTAAATTCGGTAGAGAACTATAGTTTTAGGTCTAAGTTGTTTTTCAGGGTCAGGTAAAGTCATTTAAATAATTAAGATGAAACTACCTGAATATAATGTAAAATATGTATCTGATAGACGAAACGATCGAGCCATTTATAATTTCAGTAGGACAAGATTCAGAATCAGATTCTGATTTTTAATAATTTATGTATAAATATACAAGTATATGTAATGTAATATGTATATTTAATAGAAATATGACAGGTACCAATATCTTGACAACATACATGAAATAAGTATAAATTTTAGTATGTAACAAATAAAAATGTAAATATTGAATGTATATATGTAAATATTAAATGTATGCAATATAATAATAATGACTGAGAAAGTTATATTTAAATATTAAAAACTTTTATTTTTAGTAAATGTATAAACAGATCACTCTACAAATCCTATTTACGTCTATGACACAGTCCGACGGGGATTATCGGACGGCATTTCTATTGTTCGACAAGTAAGTTGCGTTCCAGGTACAAAGCGTGCGGCTTATTTTGACCATCCTAGTGTAGTTACAAATGATTTTTCTGGTAGTTTTATTTGCCGCACTGCTGGCAAAAATCCAATACTACTCTTGCAAATAATGATTTATTACTGCCAGTCATTCTCAAATAGACTATAGAATACCACACATTAAGTACTGTTACACAATTTGTTATTCTAACTATATGTGATCACTTACAGCAATTTGCATAAAATAGATTGTCACACCTAGCAACCAATAAAAAGCAGCGATGGTATACATATTCACAAGTTTTTAATTAAAGTCACCACAAGAAAACATATTTTATTTTCTAACTTCTTGCACAACTCACAATATTCTGTAAGATCACAAGAAATTTATCCTTATTTGCAGAATAATACTTCGTATAAGTAATATACGCGGCTATCTCTGTGGTTTATAATGAATTACTCAGTGCAAGATACGTGTTGGGAATACTTGACTCAGCAGTGAAGTTTAAGTTTTAAGTAGAGGGCGAGAGTAGAATATTAAGTGCGCGATTTGAAGGGATAGGGCGTCTTATCAAATCAAATGAGTTATTGTAGGGTTAAGGGATGTATTGTAAAGCCGAAGTTCGGAAAATGAATGGCTGCGGTTAGCGCAAATTTAGGAAATTTTTGAAATATGATCAGGAGCCCAGTCGCATAAATATTGGCCCGAAGAATTTTGTGCAGTTTTTTTTTTCAGAATTTAAAATTTATTTAATACATTTTAAAGAAAAAATCTGATGTGGCCAGCACATTACCTTTGTCAATTCTATGTAGTTTGTACAAATACCATACCAAAAGTTCCTCAGAAAAGATTCCATATATCCAGTAAAATTGTAACACGAACATATACTATTTTTTACAAATTACATACCGCAAGTTTCTTGGAAAAGATTCTACAAATCCAATAAAATTATAACACGAACGTACACTATGTAAATTGCACTTGACACTGACATCTATCAATTAAAATTATTTCCATGGTTATAGCAAAGCTGGCTGATTTATGAAAATTAATCTCTTTATGATTCCTTAATTCTATATCTATTGAATAAGGAAAATGTATAATCAAACCGTAAAGGCAATAAGATATTATGATGATATTTGATATTTAACTATATAAATTGCGAAAAAATAACATTTAAATTTTAAGTTATAAGTAAAGTGCCATTTCCTGTTATCCGAATTATACCAATATCTAATGGCTTCTTTCCATATTAGAATAGGGTAGAAATAAAAAGTTTTAAAAATTTTCGATTGATATTACAAAGACTAGTTTATGTAAGCTGTAAACTTATGCATTTACCTTAGCGTTAGCATTATGACTTTGCATTAAACTGTACACTGTGGTGCACTCTCCACACCAGCTATGAGTGCCCGTGAGGTGACGCTTGGTAAGCGCCCACACGGTAAAATATATCGTCATCATTTCCGATGTCTACATGTGTTGTAGATACTGGCACACCCAGAAATGGGTAATATGCCGCGATGATATATTTATTTTATTTTTATTTTATTAAACTTTACATTACACGTCTTTTTTATCACAAATATATCTATATTGTTCAATTAACTGTATTAGTTGGACTTCTTTTTCAATGACACTCATTTTTAGTCAAGACAATGTGACAGAAATATTCAAAAATAACAAAATGATGACAGATGTCAATGACTGTCGTAAATATCGCCAGAATCAAGCTGTCGTCCACGAACATATACTCTACTGATTGGTCAGCATTAGCATTATGAATTAAAATTTAGAAATTGTCAAATTCTACGGTTACGGCATAATGCTAATGTTAAGGTTATAGCTACATGTACCGCAGCACGCATTTGTCTATACTTGAATTATTAATGCAAAGTCTAATTCTAATGCTAGGGTAAATTCTTAAGTTTTCAGTTTACATAAACCAGCCTTTAGCGCGCACACACACGCACATGCATACATACATATAAACATCATAGTAAAAATTGAATTATATGGACCTTAACACGTAGTCATTTACTAAAATGTCGACATGCGATTTTTAGCACGATCCCTATACCTTCCTTACCTAAGGTTACGGGAGTTAAAATCATTGATCCAATCGTTTCATATTCTATAAACCTGTGATCAACACCTATATCATATCCATATTATTCCTTGTGCATATCCCAGTGAATGTATCGTAAGGCCACTGTATTTCTCTATGGATACTACGTGTGTGCTTACACGCACGTCGCCTTAGTGTGTGTGTGCGTGCGGATGTGTGTGGTGTGACAAGCATACTGATGTTCTGCGGCGCTTGTTAACTTCGCCGACTCCTCAGCATGCACTAGCTATCGGAAAAATCACACATGCATCCATTGCACTGGGCAGAGAAACGGTATTTTGCAAATTGAAGCGTTAGTATGCAGTGAGAGATCGCGAAAAAGGACTAGGATGTGTTAGAATGAGAAATCGAAATTAGAATCTAATAATTATTAAGCAGTAATAGTTGTTTAAGACAATAACGAAAACAATAATTTTTCTTGAGCGCAAAATTTGTAAACAATTCTTTTTTCCTACGGTTATCGCTCAAATGCAGCTCTTATGATGAGCTCTAATAAGAGCGAAACACGTGTCTACAGCTGCATTTGAGCGATAACCCTAGGAAAAAATAATTGTTAAGACAATAACGTTAGAATATTGAAGGATACATACAGGTGTTAAAAAATAAGTGTCACAAATTATGTAGCCTATTCAGAGAAACACATTCATAAAGGTTGCTACGGATATAATATATATTTACACACCAAGTGAGCTAAGGTAATGTTTATTCATGAGAAGAAAGTTTAGCTCACGAGCCCGTAAGGGAGAGTGAGTTAATCTCTTCGAGTGAATAATCATTCTTAGCTCACATGGTTTGTACTATATTTTATTCAATTTTGACGAAATAGTAATAAAAACAATTATAATATTTAGAGATGCACTCGATCTCGAGCTTTGGCCCGGCTCGGCCCGAAGCTCGCCTCGATTTCGAGTCGATCATCGAGCCGGGCCGAAGATATTTTTTATCGGGCCGAATCAAGCTAATCATTTTCAAAAATCGAGACGAGTCGGACTTTTGATTTTGGCCCGGCCCGAAAATTCGAGCTTTTCGGGCTGGCCCGAAAAATCTTATAGCTCAATCAAAAGCACAGTTGCCTTAATATTTTAATGAAAATGGATGAAGTTAAAAAGGATCAAAATGATTTAATAACAACAAACTTCACATATTAATAAATAAAAATGTATTATTTTACTTCAAAAATTCAAGGTTATTAATTAAAGCATAATAATTATATTATGATATTGCTATTATTATTGTTATTACTCGTATACTTAAATAAAAGTGATTTTTGTTCCTACCATAATGATTTCTTATCCTATTTTTGAGCAGAAACAAAATTAGATAAAAAAATCCTTATGTAAATTATATTTTTTTATATAAGATTTGTGAAAAAGTTGTCTGTAATTTTTATAACAAACTTACACTAGAAGGGTCTCTTTTTTAACTACTTATGTTAACTAATGTTCAAAGTTATAAGAATGTAAAGGTTTTTTATAAGTTTGACACGAAAAAAGTTAAACATTTCGCTTTAGCATAAAAATCAATATTAGGAATGCCGGATGCACCCAATTTCGAGCTTTGGCCCGGCCCGGCCCGAAGCCCAGCCCGATTTCGAGTCAATTTTCAAGCCGGGCTAGCTAATTTTTTTGTCGAGTCGGTCTTCGAGTCGGGCCGGTAATTTTTATTTTCGGACCGAGTCGATCCAAACCCGGTCCGAATGCATCTCTAAACAAAATTTACTCCTTTAGCAATAGAAAGACCCAATAAACGTTTCAATAATCACTCTCGTCGTTACCACGCGAATAAACAAATAATGAAGACATTTAGTGAAATTGGATGTTTTAATTTAATAAGTAAAAAGTTTTGTGAAAATATGATATAGTATCAAACAATTTTATGCGTTAAACATGATAAAAAGTGTGGTTTAAAGGCTCCATAAATTTGTTGGGAACGGTTGTTTGTATCTCTCTAACGAACTAAGTTGCAGTTGTCACGCATTTCTGTCATTTCAACACAGAATTACTAAAAATACACACGATTTTACTACATAAATAAAACATTTCAAATACTACGCTCCCGGAAACTACGCTACTGCCAAAATAACACTTTTTCATTTTATTTTAATAAGACGCACGGGAATTTCTACGCAAAATACGATTATACAGTACACTCACTATTACGGGAATGAAAAATATCTTGTACACATAAAATATCTAATATTCTAATCTAATATTTAAATATATAAACATATATTTGTATACAACTAGTACTATGGAAACAGCTTGTTTCTTTTTTTATATACTAATGACCGGTTTTATAAAAGACAAATAAATTTACTTTCAATCATCGACCTTTAAACTAATGGACCAAGTGTCTCCTATTCTTTTATTGTTAGAATAATGCTCCAACATAAAAGGATAGAAATATATATTCTGTCTTTCAACAGTACGGAAGTTCTCAGTTAAAGTATACTGCGCCTGCGTTCGTACTCATTGTTCATCTTTTTCAGCCACATGTAAACCTCTATACATCGCTCTCTATCACTAAATAGTTGTCAAAATCTACATTTGACGTTTCGTGACTGTGTATTATTTACTTTTTTGGAGAACATTTACAATTATTTCTGTCAATACGTATATGTGTTGTGAGGTGTGTATGCGACAAAATAATGGGGAAACGGTGTATTTCGTGCAGTCAGCAGTATATACGCGGTTCAGCTGTGTCATTTCATATGTAAGTTCTTATTAATTATTACTTGTCCCCTATAATATAATATGTATATAATATATTGTATTAAAAATATATAATGAATCTAATTATGCACAAAAAAAATTAAATCTATACTCTTAGCGATTATACACCAAGTATAACAAGTTAGGGACAAATCAAATTTTTTATTTTGCTGCGTTTTCTTAACTTCCGTACTGTTGAAGGATAGAGATACTGTGTCTGCACCGTTATGGCGGGACAAGCATTTTGCTCGTACGCTGCGTCTATTAGTTTAAAGGTCGATGCTTTCAATGTAAATAATTTTTTTTCTTCAAATGACAATCGAAATTTGGACAGTAATGTTATAAATGCCATAATAATAATTAAAGTACCAAGGGTTGTTATAAGAAAAATAATGCCTGAGGTCAACAGTGTACTGTCGAGGGCCTCTGGCCCGAAGCGACTACGTTGACCGAAGGCATTATTGTCGTTTAACACCCGTGGTGCCTTCAACGTTTTATGTCTTACTAGAAATTCTTAATAAACATTTTGTCTGACTAGAATTTCTCAAACAAAAATAACAAATCACAAAATTTTAATACAACTTACAAAGTAGCCTGTGAATGCGGTATCTCGATAATATTTTGTTTCTGTAAACAAAGCATTTTTTCAAACAAAAAATATATTTCTTGTGGTATTTTTCTGTCAATATGGACGAGCAATGTTATTGCTAAGAATAAGAAGTATGCTGGTTTGTATTTGTGATGAAACAAATACGATTATAAACGACTACAATTCACAATGCTTCTTAACCTTAACTACACTTTATGTTAGTATCAGTATTATTAACCTCAGTTTATTGTCAACATTACCATAGCAACTTAATACGCCCTAGGGCATTATTTACTCAATAACGGACCTAATGTTGAGGTTGTTATAAAACAATAACATACTAGTAAAACATAAAAAGAATAAAATTTACTACCGAAGTAAATTTATTATGCCCTTTATAAAACCGGTGGTAAGAGAATCATGCTAAAATTTGCATATCCGATTATAACATTTTTACGATGATGTTCGTATGTGTGTATATGCATGTATGTATGTATGTATGTGTGGATGTGTGTGTGTGTGTGTGTGTGTGTGTGTGTGTGTGTGTGCGTGCGTGCGCGCGCGAATGTGTGTGTATGTATGTGTGTGTTATGCGTGAGTGAGTGTGTGTGTTTGTGTGTGTGTGTATGTTGAAACCACGGTTTCTCAAATACTATAAGACTAAAAAATATTTAACTGCAGTTTCCTCAATCTGACATTCCTGATTAGATTTTGGTAACAATTGGCCAACCGGAAGTATTAGTTTCTTTAAAAAAAAATTCTAAATACAATTTTTTTGAAATTTGTTATTACAAATATTATATTACATAAAATTCTCATTTTTATTATATCTTGTATAAAAGACACTATAATATATAGAATAATTTAATGTAGTACATCGCAGAGGCCAAGGCACTAAGGAAACCAGTTGACAAATTCAAATGTTTATAACATAGTTTGTAAATGACAGACGTCAGTGTCAAAAATCAAAGTTTTGGTGACATTCTGAAAACTTTTTCTGGGAAGTACATTTAATCTTTCTTATTGTTTCATTAATTAAATATTTAAAATTGTAGGTAAAATGCATATATCCATAAGAAATACCGCCAATCTTGTTCATGAATTGGAAGAATCTCTGACATTTAGGAACTTACTCATACAATGAAAAATAGATATAATTAGAATTGTACGTGTGCAGAAGACATGTTATATACAATAAAAACAATATTTGGGTAAAGTTCTGCAATTTTTTTGTTATAAAACGACGGTTCGATAGCGAAGTGCAATACAATACTTATATAACATAAAATGGAAATGGCGAGAGGTATTGTGCTGTCCACAACAAATTTTTTTCTAATGTATCAATGCATGTATCTCTCTTTATTTTGTTATATTTAGATAAGCGTCATTAGTTTTCGTCAGCTTAAAAAACTTCCCGGTCTGACATTTTCAAAATCTGGAAAACTGAAAACCCTATTTACATCATATTTAAATTTTTTTATAGAATTTATCTTCTTCGAAGTTACACAGCAATATACAATTATATGCTAATAGCTAATACATTGTTCTCACTTCAATTTTCATAATAATACACCCGCGTCTTCTATCTTTCTCTACGTGACTTTCCCTCTCTGTTTGCGGTCAAGGACGTACGTGTGGTATGAATTGAGGGTTCGTAAAGTGAAACTACCCACTTTCGCCGCCGCTGACGTCACAAGCTGTAAAGGGATGGCATAATTCGGCTATTGAATTAATTTTTATGGAGAATGGCTTTAATATTTTAATTTTAATAGGGACTAAGGAACATTAAATGAGAAGTGTTTTTATGGGTCATATATATGATAATTACGAACCCAAACTCATAATAGTTCGACCAGTTTCAACAAATAATTCAAATAAATTATAATATGGTGAGAGATTTCGAAAAAATCTTTAGACTAGTTTGAGATATAAATTTTAAATTTACAAAAATTGAAGTATTCCGCCATTTAATATTGGGTTATATCGCTTGTATTACACAGAAAAAAATCTGTTGTGGCCAGCACAAGACCTCTCGCCATTTCCATATTAGGCTATATATGTATTGTATTGCACTTCGCATTCGAACCGTCGTTTTATAACAAAATATTACTGAACTTTACCCAAATATTGTTTTTTATTGTATTTAACATGTCTTCTGCACACATATAATTCTAATTATATATATTTTATATCATTTTCATGTCAGAGATTGTTCCAATTCATTAACCAGATTGGCGGTATTTCTGATGGATATATGCATTTTACCACAATTTTACCTATAATTTCAAATATTTAATTAATAAAACAATAAGAAAAATTAAAAATACTTCCCAGAAAAAGCTATCAGAATGTCACTAAAACTGTTGATATTTGACAATGACATGTGTCATGTTATAAACATTGGAATTTGTCAACTGGTTTCCTTAGTGCCTTGGCCTCTGCGATTAGTGTACTCTATAAATTATAGTGTCTTTATCTCTAAATCTATACAAGATATAATAAAAATTTTAAGTGCATTAGATGGAGAATTTTATGTTCTTCAATATTTAATAAAAAAAACTCCCAAAAAATTATATTTAGAAATTTTTTTTTAAGAAAGTACTACTTCCGGTTGTTCAATTGTTACCAAAACCTTTTCAGCTCTTCCCAGGAATGTCAGATTGAAGAAACTGCAGTTAAATATTTTTTAAATCTTATAGTTTTTGAGGAATCGTCCCTCCAACATATACATACACATACACACACACACACACACACACACGCACACGCACACACACACACACACACACACACACACACACACACACACACACACACACACACACAGACATCATCGTAAAAATGTTATAATCGGGTTCTAGGGACCTTAAATCGTGCTTATTCACAAAAATCTGGATATGCGAATTTTAGCATGATTCCAATACCTCTCTTAGCGAGAGGTAAAAATCTTTTGTAGCTAGCGTCAATTCTATGTATATTGTACAAATCCCATATCAAAAGCTCCATAAAAAAGATTCTATATATTCTGTAAAATTGTAATACGAACAATTTTGAGGCGAGGCTGCAACTGCAAGTCTTTTGCGAGGGCTACTCTGCCACTTATATCAATTTCTGATCCTATACTTTCCACTTTGGTTTTGCACTTGACACTGACATCTTTGGAATATATCTGCTGTTTCCATAATTTTAGCAAAGCTGACTGAACAACTTTTTGTAGATTTATAAATTCTCCGTGACAACGGCCCATCAAGATGCTGTTATTTTTCTAGGAACACTTGATCCTTAAATGTAGGCGACTGTTGTGCACTCTCCACACCTGCTATGAGTGCCCGTGAGGTGAAGCCTGGTAAGCGCCCACACGGTAAAATATATCGTCATCATTACCGATGTCTACATATGTTGTAGATACAGACATTCTATAATTTTACTTTGCACCAAAACATCTGAATTACGAAAGAAAAACAATTTTTTTAAAAGCTTCTTGATTCAGAGTTCAACAAACTGAATTATGAAAATCAAAAGAACCCCCCTGTAGTTTTTCTGAACGGTTAATTAATACTATGTTGAAAAACGTCGTTTGTTAGGGTAGCTGGTAGCAGGAGGCTAGCAAAACAAAGGAATATCTCATCCTGAACCAGCCTTCTCTTTTACAGATCATTTCATTCTGTCGCCATATTTTTTTCCAGATATTTATATTCCCTTCTATGAAATTATTGTGAAAAAGCATGAAAGAACACAAAGAAAATAAAATAAAGAAAAAATTAGCTGGCTTTGTTATTTTTTTGTTTTATTTGGATTTTATTTAGATGCGTTCTGACATTCATCATATATGACTAAAACAGTGATGATATAATATACAAATAAAATGAGATAGAACACTTGAAATTTTATGATTTGGTTATGTAAGATATATTTTGTGCTCTATTTATTTAGGAGCTAAACTGTACCATTCTGTGCAAGTTTATAGATATAGTTTAAATATTTATTATCTATAAATTAGTATATTCGCTACGTTTTACATGTAAACAAATAATAACGTTATTATTTAGTATTTTATTATCACGGCTGTATTTCTGTAGTCAACTGCTAAATTTAACATCATTAACACTTTGATTCTTTATTTAATTATTATTTTGGTTGCTATGTCAAATATTTCACAAACATATACAGTCACACAAAAAAAGTCTCCGTACGACAATTGTTTTAATAAATTTTAAGAAAAATAACAGTCTAAAACGCAATGGGTGGAATTCAGTGGGTTGTATTAAGGTCTGTATTAAATCTTGTATTAAGTATATGGCAACATTGTAATATTTTCCACATGTATCAATGAGATTCAATTGTGATTTAGATATTTTACCACATGGAAAAGTAATACAGATATCCTTTAGTCAAATGAAGAAGTATTATTGTAAATGGAAGGTGTAAAAGGAAACTCATTATTGCAAAATTAGGTTAGAAATATGTCAGATTCTATGTGTCAAATATTTCATACCTGAATGTTAATGAATTTTAAAATATCTCAAGCCCCGTTTTGATCAGTTTTGACATTTGTCCTTTTTTCCTTACTTCTGTTAATAATATTTTTTATTTATTTGATCCTTTGGTCTCTCACATTTTTCTGACAGGTATTACAAAGTTGCCAAAATATTTTTGACAAAGGACTGTTTTAGCTTAAAACACGCTAATACAACCCACTGAATCTCAGCCATTATATTTAATTTTCTTTTAATCCAAAATGCAACACAGTATATTACATTATAAATAAAAAATCTGTTGTGGCCAGCACAAGACCTTCCGCCAATTCGGTGCATTTTGTACAAATCCCATACCAAAAGGTCCTTGGAACAGATTCTATATAATATCATGTAAAATCGAACACGAACACATACAATTTTTTTCAAATTCCATACCAAAAGTTCATTTGGAAAGGTTCTATAAATCCAATAAACATACACTAAATAAAATGCACTTGACACTTCCTTATTTCTTCTTCAGCTTTCCCCTATTTTATTAGGGGTCACTGTTTCATCTTCTCTTCCACTCATTCCTGTCCAACGCATCTTCTTCACACAGTCCTTCCTTTCTCAAGTCCTCTACGATACAGTTCTTCCATCTTCTCTTTGGCCTTTCTCTGCATGTCACTTGCGAGAAACACTATGACATACCAATTTTTGATCCTATACTATCCATATTTGGTTTTGCACTTGTAACTGACATCTATCAATTAGAATTTTTTGATTATATCAGCTGTTTCCATGATAAATAGCAAAGCTGTGTGTGTGTGTGTCCGTGTGTGACAAATTTTTCCCCGACGATAACTCCAATACTACAATTCTAAAAATTATAATTCTTTCGTATTCCTCTTCTGTACATCCATATGAAGAGTTGATTAGATTTTGGTTATAATTGATCCACCGGAAGTACCCTTATTTGAAGTTTTTAACAGTTTTTCTTAAAAAAACGCAGTTAAATATTATTTTTTGACAATTTGTTACTATATATATTAAAGAAAATACTCTTGTCTATACGGTTTGGTTATACATTTTCCTTCATATTCAATAGATGTAAATTTAAAGCATTATAAAGAAATTCATTTTCAAAAATTAGTCAGCTTTGCTATTTATCATGGAAACAGCTGACCTAATTATTAAAAAAAAATTAATTGACAGATGTCAGTTGCAAGTGCAAAACCAAATATGGGAAGTATAGGATCTAAAATTGGTATGTCATGTTGTTACTCGCAAGTGACATGCAGAGAAAGGCCAAAGAGAAGATGGAAGGACATTACTTAGTGTAGTTTATGTTATAATTTTATTGGATTTTTAGAACCTTTTCAAATGAACTTTTGGTATGGAATTTGTAAAAAATAGTATGTGTTCGTGTTCGATTTTACATGATATTATATAGAATCTGTTCCAAGGATCTTTTGGTATGGGATTTGCACAAAATACATCGAATTGACGGAAGGTCTTGTGCTGGCCACAACAGATTTTTTTGTTATAAAACGACGGTTCGATAGCGAAGTGCAATACAATACTTATATAACATAAAATGGAAATGGCGAGAGGTATTGTGCTGGCCACAACAGATATTTTTCATCTTACATTTAAGTGCTACTTACATCTCATATTTTGACATTTTTGTGTGGTACAACGGTTTAAGGTGAATTAAGCAACGACTTAAGACTTAAGTCTTAAGTTGCTCTGGAGAAACCGGGCATTAGTGTTCTAACAAAAATTCGAACCCAGGACCTTTACCATATAAACCTATAATACTCCCATTTTCACTTCTCCGTTCCATACTTTCCATTTTACATAACACATAACACTTTCCCCTTTTCCGTCAAAAAATTTCCATCCTTCATTTTCTCATCTCCATCATCCTCCACTCTGTTTCTCCGCAATCCCCCACAGTGTTGCCAAACTTCGCAGGCGTCTGCTGTGCGGTCCTCCCAGGGTTTACTCCACGCTGCGTCGCGGGGGTGTTTTGTAAGTTTGGCAACCGGGCGGCCGTATGGGTCGCTATCGCTTTCATTCATTCCAGCGTCGCGACGCAGCGGGGGTGGGGGATAATGGGGCCAGACGCAGACTAGGATGAGGGCAGACGACGCTGGCATAGGACAGGAGTTAGGGAAATTTTGGAATAAGAAATTTGAAGGGAAATGTCAAAGCTTTATGCAAGAAGCGATGAATATTTTTCGGTACGCGGTATTTCTGTATACATTATTAATTATTAATTTGACAGGGAAAGAAGTTTTAATAAAAATAAATGAAAATATATACTTAAAATGCAGACAATGCTGTACTCCTAGAATTAACTATTTGAGTCGGGAGCTTGACGTCACAAATAATTTCTGACATTCAAAAATTCATATCTCGCTTATTAACTCGAATTTTAGCATTGCGTTTTCACCTATATATGTATATTCCTAGATTTTATATGTTATCAAAAAAAATTCTGATGTGGTCAACACAATACCTCCTGCTTTTTAATTTTTATTAATTTAAATACATACCCACATATTTACTAATCCTGCAAACTATATTAAATTCCTTTGCATATATCTATTGCTTTACATGATCCATTTCGTCAATGTGTAGTTGTAAACTAATATTTGACAATTTGTCAACACGTGCTTATTCACAGCTGCTTGATTTTTAGTGCTGAAAACATATCAAATTTATATCGGATCTTCCTGTATATCTAATATTTAAGTATGATGGAAAATATATTATTTTTACTAACCTTATGCCCGGTTTCTCCAGAGCAACTTACGACTTAAGTCGTTGCTTATTCCTAAGTTCTACCTTAAACTGTTGCACCACGCAAAAATGTCAAAACGTGAGACGTAAGTAGCACTTAAATCTAAGTCGAAAAAATCGGTGACTTATGTGGTTATGTTTATGTGTCATATGTCAATTGACATATCGGTAAGTCGCAGTAAATTTGTTTCGTTTTGGTCTGTTACGGCAAGAAAATTAGATGATATAAAGAAGAAACGATTAAATTATAGCAAAGAGGAAGAAAATTGGTCTGTGAGATTGTAGAAACAAAGATTTAAAGAGAATATTGAAAATTAAAAAATCATTGCGGTGTCCATGTCCAATATTCAAAAAAATAACACCTGGAAATTAATTGCCGCAGCATTGGCAATAAAATGTGTGCAAATATGGAGACTGACGCAAGGGAGACGACATCGAAGAAAAAGGCTTCAGTTTATAGGACTGGCGGTGGTCCACATAAAAATATTAAAAATAAATAATATATTTGGAACAAATCAATTCTGTTACTTATTTTTTTGTCGCTGAGTCCTATCATTTTCGACAATATCGACTTCCATCACAGTATCCACGACGTAAACGTCTTCAAAATTAGGGAAATCCTGTAAATCTATATCGAATGTTGTTGAATGAATACAAATATAAACCCTGTTAAACATATTGACAGCTTTGACATTTGACAGCCGGTATTTTATTTTGCATCGCTAAATTTCAAATTGACCAATCATAGAACAACATTACGCTGTTGCCAATGTAATTTGTGACATAAGTTAAGTTCGCATTTGAATTTGCTGGTGCAACGCAATTGAGATATAAGTCCTACTTACAATTAAGTAGCACTTTAATAATCAACAACTTAAGTTGCTGTGGAGAAACCGGGCATTAATTTCATTAGATTCAATACAATTTTCGTAACACTGTTTCATTATTAATTTTAATGTAATTACTTCCTCACGGTGACATTTTTTTTAAATATATCAAAATTGTTATTAAATTATTATGTTTTTGTTTAACGCATAGGCAAGATGATGGACAAAAATAAATTATTTTATAATTTAATATTTAAAGGTAGGTATTTCAAGTTATTTGCTAAATACTATTATCATAGAATTGAAGATCGTACCATTAAATCCACTTTTTATTAGTAAAAGTTGCTAAAAAAATATATTCAATGAATTTTTTACAAGAAAAACTGTTAAAAGCTTGTATAAATGATACTTCCGGTTATTCGATACACACTAAAAACTAATAAGCTCTTCCCACATTAATATAGAATGGGTATACAAAATTTCAAAATTTTCTGACAGTATTTGAGTAATCGTGTACACACACACATACACATACACATACATACACACACACATACACATAGACATACATACACACACACACACACACAAAATGTTAAAATTGGATTCTATTATTACTACTCATTTACTAAAATCTCGATATGCGATTTTTAGCATGATCCCCTATGCCTGCCTTACTAAGGGTAGCGGGAGATAAAAAGTGGATTGAAATAATAATAAACAAATATGTACCCTGTTTTTATGAAAATGTAAATGTCAACTGTTTGTATATAAAGGACGTTCATATTTTTGTTTTAAGATTCATTAGTTCGGAATTTTCGTCAGAACCTATTTGAAAGTATCGTAGAATCTTTACCAATTACTACATGGGAAATCTAAGAAAAATATTTAGCTATTTTCCTACTCAAGAATTTAAATGAATCATAAGTGAATCACAAACAAAACTATCGAGAAAATCCTACTAATTTTTTGAAGGTTATAAACACATACCGCAGCAAACAGAAATTAACATAATTGTTTGCAACACATTTTCACATTAGGTACTAAACATCATAATAATATTAATTTATTGACTATTTCTAATTATAAATTCGAGACTCTCGATAGAGATCGAGAGAAAACAAGACGAGAGTGAATGGTTTCTCGCCATTTCTCGTCTCGCGGCATCACTATGTGTATGTGACTACAATTCTAATAATTATAATTCTTTTATATTCCTCTAATATTTCGAATTTTAAATGGCACAAAAGTGACCCATGTGGTGCACTCTCCACGCCAGAAATTAGTGCCCGTGAGGTGACGCCTGGTAAGTGCCCGCACGGATGATATATTTATTTATTTATATTCCTCTTCTTTAAACTTTAAACCCATATGAAGAGCTGTTTACATTTCGATTATAATTGGTAAACCGGAATTTCACGTAATACAAGTTTTTAACAGTTTTTCTCGAAAAAACGCTGTTAAATATCATATTTTGATATTTTATACGATATGAAAGAATATATTATTGTCTATACGGTTCTATTATACATTTTTCCCTAATATTCACTAGATATATAGTGTAAAAGAATTATAATGAGGTTAATTAATTTTATAAATCAGACAGCTTTGCTATATCATGGAAACAGCTGCTATATTCAAATAATTCCAATTAACAGATGTCAGTGTCAAGTGCAATTTACATAGTATATGTTCGAGTTATAATTATATTGGATTTATAGAATCTTTTCCAAGGAACTTTCTGTATGGAATTTGTAAAAAATTGTTTTATGTTCGTGTTACAATGGGGTATTCCACCATAACAAAAATATCTGATGTGGACAGCACATGACTTCCTTGTACGCCTGTTACACTGTACATATTTTGTTAATAATTAAAATATGTATTATAACAGACTCAATCATAAAATTGCACGTATTTGACATAATTTGACATCAACATTTTATTTTTTTTGTTTTTTGTCTTAATCCGTAGCAAACTTAAAAGAGCTAATTTAATCATAATTGATGTTTTCGACGCAGAATTCAATTCTATAAAACTTTTATTTGAAGCATTTATTACTAAAATCAAAATAATTTTTTTTTCAAGAAAAACTGATAACATCTACAGGTAAAGTATCACTTCCAGTTAGACTATTTTAACCAAAATCTATTATGTTATTTCCATTGATATAAAAGTATTATATACCAAATTTGAAAAGTTTTAGATTATATTTTAATATAGTTTTTCATTAAAATCTATTATAGGCTTCAAGTAAAGTACCACTTCCGGGTAGACCATTTTAACTAAAATCTATTATGTTATTCCCATTGACATAAAAGTCTTATATATCAAATTTGAAAAGTTTTGGTTTATATTTTAATATAGTTTTTCATTAAAATCTATTACAGGCTTCAAGTAAAGTACCACTTCCGGGTAAACCATTTTAACCAAAATCTATTATGTTATTCCCATTGGTACAAAAGTATTATATACCAAATTTGAAAAGTTTTGGATTATATTTTAATATAGTTTTTCATTATAATCTATTATAGGCTTCAAGTAAAGTACCACTTCCGGGTAGACCATTTTAACTAAAATCTATTATGTTATTCCCATTGACACAAAAGTATTATATATCAAATTTGAAAAGTTTTGGTTTATATTTTAATATAGTTTTTCATTAAAATCTATTACAGGCTTCAAGTAAAGTACCACTTCCGCAAGTTATGTAATGACCAAAAAGGGAGGTGCACAACTAGATATTATAACAGTTCTAAATACAAAATTTTAACTTTCTTCGGCTTCCCGTTTTTCAGTTATGCGAGATACGTACATACGTACGTACGTACGTACGTACAGACGTCACGACGAAATTAGTCAAAATGGATTCAGGGATGCTCAAAATGGATATTTCCGTTGAAATCTGGAAACCGAAATTTTTCGCGATTACAATACTTCCTTTACTTCGTACAAGGAAGTAAAAATTGAAAAAAATTCAATTTAACATAAAGTATGGCTCAATAAATAACAGTTAAAACAATGAAAACATTTTTTAAATAATTACTTTACGAGATATTTCACATTTGCTAAAAGGGAAAATTGACGTCATACAATTGTTATCTTTCTCTCGCAGCGTACTCAGAGCAGTGTGTGTGAGAAAGACAAGTATAGGGGAAATGTGACGTTACACTGATTTCTCGAAAATAAAATACTGTTAAACTAGGAACAATTAAGATTTTTTAATACTATGAATTGCTTCAAGATTGAATGAAGTTTTATTTAAAATAATAAAAAAAATTGAGTGGAATACCCCATTTTAGTGGATATATCGAATCTTTTCCAAGGAACTTTTGGTATGGGATTTGTACAAAATCGTTTGCAGAAACATTTCCAGCAGCCCTCGTACAGTTTTAAGGTCTCGTTTTTCTTATTATGATGGAGGACCAAACTGTCCATCCAACTGTCTACAAATAGTGCTCATCAATGTTTTCTCGGGCAGGTATAATAGACACCTCCTCATATTTATATCTAATAACAACTCTGTATAGTTTTTGTTTATATTCTTGTTTGTTTCTCGGGGGCCAGTCCTGCTGGTGTGTGGTTTTCTCCGACGCGTCGCGACTATTGATTCGCGTAAGTGGCGCGCGAAAAGCGACGCCGACGTCGCGGCTGGGTAGGCCCCTCTTTGTTCTCCGCAGCCGCAACGCGTATTACTACGGCATCGAAGACTGCGTACGCTATACCGTAGCCGAATCGTATACGCAAACGGATAACGCAGGAAAACACATAAACAAGATCAAACATAAATTCAAGGGAAGGGGGTGGTTAGATGACAAATATAAAGCCTGATCTGGTGGGCTACTCACAGACACCAGTTTAAAAAATCTGATGATTCTATATATCCAGTAAAATTGTAACACGAACATAACACAATTTTTTACAAATTCCATACAGAAAGTTTCTTGATAAATCCATACTAATATAATAAATGCAAAAGTAACTTTGTCTGTCTGTCTGTATGTCTGTCTGTTACGTTTTCACGCCTAAACCGTTGAGCCAATTTTGATGAATTTTGGTATATAGATTGGACCTTGGAGAAGGAGATAGACTACCTTTCGTCGCGAAAATAAAGTTGAATGGAGAACCCATCATTACTTCCGCTGAACCAATTTATATGAATTTCGGTATAGAGATAGATTGGATCTTGGAAAAGGACATAGGCTACCTTTTGTCGCGAAAATATAACTTAAAAGGATGAAACAAGGGATGAAAGTTTGTATGGAGAACCCATCATTTCTTCCGCTGAACCAATTTTGATGAATTTTGATATAGAGAAAGATTGGACCTTGGAGAAGGACAAAGACTACCTTTCGTCGCGAATATAAAGTTGAATGGATAACCCATCATTACTTCCGTTGAACCAATTTTGATGAATTTTGGTATAGAGATAGATTGGAGCTTGGAGAAAGACATAGGCTACCTTTTGTCGCGAAAATATAACTTAAAAGGATGAAACAGGGGATGAAAGTTTGTGTAGTGAACCCATCATTCCTTCCGCTGAACCAATTTTGATGAATTTTGATATAGAGATATATTGGAACTTGGAGAACGACATAGGCTACCTTTGTCGTGAAAATAAAACTTAAAGAGGGCAGTGTGCAGAGCCTGTTACTTGTACGATGCGAGGCTGGTTGCCGTGGTACACGTGTAGCTAATCGTTATTCTAGCTTTACCCGTGCGAAGCCGGGGCAGGTCAGCTAGTATTCTATAAATCCAATAAAATTATCACATTATGTATACTCATATGTAAAATATAAATACTCTAAAAATGCGTACACTTACGTAACATTCAATTTACAATCAAATAATATTACTACCAAGTTTATATCTCTGCCCATTTTTGAATTATTGCCCCAAAAGTCAATATACCCCTCATTTAGATAAAAACTTCAAAATTTTCAAAAATCTAATTTTCATGTATCTAGATACTTCTCAATGCGCTGATTCCAAATTTGGAAACCGCAGGTCGATATCTCGTTTTGTTCTCGAGATATTTAGATTCAAAGTTTTGCTCAAAACTGCCCATTTTTGGGTTGATACCCAAAAATGGGTCGAGATATGAATATGGCGACAAAACCATTCGATTCTACGGACAAAAATACATAAGTATAGCAATTTTCATAAATTGTGTCCAACCGGTTCGATTTTTATGAATAAAAGTTTGAAAACCCCTGAAAATGGCCAAAATCTGAAAAAATCGTAAGGGGTATACCTTAGATTTTTGCGAAATTTGGCCATTTTCAGTTATTTTGCTTTAGAGATTGTATGCGGAGTTCAAAAATTCTGAAAATTGGTGTACTTATGTAATTTTGCCCGTAGAATCGAATAGTGTTGTCGCCAAATTAATATCTCGACCCATTTTTGGGTTATTACCCAAAAATGGGCAGTTTTGAGCAAAACTTTAAACCTAAATATCTCGAGAACGAAACGAGATATCGACCTGCGGTTTCAAAATTTGGAATCAGCGCATTGAGAAATATCTAAATACATAAATTAGATTTTTAAAAATTTTGAAGTTTTTATCTAACTTTTGGGGCAATAATTCAAAAAAGGGTAGGGATATAAACTTGGCAGTAATATTATTTGATTGTAAAGAGAATGTTACGTAAGTGTACTCATTTTAGAGTATTTAAACAATTGTATGAATTTTTAGAAATAAAAGTATTGAAATAAAAATGGATAAGTGGTACAAAAAAAGTTCCTTGGAAAAGAATATAGAATAAAATTATAACACGAACACGAAGGTCTTTCTATTATGTTAGATCTATTTATTTTAGTTAGTACGTTCGATCCAAAGACCCAAAGCAATAAATAAAGCAGAAGACGTTGGTAGTCGTAGTATCGGTATCGTCTGATAGGGTGTTTGTTTGTGACACCTGTGTCTGTCTCTGTAGAATGAGGTCAGGAGCGGAGGCCTGGGACTTCGCCCTCGCCACCACCGCCGCCGGTGACGTCGTGGGTAATGATTGAGCGGCCGCTGCCGCCCTCAGCCACGCAAGGGCTCGAAAAGACGAAAGAAACTACGCATTTCCCGACTACAGAATTATACTTTTTCCACACTGGACACACATTCAGGGATCTTAGCAACAAATTTAATAATATATTTAGGAATTTAGGATATTTTATCAACAAAAATTATGACAAATTTAGGACTTTTATGTTTATTAAACAAAATAAAAAATACCCTTACATAATAGATATTTACACACCAAGTGAGCTAAGGTAATGTTTATTCATGAGAAGAAAGTTTAGCTTACGAGCACGTAAGGGCGAGTGAGTTAATATCTTCGAGTGAATAAACATTACCTTAGTTCACGTGGTTTGTACAATATTTTATTCAATTTTGACAAAATAGTAATAACAACCATTATAATATTTAATTTTGACAAAACAAAAAGTTAGTAGATTGTGCATGACAATCGTCGATGATAGATGTTAAGTCGTCTATTTAAAAAGCTGTATTGTCTGTCATATGTGCTGTGAAAAATAATGAAAATGGCTGATAATATCTAATAAATACTATGGTAAGTATTAATTTCGTTCCTGATGTTATTTTACATGCATCATTTGTTGCAGAGTGAATTAAAAAAATGTGAGTGATTTAAAAAAATTTAATTCACTTGTGAAAAAAGTGTTAGTTATAGGGTTATAGTTGTTGCTATGGAGTTAATAATGACAGTTTAAAACGTCAAAATTGAATAAAATATATAAAATTATTCGTACATATAAGATGTCGATTTGCATTAGTTATTCGAATTTGTTAATAAAATTTATGATTTTTATGACATACTTTTTAATTTATGACAATTTTAGGATTTTTGGGTGAATTTATGAATTTTTAGGAATTTATGACAACTAAGACCCCTGCACATTTCCAACTCAAAATCCATTTCAATTTTATCTTTCGTCCCCTTTAAGGTACTGTCTTTAGTAAAAAAAAAAAAATCTGTTGTGGCTAGCACAATACCTCTCGCCATTTCCATTTTATGTTATGCAAGTATTGTATTGCACTTCGCTATCGAATCGTCCTTTTATAATAAAAACATTACAATACTTTACCCAACTATTGTTTTTATTGTATTTAACATGTCTTTTGCATACATACTATTCTAATTATATCTATTTTTCATCGTATGAGGAAGTTTCTAAATGTCAGATTCTTCTAATTCATTAACCAGATTGGCGGTATTTCTGATGGATATATGCATTTTACCTACAATTTTAATTCATAAAACAATAAGAAAGATTAAACGTACTTCCCAAAAAAAGCTTCCAGAATGTCACCAAAACTGTTGATTTTCGACACTGACATCTATCATTTACAAACTATGTTATAAGCATTTGAATTTGTCAACTGGTTTCCTTAGTGCCTTGGCCTCTGCGAGTAGATTATTCTGTATACAGGGTGTTATGTAAGTAAGTGATCAACGCTTAACCAATGGTAGAACTGACCCCAGAGATAGTAAATCTGGCAATAATTTTTGTTTAACATACTTTCTACAAGAACTAGAGGCCTTTAAAACTGACCTATCACGTCATAGTTCAAAACTTTATAAAAAAGTAAAAATCAATGTGTTCTCTGGAAAAAATGTTGATTGTCAATTTGACGTTAAATGTTTTTTTGCATAGACGAACAATTTTTATTCTGTTTCGGATAAAACCAGGGAATACTCGATAAAACAGAGTAATGCGGTATACGTCTATTTGGAAATAATTCTCTGTACAGTTTTACAAAAGCACGACTATTTTGTAATGTCTCGCCATAAACCATATGCATGTCTGCATACTCTTGGTTGGTGAAGGTAAATGGAATTTTGAGAATATCAAAAAAACAGAATATAAATTGTACGTCTATGCAAAAAAATATTTAACGTCAGATTGACAATCAATATTTTTTCCAGAGAACACATTGATTTTTACTTTTCTATAAAGTTTTGAACTATGACGTGATTGGTCAGTTTCTTTGGGGTCATGGTTTAAGCGTTGATCACTTACTTACATAACACCCTGTATTACAGTGCCTTTATCTGTAAATCTATACAAGATATAATAAAATTTTTAAATGTAACACTAACAGAAATTTTCAAAAAATAATATTTAGAAGATTTTTTTAAAGAAACTATTACTTCCAGTTGTCCAATTGTTACCAAAATCTAATCAGCTCTTCCCAGGATTGTCAGATTGAGGAAACTGCAGTTAAATATTTTTTAAGTCTTATAGTATTTGAGAAACCGTGGTTCCAACATCCACACATACACACAAACATGGACATCATCGTAAAAATGTTATAATCGGATTATAGGGACCTTAAAACGTGCTTATCCACTAAAATCTGGATATGCGAATTTTAGCATGGTTCCAATACCTCTCTTAGCGAGAGATAAAAATCGGTGGTAAGTTTTTAATGAGAAAGTACGTTTTAGGGTCCATAAAATCCTGGCTGGATATCCTATATTTATTTGTTCTTCTGTGAAATTTATTGACCTTTCTAATATAAATTCGTGGAACTACGCCGTATATTTGAATTTATAATATTCTGTCTCTTTTTATCTAGGGTTGGTTGCCGTTGCTATGATATGATCTATGTTGGTGGGGTACACAAATTGTCGGTTGGCAGTTATTTATAACTGGAGCGAATTCTAGGTATACTAGTTGTAATGATTTTCTCCGGAACCGGGGTGCATGTGCAAGTGCATCCCTAGTTGTGCACTCAAGCTTTTATATTCGCATTTGCAAGGAAATGGAAAGCTTTCAATATATTATAACGAACTAACTTGATTATAGCTAAAAGAACGATGCGAAATAGGTTATATTTAATTTCCAAGTTCAATACCAGATAGAATGGGCTACTTGCGTGGTACTGAAAATATCATTTTTGCCCTCCTGAAATGTAATGGGAACTTTACAATTGTATACACAGCAAGTGTACCCTACATTTTACGTTTACTGTCTAACTATGTGGTAAAATAATCAAAATACACTGGACGTTTATGGGCATTTAGAAAAGAAATCATTTTTACTATAATAAAGTTCATGTAAAAAAGTACTACCTACATAAGTTATTTTTTTCTTTAACATTTCCTATATTTAAAATTAATTTATATAAACCAAAATCACGGCAGCGACATCTGTCATTATTGTAAAAATCCGTCATTACCAACATAGTCACCGATCGATATACCTGTCAAATACGCGAGGCGAACACCTATCTATTATTTATTACGAAGAAAACATGAGCAAATAAATATATTATCAGTTATAAACAACGTCTATTATTACAGATAAATTTTTGCTAGAAAAAGTACTCTAATGAAGGTAAGTAAAATCAAATTTGGAAATTGATTTAACCCCAGTATTTTGAACTAACCCTTTTCAGAAGTACAACCTATCTCATTAAAAAAAAGTGGTTTTCATTATCGTCGGCCAAAAAATTTGATACAATTCTCGTGCGTGAAGTATTTTACAGCGCTCCAGCTAATAAGGCACTCGCCGTAAGGGCTTGTGCCTTAAACAAAGCTGTCGCGCTGCAAAATACAACTTACACGCACTCGAATGTAAATAACTATTTCAGACGACCACTACGAAAAGTACATAAACCCACACGCTAAACTATTACTGAAAGTTGGTCATTGCACGTCACTAGCAAAGCTGTGTGATTTGAAATCTCGTTAGCCAATCAGATGCGTCCGCAACTGTGTGATATGATTTTATCACACGCTGCGATAACTGAGCGAACTAACCTAAAACTTTGTATTTAAAAATTTGACAGTTCCAAATAATTTGCTGAATTTACACGGATTAAGAAGGTTGGACTCTGATTTATCAGATTTTAACATAATTTTTGGTGAATTCTGATAGCAATGATGTTAACATAATCTGTTTTAATATTTTTATGTAAATTTTATATTTGTGTGCATTATTTTGTAGATATATTTTTTTTTTTTAAATAGGGGTCAATTTCAAATCTCAAAGAGGTCACATGAGCGCATACGTCATGTATCTGAACGATTCCAGTTCACCCTGGTGGACAAAATGTAAATTAAGATTGTTTATAAATAGTCTTTTTGGGTTTTTTAATAAATTGTTTCCACAAGTTGGAACTGCACAGTTCTTCTTCACCATGTTTTATCATTATTATCATTATAAATATACAATTATTGCACTTTTATGTATTAAATTATATATCAAGCACACAAACCTGCAATTACAAATAATATTTCTCTAATGAAATAATTAAATCTTTATGAAACAAAAAAGATTGAACAGAGCGCACTTTTCCTCTAACAGCTTTATAAATATTTTGCTAGTTTACTCTGATCTGACGTTTAACTTTAAAGTTTGTGACATTGTGAAATTCATGTACATGTGACTAGTGTCGTTGTGTGAGTAGCCGATACATGACGTCACAGAAAATCGTAGCGCGAATATCTTTTAAGTAAATTATGAATGAAAAGTATTATATTTTGGGATGTTTTATGTTGCAATATGTATAATAAGTGCCATAGATTCTATTTTTATAAAAATATTAGCAACATTTTTTTTTGGCATGACCCCATTGTATTTTGCCAGACAAGAAATGCGCGATTACAAGAGTTATAAAAACAATAAAATACTGACTTTTATAAAATAATATAATCAATTAAGTTTCTCTTATGTATCATTTGAAATTTCCTAACCTCAAACTTCTCCGAATTATCCTTTCTCAGTTCCGTATCGAATTTTAAACGATTTCCGCGAACTTCTGCCTTCTTTTGTTAAAACAAAACAAGATATAAAAAACATAATTCGACACAATTTCCAATCTACACCTACTGCAATTCTCTGAAACATCATCTGCAGGCTATTCCCAGAACAGAAGACGATCGCGGAAGACGAGGATTCTTTTTTGTTTTGTGAAAAACAACGGACGATCGAAATTGGTTCTTGGAAATTGTGCTTTATAGAATATAGTGATTTTTATATTTTGTTGTTTGTGAAGAGTTTTGCTTTGTAATTTTTACGAGATTATTTTTTTTTTTTTAAAGGATGGATGTATCTCTTTGTTAAATCTTTGAAAACTATATTGTTATTGTTACATGTTCTTAAATTCTACGCTAATCAGTAAAGAAATTATGTGTTTTTACCTTTGCGAAGTTTTCTTTAATAAAAGTTCGAAAATGAAATCCTTTTCTTACCTGAAAAAAAAAAACATAATTAATAACAATTCTTATAAAAGATATCTTTATTCTAAACTAAACTCCATAAGAAATAATCTGTTGTGGCCAACACAAGACCTCTCGCCATTTCCATATTAGGCTATACAGGATGTTCCGCGACTCGACCAACAAATTTATACCATATATTCCAGGGGTCATTACGATCAAAAAATGTTATATGACCTATGGATGAATTCCTCTTTGTTTCGGAGATATCGAATAAAATACAAAAAAAAGATAATTTAGTTAGCTTTGCCGAATTTGTTTGACAAACTATCGTAGTTATTGCTGAATAATTTTTGTGCTGTCTTATTATATATATTCTAATATGAAAAGAAGCCATTAGATTTATCGGATACCCGGAAATGGCACTTTACCTTAAGCTCATAATGGTTTTTCTTCAAAAAATATCATTAAATGCCATTTATTCGCATTTTATGTCTTATCAAAATTAAAGATTATTGAATTTTCTACAGGAATACATTAATACTTTTTCTATATATTTTGCACATAAATTTATAAATATTTTTTTTTATTAGTCCCGAAGTCTAAGATAAACACAATTCCTTTGTTACACAGTTCATATTTCAAATGAATGTAACTTAAGTAAATGTCACTGTCAAAAAACTAATCACTTCAAATTAATAATAGTAACATTTTAAAAAGAAAATAGTAAATAAATCAATAGTTTTATGCAATGGAACAGTTTGCAGCGTTAGTAAATACGTAAGTATGTATTTAAATTAATAAAAATGGATAGGGATGTGTCTGGAAGGATGATTGTTGCGTAACTATTATTGTGGTCCACATGCTGTTATTCGCTACCGAAAATCAGTCACTTTAATATGTTTTTATGTATGAATGCTATGATGATTGTGGTCAAGGCGAAAGAAGAATGTTGTTAAAGA
This sequence comes from Ophonus ardosiacus, assembly GCA_943142095.1. Taxonomy (NCBI): domain Eukaryota; kingdom Metazoa; phylum Arthropoda; class Insecta; order Coleoptera; family Carabidae; genus Ophonus; species Ophonus ardosiacus. Next base: position 4,098,801 of record OW964835.1, read on the forward strand.
GTGAAGTGAGTTAGCTGAGCTCTTACTCTTATCCCTTTTCTTATTGTTACTATTGTTTCCGGGTTTTTGCTAACCCACTAAGTGGGAAACGCGTGATTTTATGTACGTATATATGTAAAAATTAAATAGCGGGAGGTTTTGTGTTGGCCACATCAGATTTTTTAATGAGTAGTACTGTAAGTACAAAATGTACACTTTATTATTTTGTGTGAGTTTATCAAGCGCAAACGGACATTGTCGACTTCGACAATAATTTTGCGCTCTTAATACACACATAGCTATTTTAATTTAAATAAAACTGCTTAAAGCAAGGGCTAAAGTAAGAAAATAATATTTAAATTCCAAATAACTTGTTTTTTTTTCAACCCCCGGGTTCTCTTTCAACTGGCGGATATACAGCCCGGTCAAATTGAACTATCGTAAAAAATACAAGCCGAATACAAAAGAACTCAGGCTTTATTTTCGTTGCAATAAAAAAATCACAAATATCAAAGGGGATCTAGAAATAAAATTGCAATCAAAGAACGATGGAAACTATAAAAATAACATAAAACCTTGATCGTATATTATATGCCCCACCCGGCTAGTTCCAACAATAGCAGAAAAATTTTATATTGTTTTGTTCGTCAGCAGAATATTCCTTAATACCGGATGTCTATTTGACAATACAATGTTAAGATTGTTAGTTGCAGATAAAAATATTTCATATTTATATATTAAATTCTACATCTAAATCATTATTTAATTTTATTTTGGATGTTTCCTAACCTGTAAAAGAGAATGGGGCATATAACAAATTAAAAAAATTTGTTGTGGCCAGCACAAGACCTCTCGCCATTTCCATATTAGGATATATAAGCATTGTATTGCACTTCGCTTTCGAACCGTTGTTTTATAACAAAAAATTACAGAACTTTACTCAAATATTGTTTTTTATTGTATGTATTTAACATGTCTTCTGCACACATATAATTCTATTTTTCATTGTATGAGGAAGTTTCTAAATATCAGAGATTCTTCCAATTCATTAACCAGATTGGCGATATTTCTGATGGATATATGAATTTTACCACAATTTTACCTATAATTTCAAATATTTAATTAATAAAACAATAAGAAAAGTTAAATATACTTCCCAGAAAAAGCTATCAGAATGTCACTAAAACTGTTGATATTTGACAATGACATGTGTCATGTTATAAACATTGGAACTCTATAAATTATAGTGTCTTTATCTCTAAATCTATACAAGATATAATAAAAATTTTAAGTGTATAATAAAAAAAAACTCCCAAAAAATTATATTTAGAAGAATTTTTACTACTTCTGATTGTTCAATTGTTACCGAAACCTTTTCAGCTCTTCCCAGGAATGTCAGATTGAAGAAACTGCAGTTAAATATTTTTTAAATCTTATAGTTTTTGAGGAATCGTCCCTCCAACATCCAGACACACATACATACACACATACACACACCCACATACACAGACATCATTTTAAAAATGTTATAATCGGATTCTAGGAACCTTAAATTGTGCTTATTCAATAAAATCTAGATATGCGAATTTTAGCATGAATGCAATACCTCTCTTAGCGAGAGGTAAAAATAATAAATTTCAATTAATATAAGGTAGTTTACTTTACACTAAGAATGAAAATGATAATGATGAAACTTCGTTGTAATAAAAAATACTTAAAAGGGATATTTAAAAAAAATGTCGATTTTTTATAAAATCATGAAATCTATCTCATTTGATAAATACAATAATATAAAATAATTTGAAAGATGCGACTTTTCAATCATAAATTTGCTAATAAACTTTCGCGGGTGTAAACAGACTAAATTTGTGACGTCACAAACACACAAACACACACACACACACATTTACGCTCCACAACATGAAGTAGTAATCTAACCTAAAATTGTGACAGCTGACAGGAAAATATTCAAGAGAGAAGATTATTAGTACTTTCTATATCTTTAAGGGATAGTTTTACAATCGCTAGTTAAAATCATGTAACTTCAAACGGCTGTAACTCAAGATCCGATGATGTAAAAAAAATCCTGCGTGGCATGAAACGAAAGAGAATTTCATGCTGAATTCAGACTTTCATTGTCCGTTATTCTATGTTTAACCGTGTATAAGTGGTGCATGAAAATATGAGAAATGAACTGAATTACTTAGTTCAACTTCAATTTCAAATCTTATGAATATAATTTTTAGTTCACAAAAATGTTAATGGAAGTCTCATTTTCAATGAAAATGGTCAAATAAAACAAAATTATCATTGCGAACTTCATCTTTGACTGTTTTTGGTGGTCGATACTGTTCAATGCCTACCTGCTCATATGTTTAGTTATACAGTGTAAAACTTGGATTTTACAACTTCTATATTCGGCCCTGGACAGTGGAAATTCAAAAGGGAATAGGGTGGAAATTGCCTGTCGAAATTGAGACATAAATTTTGCCAATACTCCCTCTGTATCAGGCAGTAGGCTATGGAACAAAGGGAATCGTGAATTACTTCGCACCCTGTATAAAATTTTACAATGCTCTAAAATATATCGGAATTGTCACCGTTTTATTGCTTTAATCTCTTTCTTCTTGTTTTATTCGGAAATTAAAGTTTTATTCGCAACACGATTTAGTTACGAAAAATATAGAATAACTGTTTTAATTTGAATAGGCCCATAAAGCATAACAAAAAATAATAAAATGTACACTTTATCCTTAGTACTATTCAATAAATAACGATTAAGATAAAAAAAACATTTTTTTAATAATTGCTTTGCGAGATATTTGAATTTATTTCCAGGGATACAGATGACGTCACACTATTGGTATCTTTCTCGCGCAGCCTACTACAGAAACTAGTGTGAGAAAGATAGTTATAGGTTTCTTTAAAAATCAAATACAGTTATACAAAAAACAATTATGACTTTTTGATACCATGAATTGCTTAAAAATTAGACGAACTTTCATTCAAAAATATTTTAAAAAATTGGTTTATGGGCCTATTTGTCGTTTTCACAGCATAGCAGTGAAAATAGCGATTCAATTAATAAAATAGACACAATAAAACATTAATATAAATTAAAAATTATAAAATATCTTTCTATTGTTATTAGTATTAAACATTTTGTATAATAAAATTAAACGTGTCTTGTCTTTTCGTTCTATCAATGTCAATATTATTATCGTTACACACTTCACGCTGAACAAGATTCATAGCTACTAGTGTCATATATAGGGTGATTTTATAATCATAAAAATTCTGCTAAATACAAATTCTTCATAAATTTAATTAAAATTGCAAAAAAAAAATTCTCACCAAATACCCCTCAATCATTGATAAATACTTATAACTTTATCACAACTTCCTCAAACATGTTGCTTTTGGGTAACACACCTTGTGGGCTATACTTCATTTTACGTAAGAAAATAGTAGATTGCTCTTAAGAGCCGACCGTTTTTACATGCATTAAATAAATAATTTAAATTTGTGAAACCAAGCTTTGTCAATAATAAATATATTTATCTGTAAAAATGTCAAAATCTAAAATTGCAACAAAATATGGTTAAACATCACTTAATTCTGTAGATTTTATTTGACAACTGACAGGTGATATTTGTTTCGTTTCTGTGAAATAGGTTTATATTCTGACCAATCAAAGGGTAGAATTTATATATCCCTAACTAAACCAACGCTATTCTTACGTGAAATAAAGTATAATAACAAAATCTAAAACTTCAACACGTTTTAGTTGCGTTTAACCTATGTACGTCATTAGCATGCAGAAATCCAGAAATAATTAATTTCCATAATTTCCCGAAAACAAGAACCTAAATTCTATAGAAAAATGTATTAGAGAAATTTGCCAATTTGAAATAGTTGGTAGACGAAAGTTATGCATTCATCTTTTAAAAATGGGCAAGGAACCGAGTAAAAATATGCGTGCTCCTTGCATTTTGAAAAGCAAGATTATATTTTGCCAAGTATAACTACAAGATAATAATTACTTAGTGTCTTTATTAAAATACTTCGTAATGAAATCTAAACTTGTAGACCTGCCTGCACAAAGATGACAATAAAATAATAATACTTATCTCTCCATTAATCTACCAAAGACTGTAATAATGTAGTACTATGTAGATTCAAGAAAACAAAGACTCGAATCATGTAAATTCAAAATTCGAGAGAATGCTCAACATAATTTTTATATGAAACGGACTAGTTCGCAAAATTCAAAATGTTATTCATACTAGAAACATTATTTTTATTTAATATTAACTATAATATTAATATTACTTTGTATTTCAAACGCCGCAGTATATAAGAATACAGTTGCGGGAAACGAAGCATCTACCTTAAACCGGCCATATTGTTACGTCACGCGCTAAGCTCCTCCTCTTCTTCACTCACGAATCGGTTTTTAATAAATCTTGGATTAAACGCAGTCAGATTATCAAATATTCGTTGACCTAACGACATTTTACAAAATGGCTAGTTGTTCAGACGTTTTATAAAGCGACGAACAACTTATAAACAAATTTTAGCTCTCAGAACTGTCGTGGCGAAATCTTCAATGATATTGGGTTCCTATTAATTGACCAGTAAAAATTAATTATCATGAAAACCAATCTATATTTCTAATAACATAATATTACTCTTGTAGGCAACCAATTTCTACCTGATAATGACATTCTAAGGTCTAACTGTTTATTAGTAATCCATAATAGCACTTACACATACACACACACTGTCAATGACTATATGTGGTAGCAAAATAATTACACCTTAGTAAATTAAATAAAAACGCATCGCCCAACCATCTATGCAGAGGGACAAAGATGCAAAATCATCCCAAGATGTAATTAGCATGGACTAGGCCGAAGACTGGCGAAGATAGCCGAAAGGGGTCGAAGAAACAGCGTCTAGCAAATGTCTGTTTTTACTTACTGTATGAACTTGATAGCTTTGGTTATATGGTAACTGTATTTATACAGCTATCTTTGTCTTACACAGGTGTTTGATATGCAAGAGAGAGATGGGTATAGGGAAGTGAGATTGCAGGTGATCTTGCAATTTTTGTAGAGGTTTCTAATTTTAATTTAATTTAGATAATGGTTTCTATATTGGAAAATTCTTTCAGGTTAGATCATATTATACATTAAATTAGTGTGACAATATACAAATTGCATCGTATAGTATCCATGGTTTCATCCCAGAACGACCAATATCAATTTTTAAGGGTCTTTTATATTTTACGACATAAATATTTATCATTAATACGAAAACAACTAGCAGTGTATTAGCGGTGTCAATCGTTTATGGATTATTTTAATGAAAAATACTTCAAATAGCAGTATAGAAAAAAAATTGTACGCAACTTTTATTTGAAGTATTTTTTACTTCCTTGTACGAAGTAAAGGAAGTATTGTAATCGCGAAAAAAATCGGTTTCCAGATTTCAACGGAAATATCCATTTTGACCATCCCTGAATCCATTTTGACTAATATCGTCGTGACGTCTGTACGTACGTATGTACGTACGTACGTACGTATCTCGCATAACTGAAAAACGGGAAGCCGTAGAAAGTTAAAATTTTGTATTTTGGACTGTTATAACATCTAGTTGTGCACCTCCCTTTTTGGTTATTGCATAACTTTTAGAAGTGGTACTTTACTTGAAGCCCATAATAGATTTTAATGAAAAACTGTATTATAATATAATACAAAACTTTTCAAATTTGGTATATAAGACTTTTATATCAATGGGAATAACATAATAGATTTTAGTAAAAATGGTCTACCCGGAAGTGGTACTTTACTTGAAGCCTATAGTAGATTTTAATGAAAAACTATATTAAAATATAATCCAAAACTTTTCAAATTTGGTATATAATACTTTTATATCAATGGGAATAACATAATAGTATTTAGTTAAAATCGTATACCCGGAAGTGGCACTTTACTTGAAACCCATAATAGATTTTAATGGAAAACTATATTAAAATATAACCCAAAACTTTTCAAATTTCGTACATAATACTTTTATATCAATGGAAATAACATAATAGACTTTGGTTAAAATAGTCTAACCGGAAGTGATACTTTACTTGAAGCTATTATCGTTTTTCTTGAAATTAATGGTGTTATTTTGAATTTAACAATAAATGCTTCAAATAAAAGTTTTATAAAATTGAATTTTGCGTCGAAAACTTCAAGTATGATTAAATTAGTTCTTTGTATAAGCGAGATATGTATATTTAAACATTGTGTACTTTTTGGTTTCTGTAATTAAGTTTGCTATGAATTAGGACAAGAAATAACAAAAAAATAAAGAATTTAATGTCAATGTCAAATACGTGTAATTTTATGATTGGGTCTGTTATTATACATATTTTAATTATTAACAAAATATGTATAGTGTAACAGGCGTACAAGGAAGTCATGTGGTGTCCACATCAGATATTTTTCAAAAATAATACATAAACGATTGACAGCGCTAAAACACTGCTAGTCATCTCCTAGCCAATCACCCTTAATCACTTGAGCTCTAACCTTGAAATGATATGCTGGTTCATTAGCCCAAATTATTAATTGCCTCAACAATTAAAAGGTCAATTATTCAATTTTTAAATCATAGTCCTACTGTTCTTAGTAACAAACCATTTATTACAATTTAAACTTCTTTTATTTTCACAACAATACGTCTAAACTTAGTGCAAACTATTTCTAGTTGACCTGTTGCACCTCATTTGTTTAACAAATAACAAAAGACAGTGGACGGGAAGAAGGCTTTGTATTGCGCCTTCAGCTGTTTGCAAAGACATGTTGATTATATTTTTAGAACAATTTGTAGTGTTATTAAAGAAGGCAGTAAGTCTCCCACTTGGATTTTGTTTCTGGGAAAAAGAAGAGGAAATGCCATATTATATTTTTATATTTCGCAATAGTTGGCGTTGGAGTCAAGTTGGATTTCATTGAATAATTTGTTGACAAGAAAAAGTATCCTTGAATGAAGTAGGGCTGGTTCATCATAAATTTGATTTAAAATTTGGTTTAAAATTTACAATTTACAAAAAAATAATAAAATGTAGGTACACTTTATCCTTAAAGTACTACTCAATAAATAACGATTAAGATAAAAAAAACATTTTTTTAATAATTACTTTGCGAGATATTTGAATTTATTTCCAGGGCCACAGATGACGTCACACTATTGGTATCTTTCTCGCGCAGCCTACTACAGAAACTGGTGTGAGAAAGATAGCTATAGGTTTCTTTAAAAATCAAATGCAGCTATACAAAAAACAATTATGACTTTTTGATACAATTGCTTCAAAATTAAACGAATTTTCATTTAAAATATTTTTAAAAAATGGTTTATGGGCCTATTCTGGATTTGACCAATCAGTATCTACCACGTGACTTGTCATTGCTCGTCATATTTTGACAATTCATCATATACCAGTCCTAAAGGATATCAATAGAAGCTAAATGTGGACTAGAAGGTGGTCCTTAAAATACAGGCCGAAGTAATATCCACAGTATATTCAAGTTTTATATTTAAAGTAGCCGAAAGAATAAGACAACTCTTTTAGTATAAATAAATAAATAAATAAATATATCATCACGGCACATTACCCATTACTGGGTGTGCCAATATCTACAACACATGTAGACATCGGTAATGATGACGATATATTTTACAGTGTGGGCGCTTACCAGGCGTCACCTCACGGGCACTTATAGGTACTGTGGAGAGTGCACCACAGGGGTCACTTTTGTGCCATTTAAAATTGGAAATATTTGGCGTCTGTCGGGATCGAACCCGGTTCCCCCAGGTTCGCGACCAGACACTCAGGCACGCGGCCACGGGACCCTTTTAGTATTTGTTCTGTAATTTTATTTTATCTGTAATTTTATCTAGACTTTATGAATCATCTGTGAGTTATCCAGATCACTTCTCTGTCAGTTTTTGCGGACGGTCTTTCCTCTGGCAAAAAGCGAGTTTTCCTGAGAAATATATGTCGTCCCAGTTAATGCCAAATAAGTAACATTTATGTACTTTTCAAGTTACCTTCGTTACTTGTTTTTGCTTTTGTCTCATTGTAATTTATTTGTCATTTTCCCTGAAGAAGACATCAGTTAATGGTACCGAAACGTTGGAACTAATATTACAAAACGAAAACTAAAAAGATTGTGATATAAATAAAAACACTCGATACTGTTTCACAAATAATTTAGTCGAAAAAATTTTGTAGAAATTTCTATTTGTGTAGATTGTAAAGTTTATAGCAGGGATGGTAACAGAAACCGGAACCGAAACCATTAACCGAAAAATACCGAAAAAAAATGAGAACCGAAACCTGTACCGAAATTCGAAACCGGAATCGAAAGCAAAACTTTTTTTATTTATCGGGTAACCGCATTATATACAGGTCTCTTGTTAGTTGTTAAATATTGTAAATTTTTATTATTAAAATACTTATGTATAAAATAGCTAGTTGTGTATTAAGAGCGCAAAATGCGACATTGTCGATTGAGAGGTCGAGGTCGATTCGTCGCGCGGCATTCTCTCGAAATCGACAATGTCCATTTGCGCTCGAAACACACACAAGATTTTTTCTACAGTCGCCACAATGGAGTCCTCCACCATAACAAAAAATAATAAAATGTACACTTTATACTTACATTACTGCTTAATAAATAACGATTGGCTAATACAAAATATACGGTTTAAACTTAAAAAAGGCTTTTAAATGATTATATAGTTACATTAGCCATCTATTCCATAAAAAAACCAAAATTAGAGCGTGGAAGCAAGGATTTGTGATGATTTGATGAGTTTTTGTAGCAAAATGTGTGGTTAGTTGTCACGCCTGTCACACTGAAAAAATTAACAAATATTTCAAGGAATTTGTGATTATATAGACATGTATGTGCATTGACCGACTTCTCGCAATTATTTAAATAACGAAATAACTAATAACTTTATTGTAATCAAAATAAATAGTTAACTAGAGATCAGATGTCAGTACGACTCGCAACTATCCTACCGCCATCTGTGTACAATCATTCCTATTACTAAACATAACTGTTCACACAATTTATTTTATATTTAATTTTATTTTATCGTTATTTTCCATTCTTCTTGAGTTTTTATTCAATCTAATCTAAGCATTTTATACTTTCGTTTTTGTAAATGAATGCCCTATTCCATTTTCACAGCAGTGTGGCATTTTGTTTGGTTATGTTAAATACCGACAGAACATATGTCAAATTGACTTGTGAACGTGATAAATGTGTAATTACAGTGCCATTAGTTCCTAACTAAACATTTTCATTAAGAATGTAGACAAGTGACATTTTTCAACATTGTATACTTAGAAATTTGGACAGCGAGCTTTTTTTCTACTTTGTCGCGCATGAGCGGCAAAGTGACATTTTGCGTTGACAAAAGAGAGCACAAATGGCTACTTTCTATAGTGACTGTAGAAAAAAGTATAAACATAAGTTTATTTTCTAATTTTTTTTTCCGAAACGTATTTCAAATTTTCACGTAGTACCTCAATCGGGTGGCGCTCGAAATCCGTTACATGCTACATTTCCATAGGCTATATATGGGAAATTAGAATATTTTGAATATTTGCTTCCCATTAAAACTGATTGTTATAAAACTTTGTACACGCGTTTGTGGACACTTTTTGCATCATTATAATAATTAATTATTCAATCAAAATTAATAATTTTATTATTCTCGTAAATTACTTTTGCAAAACCGAAACCCTTTTAGTAAAACCGGTATACCAAAACCGATTGCTGTATAAAAACCAAAACCCAAATCAAAACCGAATTTTTATTTTCACGATGACCGAAACCGTAACCTAAACCGATATGTTTTATGGTTACCATCCCTGGTTTATAGTTTGTTGAAAATGTCCGAATTATTAACTTTCGGGCGTTTAGGCACGTACATACACACATTACAGCACACAAATAATGTATACGCAATTTCCATTCCTGGTAGTATATTATTAGCTACGTTTTAAGTTGGGTCGGCCTATTATAATACCAAATTGCTCAACACGTGCGAACAATTACAATACATATCCCTTCCTCTACCTTCAAAATTCAAACAAGGGTTCTCAAGTAAGGTACAAAACCTATGTCAATGTCCCTTATTTGTTTTATGGAACTCTCAGCGATGTTTAAATAAATATTTACTTCTAAATACGTTCTAATTGTGCTTGACAACCATTCACAAAAATTGCTCATGTGTGTTCAAGGGCTACCAAATAAATAAGAATCAGAAAATAGAAAAGAATAGGTACGGTTTTGCCTACGGGGTATATTCAACCCTTTATTATGTGCTTAGCAAATATCAATTCAATGGAATTGATTTAATTTTATTTGATTAAAAGGGTGGTAATATAACTGAGAAAACGACAACCCCTATTTTAGACAGCATTTGTTAATTTCCTATAACGTATAAGCTGGGAGAAATATTATATGCTCAGAAATCTATCGGGTCAAGGGATTTAACTGTCTCAAAACTTTTGGTACATAAGTTACTATACAGTGTCCCACACTCTATCTTCAGTGTGGCAGAGATAGCCAATGTTATTCTTATGGAGGTTTTCTGAACCATGTTGTCAATTTTTCAATGTAATGTAATATTGAAACATTCATAAATTTTCATTGCTATACCAAAATTAGTTAACACTGTACAATTTAAGTTTTATTAGGGTCTTTTATTTACCCAAGGGCTTATTGTATAGACCCATTATTTGTCTAAATAGTTTTATATTTGTACCTGTAATAAGTAATATTTCAATACAATATTTTAAAACAGCCCAGCATACTAATCTTGATTAAATGCATTAGAAATTAGAATTTTAAAATATTATAAATTCAAATTAGAGATTACAAAGAAAGAATAAAGACTTATGAACTATGTAAAATATATGCAGTATTTCTATCAAGCTTAAATATTAGTAAATTATCAAATAAGAAGATATAAATTAAATAAAAAATATGTATTATTAAACTGACCAGTGTGTTATTCAATTTAATTTTTTTCTTCGCACCTATGCTATTTTACATATATATTATACTCGTATATGTATTAATTTTATATCGTTTCGTAGAATGGAAATATGTAACATAGGGAATCTATATTGTTGACGACGATTGTAAAATGTCCAATTAAGTACAAAAATGTTTTATATTATTTACTTTAAATTGACTAGAGTTTATATGTTAATTCATTTCATTTACCTATGGTTGTTATAATTTTATATCCTACTTACATTTTGTATTTGTATTATTTTATATTTTTTGTAAATTATTAAACTGACCAGTTCATTATTTAATTTAATTTTTTTCTTTTCACCCACCGGTTTAGATACACTGAAAGTACACCAGTCATAAATACATTCAATGAAGTACCCAGAATATTTCATCTCTTTTTGGGCATCTATTTTGCTCTTTCTATCTTGCAGATTTACAGCAGGTAAATATGGCAACATGGTACTCCATAAGACCCTATACTATATAGTATGGGGTACCGTGGCCGCGTGCCTGAGTGTCTGGTCGCGAACCCGGGGGAACCGGGTTCGATCCCGACAGATGCCAAATATTTCCAATTTTAAATGGCAAAAAAGTGACTCCTGTGGTGCACTCTCCACACCAGCTATGAGTCCCGTGAGGTGACGTCTGGTAAGCACCCACACGGTAAACTATATCGTCATTATTACCGATGTCTACATGTGTTGTAGATACTGGCACACCCAGAAATGGGTAATATGCCGTGATGATATATTTATTTTATTTATTTAAGTTACTAGTAATGAAAATAGTAAAGAATTTATAAATAACTGTTTAAATGTGAATTTCTTTTATGTTTTGTATATGATTTTTATGTAAAGTTTGGTTTGAAAATGGGTTGACGTGTATATGTATAGTATACGTAGTTGGCACATTGTATAGTTGGGTATATTTTGCAACTCGTTCTCGTTATATATAACTGCGTGCATCACGGGTATTCTTGGCCACATAGACACGCTGTCCTCATCATCAACTTATCTCTTAGCCCATCGTTCAAACACAAAAACATTAGCTAAGTATCTACACCAACAGATTTATATAATATAATAATTATATAACCTATTACACTTCTACAAAAATCTGTTGTGGAAAGCGCAATACCCCTCGCCATTTTCAAATTATACCAGGTGTTTACTTGAAATCCGTAATATAGCGAATACAATGTCATTTCTTCATTTTTCAGTTCCTGACCTATTAATTATAAGTAAATAAAAAAAGTTATTCAGATTTAAAAACTATGTACATAATTTGGGACTGAAATGTAAATTGCGAATTTTAATTTTAGTCTCATATTGCGTAGTTTTTAATTCTGAAATTCTGAACAACTTTTCTCTAAATTTAATGGGTCAATAACTAAAGCAAAATGAAAAAAAAAATCTGTTGTGCCAGCACAATACCTCTCGCCAATTTCATATTAGGCTATAAATATTGTATTTAACATTTCTGGAACACACAAAATATTTTATTACATCTATTCTTTATTTTTCAATTCATTATATGATAAAGTTTCCTCCTACTCTTCTGAATGTTCGAGATTCATCCAATTTATTGACGAGATTGGCGGGATTTCTGAAAGGTATATTATGAAATATATGCATAGCAAGCGCGTGTTTAGTTGACCTGTTACTGTACATACTTTGGCTTACAAATGATTCCCGTTTCTGTTTATACCAACATTAGATGTTGACGGAGTCTTTTCCTCGACTTCTCCAAGTACGAATTTTAGGTTAAATGTACTTCCCAGAAAAAGCCTTCAGTAATGTCTCTGGATTTTTGACACTGACATTTATGTCATTTACAAAATTTTTAATTTTTCAACTGATTTTCGTGGACTATTTGATGAATACAATGAAATATTTTGTATATTCATAACTCTCTATCCTTATATATATAGAAAATATAATAAAAATGTTCAATATACTAGAGAGAGAATTTTATATTCTTTAATATTTGTAATAACAAATTTCCGAAATATAATATTTAGAAGATTTTTTTTAAGAAACTACTACTTCCGGTTGTCCAATTGTTACCAAAACCTTTTCAGCTCTTCCCAGGAATGTCTGATTGAGTAAACTGCAGTTAAATGTTTTTTAAGTCTTATAGTTTTTGGGGAATCGTCCCTCCAACATCCAGCCATACATACACACACATACACACATCCACGCACACAAACACACACACACACACACACACACACACACACACACCTTTTTAAAAATATAATTGGATTGTAGGGACCTTAAAACGTGCTTATCCACTAAAATCTGGATATGCGAATTTTAGCATTATTCCAATACCTCTTTTAGCGAGAGGTAATAATAACACTGTATTCCCTATATTACGGATTTCAAGTAGACACTTGGTATAAGTATTATATTAAACATATCTGGTACACACAAAAAAATATTTTTACTTTTTAATTCATTCTATGAACAAGTTTCCTCCAACTCTTCTAAATGTTGGAGATTCCTCCAATTCGGTGATGACATTGACGGTTTTTCTGAAGGATGTATGTAATATATGAATTTATAATTTTAAATATTTATTAATTATTAATGATATTTTTGGATTTTAGTCAAATTTATTATCATAATTCGACACAACACATATAATCAAAATTTTGTCCATATTTTTACGGTAACAAACAAAAAAAATACTTTAGTTAATTTGAAACTAAATAAATTTCTTTTCCCTTAATTTAAGGAAACTCATAGTGTGAAATCCAGGTTAATGAAATGGGTAAATGAATTACATATTTAATGTTGAATGATTACCGTAAGTCAACATACAATTAACGTGATGAATAAGTGTTCATGAACGGTGCTAGTGTTGCGTTTCACCTTCAGACTGTTTCCAGTGTTGAGTACACACGCTCTAACGTACAGTCCATTTCACCAAAACCAGAACCAGAAGAATCAACATAAAATGAAATTTTAACTGGGGACGGTCGGTAAGATTAGAATTTGTGATAAGGATGTTAAGAGATTTCTTTGTAAATGTATAGTCCAGAAAAATATGATGTGTCCAGCACATAAACACTTGCCGGATATTTTACCTAACTATTTGCATAAAACAAAGAGTATTTTTACAAATACATTCATGTATAAGTTCTTTGACGTACAAACTTTTGTATAGATATACAGTACGTCCCCGGATTGTGTTTACAAAAGGAAAAAAAATCTTATTTTTGATTTTACGAAAAAATGCCAAGAAAAGAAAATTTTTTTCTTGAATTAAAACGTATGTTTTAGTTATTAAAACTTTTAATTAATGTAAGGTTCTTTTATTATAACGTTTTTTCGTATTTTATCCTCCTAATAATACAGTTATTACATTGAATTTAACATTATTTTAGTTAGCTTTGAAATATTGACAAATGATTAAATGTCAAAAGTAATTCTTATTATCATAAAGTAAGACGGTAGGTATTATTCAAAATAGAGAAAATTTGTTAAAGAAATGTTAACGTTAAAACAAGAAAAAAGAAAGTTAATTGAATAAAATAAAATAGTATTTTGATTTTTGCTGTTTCATTTTATTTGTAATTAGAATTAATAATCATTTGTCAATATTTCAAAGCTAACTAAAATAACGTTAGATTTAATGCAATAACTGTGTTGGAGGAAAAAATACGAAAAAACGTTATAATAAAAGAACATTGCATTAATTAAAAATTTTAATAACTGAAACATGTGTTTTAATTCAAGCAAAAATTTTTCTACCCTTGGCATTTTTTCGTAAAATGAAATATAAGAATTTTTTTCCTTTTGTAAACTCAATCCGGGGACATACTGTAAATGTATCACCTCAAAACAATTGTTACATATCGCACCCCGGCGAGAATAGTGACACACAAGTCAAAATTTAGAAATTCTAAGTTTATTAGATAAAATTGGTCAAAAATGTTTCTAATAATCAGGAATAGTGACACAAATGAAAATTATATTTTTCGAGAGATGGAGCTAATGTCGTTTCGTTTCGAACTAATGTAAGTAATTTTACATTCGAGAACTGTCTTCTTTAATTTAAGTTTTACGCAAAACTATTTTTTTGGACTTGTGTCACTCTTCTCGCCGGCGTGCGATACATTTACAAAATATATACGATATTTTAATGTAAATTATATGTCAATGCAAACATTTGAATTTAACAACTAATTTCCTTGGTGTAGTTTGGCCAGTGCGATTTATTATAACAGATTATATTACATATTATATTTTCTTTATCTCTTAATCAATAGAAGATATAATAAAAATTTTAAATGTATCAATATAAAATTTTGAGTTCGTCAATATTTCAATATTTTTTTAAAGAAACTATTACTTTCGGTTGATTGAGGAAACCGTAGCTAAACATGTGTTAAGTCTTACAGTATTTGAGAAACCGTTGTTCCAACATCCACACATCACACATACACATACACTCACACACACACACACACACACACATATCATCGTAAAAATGTTATAATCGGATTCTAGGGACCTCAAAACGTGCTTATTCACTAAAACCTAGATATGCGATTTGTAGCATGATTCCAGTACCTCTCTTAGCGAAAGGTAAACAATAAACTAAAATTTTAAAATACAGGGATATTTAATCATATTATCCCGATGATTCTAATTTCGAAGAAATGTACTGTAGGTACACGCTACGTTGAACTTTATGTTCAATGTATATCGGTAGACTTTCTTCACAGTCACAGTGAATGCCGGATTTACTCAGCAAAAAATTAATGTACTTGTATATTATTTTTCTCAAACAAAAATCCTTTCACTTGTACTACTGATTTTTTTATAAAAAGTCTATGTTTTCTAATTAGTTTCATACTTTTCTACATAAATTAGTGTATCATCATGTTATAGGTACGTATATTTGTAATTAAAATTCATGCATAAATCTCAATAGATAAAACTAATACATAACGTAACAAAATAGCAAAAAAAACTGTTGTGGCCAGCACAAGACCTCTCACCATTTCCATATTAGGCTACATAAGTATTGTACATATTTGACTTTTCTGACACACGAAAAACACGTAATTTCTTTATATATTTTTACATGTTTTAATTCATTCTATTCACTCTTATTCTTCTAATGTTCGAGATTCTTCCAATTCATTGATGAGATTGCGGTATTTCTGAAGGATATATGTAATATTATGTATCTATAACTATAAATATTTAATTAATAACAAAATAATAAATATATATTAAATATTAACTGTACTTCCCAGAAAAAGTCTTCAGTAATGTCTCTGGCTTTTTGACACTCACATTTATCTGTCAATTACAAACATTTTAATTTTTTCACTTGTTTTCCATGGACTGCAAGATTCATTTACAACTTATTATTTTATATAGTTATATGTCTTTATCTTTAACTCCATAGAAGATATAGTAAAAAATTTAAATGTATGAGATAGAGATTTTTATATTCTTTAATATTAGTAATAACAGAAATTTTCAAAAAATAATATTTAGAAGTTTTTTTTAAAGAAACTATTACTTCCGGTTGTCCAGTTATTACCAAAATGTAATCAGCTCTTCCCAGGAATATCAGATTGAGGAAACTGCAGTTAAATATTTTTTATGTCTTATATAGTATTTGAGAAACCATGGTTCCGGTATCTACACATACATCCACACGGATATCATCGTAAAAATGTTATAATTGGATTATAAGGACCTTAAAACGTCCTTATCCACTAAAATCTGGATACGCGATTCCAATACCTCTCTTAGCGAGAGGTAAAAAGCGAGTACGAAACGGCAAATCTGCATAGTAACGTAAACAACAAATCCTAGTCAATCCTACGAAAGCGTAGAAGTGCCATACGCA
Organism: Ophonus ardosiacus; assembly: GCA_943142095.1. Taxonomy (NCBI): domain Eukaryota; kingdom Metazoa; phylum Arthropoda; class Insecta; order Coleoptera; family Carabidae; genus Ophonus; species Ophonus ardosiacus. The sequence continues at coordinate 4,115,759 of OW964835.1, forward strand.
AAAAATTTTAAAACATGAAATATCACCTTTTTAAAACTTGAAATTTCAACTTCTAAACTTAGTCCAGAAGCCTAAGATAAACACAATTCCTTTGTTACACAGTTCGTATTTCAAATGAATGTAACTTACAGTAAATGTCACTGTCAAAAAACTAATCACTTCAAATTAATAATAGTGACATTTTAAAAAGAAAATAGTAAATAAATCAATAGTTTTATGCAATGGTACAGTTTGCAGCGTTAGTAAATACGTAAGTATGTATTTAAATTAATAAAAATGGATAGGTAAGTGTTGCGTAGGAAGATTGTTGCGGAACTATTATTGTGGTCCGGATGGGGTTATTCGCTACCGAAAATCGGTCAGTTTATTATGTTCTTATGTATGAATGTGTTGTTAAAGAGTGAAGTGAATCAGCTGAGCTTTTACTCTTATCCCTTTTCTTATTGTTACTATTGTTTCCGAGTATTTGCTAACCCCCTAAGTGGGAATCGCGTGATTATATGTACGTAAGTATGTATGTAAAAATTAAATACCGGGAGGTTTTGTGTTGGCCACATCAAATTTTTTTAAATAAAAACCTAACTGGCAACTTATAATTTGAAAAAGTTGAAATATCAAGTTTAAAAGTTGAAAGTTCAAGTTTAAAAGGAGATATTTCAAGAAAAAAGTTGAAATTTCAAGAATAAATTATTTTTGTGGCCCCTCTAAGCTTTCGTACAATCCATTGTACTGAACTGAATGGCTTAGATCATTTTGACTTTTTTTTTCAGGGGTGATGCAGCATCAGTACCGCTTAGCTCAGATAGGGCAAAAAGAACAGTAAAGGGGAAGTTTAGCGAGTTTTTGTTATTTTTTATTCCATTGGAAATGACTTGATAATGATGTAACATGTTTTATTTTTTTCAAAAATGCCCGGATTTTCCGGAAAAGCCGATTTTAAGCTGTGATGACGTCGGTAGAGGCTTGGCGCAACGTATGTCGACTTATACACTGACGCACGCGGTTGCGGTTACCAGTGAAGCGCTTTTACGCTTTGTTACGACCTACGTTCAAGTGGTTCGCTTTCACCGTTCTGTCTGAGTTTGCGCATAACTGACTTGCGACGTACTTATAGTTTCCCCAAAAAATATTAATTATAAATAAAAGGAGCAATAATTTTAATTTTTAATTTCAATTTCAGCAGTCATTTGTGTTATATTTGTGAGAAAATAGTATGCTATGTAGAATTTTTACTATGCTAAACTTCCCCATTTACTACGTGAGCTCAGACAAACTAAGATTCTAACCAAAAAGTATACAGCAAATCTTCCAAAACCGCATCAGCCAAACAATAGTCCACATTTCGCTGATCGACATATTACTGTAACAAACCTTGAGACCATATAACAAGTTATGGTGTGATGTGATCTCAGCGCGAACATGTATGATTCATTGCACTGATTCCGCAAGTGTGTCGCATCGCACTGCATTGCATTGGCGGTTCGCAGTGCAGTTTGTTGCGAGATGCAGATGCACTGGTGCTGGCTCTCTGGTTGGTGACCTCAGTTGGCCATGTACCGAGTGCAGCGACCACGAGTAGGCGTGACTTGCCATCCAACCAACACAACAAGTGAATGGCAATAACCATGGCTACCACGATACGCAGGCACAACCACAAGGGACAATATTTAGTTATTTATACAAAGGGTCTACTTAAAATCCGTAATATAGGGACAACAATGTTACTTGACGTGTTGCATAAAGGAAAAAAAATATCTAATAATTCACTCAGTTGTTCAAATGCTCTAAATATGCGTACACTTACGTAACATTGTCCTTACAATCAAATAATATTACTATACAGTGTCCCACACTCTATGTTTAGTATAGGGTCTGATGGAGTACCATGTTGCCAAATTTGCCTGCTGTTAGACTACAAGATAGAAAGAGCAAAATATATGCCCAAAAAGAGATTAAATATTCTGGGTACTTCATTGAATGTATTTATGAATGGTGTACTTTCAGTGTATCTAAACAGGTGGGTGAAAAGAAAAATAAATAATAAACTGGTCAGTTCAACAATTTACAAAAAATATAAAATAATATAAACACAAAATATAAGTAGGGTATAAAAACATAACAAGCGTAGATAAATCAAAATAATTAACATATAAACTCTAGTCAATTTAAAGTAAATAATATAGAACATTTTTGAACTTAATTGGACATTTTACAATCTTCGTCAACAATATAAATTCCCTATGTTACAGATATAGAGCTACATGAAATAATTACACTATATTTTGTAACACTATACTTGCCGATTGGAACAGAAAGATATGATGAATTGAAATCCCTAATTTTTTGTGTTCCTCCTACGATAAATTATCCCAATGTCATATTGATGAAGAATATTTTTTTATGTTTTACGCTATTTATGTCGACGTATTATATGAACTCATAAAGAGTTAAAATTATTAAGCATTACTTTTTTATTTAATTTATATCTTCTTATTTGATAATTTACTAATATTTAGGCTTGATAGAAATACTGCATATATTTTACATAGTTCGTAAGTCATTATTCTTTTTTTTATAATCTTCAATTTGAATTTATAATATATTAATCTCTAATGCAATTGATCAAGATTAGTATGCCGGGCGGTTGTAAAATACACTCTGCTACACTGAAGATAGAGTGTGGGACACTGTATAGCAAGTTTATATCTCTATCCATTTTTGAATTAATGTTCCAAAAGTCAATATACCCCATATTCGATTAAAAACTATAAAATTTTCAAAAATATAATTTACATGTATCTAGATACTTCTCAAGGCGCTGATTCTAAATTTTGAAACCGCAGGTCGATATCTCTTTCCGTTCTCGAGATATTTAGATTCAAAGTTTTGCTCAAGACTGCCCATTTTTGGGCAATAACCCAAAAATGGACCGAGATACGAACTTGGCGACACAACCATTCGATTCTACGGGCAAAACTACATAAGTATACCAATTTTCATAATTTTTGAACACCGCATACAGTCTCTAAAGCAAAATAACTGAAAATGGCCAAAAATCGCAAAAATCTAAGGTGTACCCCTTACGATTTTTTCAGATTTTGGCAATTTTCAGGGGTTTTCAAACTTTTATTCATAAAAAATAAACCGGTTAGTCAAAACGTATGTAAATTGGTATACTTATATATTTTTATCCGTAGAATCGAATGGTGGTGTCGCCAAAGTCGTATCTCGGCCCATTTTTGGGTTATTACCCAAAAATGGGCAGTTTTATGAAAAACTTTGAATCTAGATATCTCGAGAACGAAAAGAGATATCGACCTGCGGTTTCAAAATTTAGAATCAGCGCATTGGGAAGTATCTAGATACATGTAAATTAAATTTTTGAAAATTTTAAAGTTTTTATCTGAATATGGGGTATATTGACTTTTGGAGCAATAATGGGGGATTACACCATTTTTTTTTTATAATTTCATCTGAAAATATTAGGAAAACTAAGACTATTGATGAAAATCCGGTGAAAATATTCCTATTAATAAGCGAGTTATGGTCTACCGAATTTTGAAAAGATTGAAGTGACGTCACGCATATATGTTTTTATATCAAACTGTTTTCATCATGGACCTAAATGTTCTCGAAATATATGTTATTTTAAGTTATATTTACATAAAATAAATGAATATTATAACACTGTATAAGTCTACATACTTTATAATTACAGGTGTATTTAAATTATTAAATTTAATGCAAGAAATTTATGTTAAAATAAAAACTGTTTGGAAACTGTAGCACAGGAATGTTAGCCCCTCCTTTCGAATTTGAATATCTTAACTTCCATTGGTAGTAATCCCCACCTCCTAGCACGCTATTTGCAATGCATTTATAGGCGGTTTCTCGGTCGCCAATCAAAATATTTTCATATTAGTGTCGAAGCGCTATAACAAAAAACCCTTTATTTCCGAAATATCTCAATTATACCATTTCATTTTTTTAAATTAATATTAGTTATTCAGCATATGCATTCGTATTTTTTTACTATTTTCCTTTAATTCGATTGAGCCGTAATCCCCCATTCAGAAGTAGGTAGAGATCTAGCCCAGAAATAAGTAAATTTGAGAAAATCTTTGAGGCTGCATATCTCCAAAACTAAAAGAGTTATCGACCTGCGTTTAAAATTCGATTCTAGAGACCTTAAAACGTGGTCTTTTACTAAAATCATGATATGTAATTTGTAACAAGATCCCTATACCACCCTTACCAAGGATAGCGGGAGGTAAAAAATTCTGAGCTCGTCGTATTAGAGTTTAAAATACGGCCTTTAAAGTACGTCAATTAACACCTGATTTATTTTTAATTGTAGAGTTAGTCAACCGAAAATAGAATTGTATCTGAAATTCTTTCTAGGCTTTTTGTTATTATAAAAAATGACAGAGAAGGGAATCCATGTTCTAGAGAATTTTTAAAACGTTTTATCTTATGATTTCTGCGTTGAAAAAAAAAATACCGTTTCGGAGATCTTGCATCATCTATTGTGATCTGTCTTATGAAAAGTGCTATCGTACTCAAAGATATTTACAAGTCATACATTTCTTTCGACATGAAAATATATCATTCATTAGGATCTTTTTTCAACAGAGATACACTGTAAAAATTTTAGAGCATGTTTAATGAAAGCTTATGTTAAATGAGACTTGTAGATAGTGACAATAATCTGAATCAATATTAAAATATGGAAATTTTAAATGTAGAAAATTTTTTAATTACCTGTCAATGTTATGTAAATTTTAAAATCTGTCCGTTAATGATAAGGTACCGATAAGAATAAAATAAAAATATAATTGGTACTTGAAATTGTTACAAGATTAAATATGGACTATAAAAAAATATATTGCCTATTGTATACATGGCGAACAAGAAGATTAAAAATCTGATGTGGCCAACACAAAACCTCCCGCTATTTAATTTTACATACATACATACATACGTACATAAAATCACGCGATTCCCATTTAGGGGGTTAGCAAATACCCGGAAACAATAGTAACAATAAGAAAAGGGATAAGAGTAAGAGCTCAGCTGACTCACTTCACTCTTTAACAACATTCTTCTTTCGCCTTGTCCACAATCATCATAGCATTCATACATAAGAACATATTAAAGTGACCGATTTTCGGTAGCGAATAACCCCATCCGGACCACAATAATAGTTACGCAACAATCTTCCTTCGCCACACTTTCTTATCCATTTTTATTAATTTAAATACATACTTAAGTATTTAATAACGCAGCAAACTGTACCATTGCAGAAAACTATTGATTTATTTACTATTTTCTTTTTAAAATGTCACTATTATTAATTTGAAGTGATTCGTTTTTTGACAGTGACATTTACTGTCAGTTACATTCATTTGAAATATGAACTGTGTAACAAAGGAATTGTGTTTATCTTAGGCTTCGGGACTAATAGAAAAAGTATTAATGTATTCCTGTAGAAAATTCAATAATCTTTAATTTTCATAAGACATAAAATGCGAAAAAATAGAATTTAATGATATTTTTTGAAGAAAAACGATTATGAGCTTCAGGTAAAGTGCCATTTCCGGTTATCCGATTTACACCAAAATCTAATGGCTTCTTTTCATATTAGAATAGGATAGAAATACAAGGTTTCAGAATTTTCTGAATGATAGTATTTGAGTTAGAGCGAAGACAAAATCCCTACACATACACACACACACACACATACATACACACACATACACACAAACACACACACACACACACACACACACAAACACACACACATACATACACACACATATACACACATACAGACATCACCGTGAAAATGTTAAAACGTGGTCATTTACTAAAATCTCGATACGTGATTTTTAGCACGATCCCTATACCTCCCTTACCAAGGATAGCGGGAGGTAAAAATGTGCCTATCGTTAGGTTTTTTAAAATTCATATCTCATGTGATGCATACATTTTCTTACTCAAAGTTAGATATTCAGAGTCCTACTTGTCTGTACTAATGTAAAAAAATATTTTTAAAAATTGTCGGAATACCCCATTATAGAGATCTGTAGCAATGTTGCTAGGCAACCTCTACATAAACATTTCCAACCCAAGAGATGGAAGTGAAATCTGTTATTTCCAACCCAAGAGATTGTCATTAAAGTTAGAAACAGGGCATCGAACCCGAACCTAAACCGAACCAAAACCGGTCCTAACCGTAACATTTTAGGGAACCCAAACCGAGAACGGAACCTCAGATATATTTTTAATTGAACCTGAGTCGAAAGCGAACCGAGTATTAAAATTCAGGTTCGGGGTTCAACTCCGGTTCAGGTTAATTTTTAGTTCGAAAAGTAAATACAGCCGATAATCGACGTCTTAGGCGTTTGCGTTGCTGTCTGGGCTGACATTTCATGAAAATTTCATTTTACATTATTTCGAACCTGAACCGCGAACAAAACCGCAAATTTTATTAATGCTTGAACCGGAACCGCACCCGGGCCCATCTTTCAAAAAACAAATTGACCTGAACCTAAACCGAACCAAGTTTTTGGCGGGTTCGATGCCCAGGTTAGAAATGATGTATTTTCCAACCTCCAAAAGGTTAGGAATCGGTATATTACCATAATGATTGCGAATAAAAATAGATTTAATCTAGAATCGTAATTTTAATAATGATTATCGAAGTATTCGTTATGTTATGCGATGAATGTATTTCTGTTTTGCATTATAGAATCCGTTGGCATGTGAGTGGGTAATTAAAATAAATGAGTCGGTAGTTGGCTTTGGTTCGCTGATGTGAATCGCGCATCGCTACGCAGTGCATCGAGCACTGCACTTGTTGCACTTTTACAAAGATAAATTATGAGCAAGAGAGTGAACTTGCATCGCGGTCAAAAAGTCACAACATGGCTTTTAAAATATTTCAATTAATTGCCGGCAACTCGAGTCATACGTGTACATAGGTAGCTATTATTTTCGGTCCAAAAATTCGATAGAGTTTTCAGTGAATAAGCCTAAATTAGGGTTCCCACAAATAGGGGATTCCAGCTCAATCGAATTAAAGTAAAATAGTAAAAAAATGCGAATGTATATGCTGAATAACGAATATTAATAAAAAAATCTGATGTGGCCAACACAAAACCTCCCGCTATTTAATTTTTACATACATGCATACGTACATAAAATCACGTGATTCCCACTTAGGGGGCTAGCAAATACCCGGAAACAATAGTAACAATAAGAAAAGGGATAAGAGTAAGAGCTCAGCTGACTCACTTCACTCTTTAACAACATTCTTCTTTCGCCTTGTCCACAATCATCATAGCATTCATACATAAGAACATATTAAAGTGACCGATTTTCGGTAGCGAATAACCCCATCCGAACCACAATAGTAGTTACGCAACAATCTTCCTTCGCCACACTTTCCTATCTATTTTTATTAATTTAAATACATACTTACGTATTTACTAACGCTGCAAACTGTACCAGTGCATAAAACTACTGATTTATTTACTATTTTCTTTTTAAAATGTCACTATTATTAATTTGAAGTGATTAGTTTTTTGACAGTGACATTTACTGTCAGTTACATTCATTTGAAATATGAACTGCGTAACAAAGAAATTGTTTTTATCTTAGGCTTCGGGACTAATAAAAAAAATTATTTTTAAATTTATCTGCAAAATATATAGAAAAAGTATTAATGTATTCCTGTAGAAAATTCAATAATCTTTAAGTTTCATAAGACATAAAATGCGAAAAAATGGCATTTATTGATATTTTTTGAAGAAAAACCATTATGAGCTTCAAGTAAAGTGCCATTTCCGGTTATCCGATTTACACCAAAATCTAATGGCTTCTTTTCATATTAGAATAGGATAGAAATACAAGGTTTCAGAATTTTCTGAATGATAGTATTTGAGTTAGAGCGAAGACAAAATCCCTACACATACACACACACACACATACATACATACATACATACATACATACATACATACATACATACACACACACATACATACATACACACACACATACAGACATCATCGTGAAAATGTTAAAATTGGATTCTAGGGACCTTAAAACGTGGTCATTTACTAAAATCTCGATACGTGATTTTTAGCACGATCCCTATACCTCCCTTACCAAGGGTAGCGTGAGGTAAAAATGAAATGGTAAAATTGAGATATTTCGGAAATAAGGGGTTTTTTGTTATAGCGCTTCGACACGAATATGAAATATATATATATATATAATATTTTGATTACTAATTTTAATGTTATTTCTTCGTGACAGTGACATTTGTTTAAATATGTCAAATTTGTTATTAAAGTATTGTTTTTGTTTGACGCAGAGGCAAAGTGATGTACAAAAATAAATTATATTATAATTCAATATTTAAAGTTATTTCAAGTTATTTACTAAATGTTTATCGTAGAATTGAAGATTGTACCATTATATTTAATTTGTATTGGTAAAAGTTGCTAAAAAATTGTATTCAATGAATTTTTTACAATAAAAACTGTTAAAAGCTTGTATAAATGATACTTCCGGTTATCTGATATACACTAAAAACTAATGAGCTCTTCCCACATTAGTATAGAATGGGTATACAAAATTTCAAATATTTCTGATTGATAGTATTTGAGTAATCGTGTCCACATGATCCACACACACAGACACACAGACACCGATATAAAAACAGTGAATATTTACGTGGTTGCTATCACGAATACAACACAGTTTTGACAGATTATAGTTATTTGTCTGCACTAATATGAACATAATTCGTTTTTCAGTGTTGTATCAGTTTTTACATTTCATTTTAGAACTTTTCGTTTGAGATCACGAAAGGAATTCTTATTCAACGAGCTTCTGAAAATACCACTCGTCCTTCGATCTCGTGATGTTTCCTGTCAATACGTTTCGTATTATCGAGAATTTTCAATTGTCTTGTTGTATAATATATGAATATAAAATTTGCAAGTTATGTGGTTGTCCCGAAAGTTGTTCAATTTGTTGTGTGTGAGTTCGTTTGGCATGTAGATGTTCCGTGGATCCAGATGCGGTATGCAGGAACTCTATTTCTATCCCGTGGGATGGCCCAAAGCCAAATATTCATTTCTCCTGCCTCTCATACACTCACCACAACACAAATATTACACTAAATCTATGGGGTCACAGGTCGTACACTTTAAGATGAGATATGTCGAGAAACAATCCACTCTCGTCTCGTCTCGAATTTTGGAAATGAGATTTCTCTGCAGCTCGTCTCGTCATATTTTTCATTACTTTCTCTTGATCTCGACTCGAGAGTCTCGAATTTATAATTAGAAATAGTAAATAAAATAACATTACAAACAACATGAATGTAATAAACGGGTACTGTTTCACTACACTTCTCTTTATGGATTAAAAATCCGGCTCGAAGGACCAAAATGTTTGGGATTTGGAGAAAGTAGTGTTGTTTATAATATATTAATATAAACAAATGAGATTTTAAGAATAAGAATATGAACCGACTATGGATACAAATGTCTTACTTAGAAGGGGTGGGGGTGGGAACCCCCACTTATTTCTACAATTCTACCAAAACATTTCAAATATGAACAGGTACCACAGATTAAAACATTATTTTACTAAGTCTGGTTTTTGAATGGTAGGTAGAAAATAGATACTATATAATATTATGACTTTATTACCCGTTGTTGGGTGTGACAATCTGATTTGTACGCTAAAATTGGTAATTATGATTATATATTCATTCGTATAGTGCAATACTTGAAGCTGGCGTGAAGTGTATACTATAGATGTCACTTTTGTACATTTTCTTTTTACTAAAACTCAATATATATATATATATATATATATATATATATATATATATATATATATATATATATATATATATATATATATACTGGCTGTCCCATATAACATTACGTTCTTGAATATCTCGAAAACAATGCATCGTAAAAAAAAGTGTGCCGAATCAAAATCTTCATAGTTTTTGGGGGGACATCAGATTCTGACAAAATGGCCCCCGACCCCCCTCCCCCCAGGGGTGGTGGGAAAGGGAGTCAACTTAAAAATCTTAAATGGGACACCCTATTTTTTATTGCAGATTCGGAAAGAACGTATAAAAATATGTTGGTTTTATTCGGAAACTTTTTTTGTTCTCCCAACAGGTGGCGTTGCAATCGTAAAAATGTAGAATTAATTTCTGATGAAATCGAGTTATCTATAGTCAGTTTCTTTCTTTTAATTCCTCCTGAGTGTTGAGGAGTAATATTTCAACAATTTTGTGTATTTATTGAAACAAAAAACGTCATTTTTTATCAAATTATTAATAAAATAGTAATCGGTTAATTTTTGTTCTTTCGAATCTGTAATAAAAAATAGGGGATCCCTTTTAAGATTTTTAAGTTGACCCCCTTTCCCGTCTTCTTTCTCAAAAACAGTTGAAGATCGGACCCATGTTGATTAAGCATTTTTTACTCATTTGATCAGTCTCATAATTTGTTACACTTATTTTCTAAGAGCCTGTATAAGAATATTAAAAAAAAGATTAAGTATACTATTAAAATTCATGTGTCTTTCAATCAAAACCATGACGTTAAGTGCATATCAGTATTAGATCAGTTCATTTGTTCCTTTGTTTTAAAAACAAATAGAAAATGGCTTAACTCAAATCAATATCAATATTAAAAAACTCTTACGTATGTTGGAATAGGTTAGTTGCTATGCTGAACTGAATAGATAAGGTATTAAACAAAGATAAGATATGAACTGTGCAGATGTTAATATGGATTAATCATCATTATATTTTGACAATAAAATAATAAATAAGTAGGTATATATCAAACGCATTTATCACGAAGTGTATTCGTGGTTTAGATATGATTCATATCATAAAGACTCTTCAAAGAGATTTAAAAAATAGATCAATGAATGTACCAAATAACGATCAATATGCAAGATGTTATGTATCTAAACGTGCATATAGTCATACGTAGTATAACAAGTGATGTGATTATCATCAATGATATTTTCGAGTGAAACCGAGTTGCAGATTTCACGAGTCCGAAGGATGGCTGCTTGCATTATAACTTTGGATGTCAATGGGCTATTATTTAGTAAAATAAAATAAAAATAATCGTATTGTTCCTTTAACACTTTTGTTTGAAATAATTTATTATAAAATTGAAAACTGTAGTTTCAAAAATTATTTCAAAGAAAAATAGTATTTATGTTAAAGTAATCGTAAAATTTTAATAACTGATTACAATAACCAAAACATTGATATAACAAGGCATTATATTTCTTTGTGATATAAATAAAAATAACTGAACTATAAAATATTTGTAAAAAATATTTTTGGTAGTATCATAAGAAAATATAATGCTTTGTTATTATATCTATGTTTTGATTATTGTTATCAGTTATTTCCAATTATTTTCTTTTTTATTTACAATGTTATAATTATACAGGCTGGGGGAGAATGACGTCCCTGATTTGAAGGGTTAATTGTAAGAAAACAGTTGGTTTCAGCCACGGCCCATACTGCCCGTCGATCACGCGAAATTCTGCAAGAGCTCTTTCCCATTCGCCTGATCTCTCACCGGGAGGATGTTCCATGGCCCCCTCGCTCCTCCGATTTGAGCCCGTGTGACTTTTTCTGTGGGGATATGTCAAAGATGTAGCTTGAAGCTCTGAAGGAGGCAATTGAGGACGTTATCGCTGGAATTTCGCAAGATATACTGGGAAGAGTAGCCGAAAATTTCTTTAAAAGGCTCAATATGTGCGTTTCTCGCAAAGGCCGCCACTTGGACGATATCATTTTCCAAACATCATGAAAATAAAACGGCATTATATGTACTTTTGAGCAATAAAAACCTTTTTTATGTATCTTGAACCGTTTTCTTACAACTAACCCTTCAAATCAGGGAGGTCATTCTGCCCCACCCTGTATTTAAATGACTGTAATAGGAAATACAAGACAGATTTTTAAAAGTTTAACAATTTTTGTCTAAAAAAATAAAATAATTATTCTGGTGGGGAATCGAACCCCGAACTACAGTTTCAACCAATGTACCACGCTGACATTTGAAAATCTTTTCATATTGTGACTATTTTTCGAGTTCAAAATTAGTTCAGAGAAAATTTTTCAAAATGTCCAATAGGGGATTCCAGCTCAATCGAATTAAAGGAAAATAGTAAAAAAATGCGAATGTATATGCTGAATAACGAATATTAATAAAAAAATGAAATGGTATAATTGAGATATTTCGGAAATGAGGGGTTTTTTGTTACAGCGCTTCGACACTAATATGAAATCAATATATAATATTTTGATTGGCGACCGAAAGACTGCCTATACATGCATAATAAATAGCGTGTTAGGAGGTGGAAGTTATTACTAATGGAAGTTAAGATATTCAAATTCGAAAGGAGGGGCTAACATTCCTGTACTGCAGTTTTCAAACAGTTTTTATTTTAACATAAATTTCTTGCATTAAACTTAATAATTTAAATACACCTGTAATTATAAAATATGTAGACTTATACAGTGTTATAATATTCATATATTTTATGTAAATATAACTTAAAATAGCATATATTTCAAGAACATTTAGGTCCATGATGAAAACAGTTTGATAAAAAAACACATAAGCGTGACGTCACGTCAATCATTTCAAAATTCGGGAGACCATAACTCGCTTATTAATAGGAATTTTTTCGCCGGATTTTCATCAATAGTCTTAGTTTTCCAAATATTTTCAGATGAAATTATAAAAAAAAAAAAAAAAAAATGGAATCCCCATTCGCGGGAATATCAATATCCTTTCCCGTTTGTTAGGGTTAAATATAACTAAAAATGCAACCATATTATCTCTAATTAATTAATTAATTAATTAAAAGGAATGTTTTATTTAATGGCATCGCATCCGTTTAACGACAGTGCGACTCTGTGATTGTGTGGGTGATTTTTTTCTAACATCAATTTGGAGAGCTACAAGCTACAAGTAATAAAATGTTTATGATGTAGTAAAGTCTGATTAGCATCGACATTAATTTCGGCGACTTTGTTTTCCCTTTCTAGCCTGGGATGTGTTTTGAATGTTAATTCTTCATTCTTTTATGTTCCCAAACCAAAACAGATAAATACATACTCCAAACTCAACTTAGGACTAGGAGTTATCAAATATTAATGAACGTGTTAACAATTTAAATAAAAATAATACAGAACATAAACTAAAAAGGTAGTATTATTACAATTATTAATATGAGTTCTGAAAATTTTTTAATAATTTAAAAAGGTAGTATTATTCAAAATTTCTAAACATAAATTTGTAAATTAAATTCATCCTAAACCAGCACTAACATGCTATAAATGTAGTATACTTTACTTTAAATTCTTTAGCTTTAGAGGCCTGTTCTATTTATTTACCTACTAGTATTTTTCATGCCGTAAGTTATGTTAAAATTTACGACACGTTCATTTGAATTTATGTAATTATATAAATAGCCAACAAAGCACAGGAGATAAAATATTTTCCATAAAATTATTTATGATGTATAATTTAGAATTTAGACAGATAAATATACTTTATGCGCTATGTATACAATTATATTTAACTTGTCTCATGTGTGAATATATCATACAACATAACTAATAATGAAATTACTTTATCTTGTTTGTCTAACTAAGTGTAGTTCTCTTGTTTATTATTCAGGGTCACGCTAGAGTTACTCAGAATAAGAAAATCTTGACGGCAGTGAAAATCAAAATTTATATTGTCATTTCAAACAATTATTTGTTAAAATAGTTAAGCGTAGATTGCTCGATGAAGTTTTTATTTTGAAGTTGCTTGAAAACTGTTTTCATAAGTGATCTTACAAGTACCTACGAGGTGTGGCTACAAAATAACAAGAATGAAGAATTAGAACATTGACAATGTATGTATTGTATGGGGTCCCGTGGCCGCGTGCCTGAGTGTCTGGTCGCGAACTTGGGGGAACCGGGTTCGATCCCGACCGGGGCCAAATATTTCCAATTTCAAATGGCATAAAAGTGCACTCTACACGCCAGCAATGAGTGCCCGTGAAGTGGCGTTTGGTAAACGCCCGCACGGTACAAATATGTCATCATCATGATATCAGCGATAAAGCAGATTGTGGCACACTCAGAAATGGGTAAGATGCTGTGATGATATATTTACTTTATTTATTTTACAATGTATAAAATTACACAAAACAAATATCGCCACCTTCAATGTACTCCCCTCCCCGAACCCTACACCGCCCGAAACGAATATTCCATTGTTGGAAGCAATGCCTGCAGGCCTTTTTTGTTAGATTGTTCATAAGCTCTATAAACTACATCTCGGCCCCGAATTTGGTGCCTTTTAACACAGAATTACATTTTGGCAATAAAAGCAAGTCACATGGCACTAGGTCAAGTGATGTACCAACACGGTGATTTTGTATGTCTTGCCGGAGAGGGCGTTTGGTTCCGGCGCGTTGTCTTCATGGAGAATCCATCACATTTCAGCCCTTTTTCTTCTCACCCATGCATGAAGGGTTATCAAAACCTTCTCGTAATATGCTTGGTTAACGAAATGCCCCTCAGGCACCCAGTCCATGTGAACAATCACTCGCATTTCGAAAAACAACAATGTCAGTGCACGGCCGAGGCGATAATCGTCTCCGATCTCTTTTCTTCCTTCTTTAAATCTACTAAACTGCTCGAAAACTTGAATACTAGATAGACCCTCATCACCATAAATATTCTTCAACAATTCGTACATTTCTGTAGCGGATTTTTTAAGTTCACACAGAATTTCATATTGACACTAACATAATTCCGGCGGATTACGAGAAAGTAGTTAACTTCAATCAAAGGCTACTGCCGAACGGTTTGCCTAATTATCTTGAAATTTTAACAGTGGATGAAGGGAAGATGACAAATTAATATGACACAGCCTGCAATGTTACCAAATTCACAGGGAAGCCGGAAAAAATAAATCTCGTTATTTAATTGCCACACCACACACGGTCAAGTTTTGCGTGAATTAAAATTGTCAAGTCAAATTTGAAATTACTTCTCTACCCCATTTTGTATTTTTCAGTTTAGTGCCGTTTTCTGAGGTTTTAATGACCATTTTTGTGCACTTTGTGACAATTTCAGATAAATATTATTTTGAATTTAAAAATTAAGTAGGTACCAACTACATTATTATAATTCGAACTCGGAGCCATCCAAAATAGTTGAAGTATGTGATAATGATCATTAAAAACACGTTCTAAACACATTCAGGTTAACCAACATTTTGCAAGTTTTTTTTTTAAGCATCTAGGTTACATACACAAAAACCTAAACTGTTCTAAATACAATAATAAGCAAAGACATTGAAATAAATTCACGGATTCTATTAAGAATTATGCAGTTTTTATGCCGTTTTACTTGAAATGCTGCGAAATTTATTACCTACGGTATTTTAATTTTAAAACATTGTAATTTGCAAACCGCATACGCGTTTTATGTGCAATAAATTTAACATGATATTTAAAATAATATAAATTATTATTATTTTCTAACACCTATAGGTGTAGTAATAAACTGGCATCTATCTAATAAAATCTAGATGCTTGAGAAACATTTTACTCACTTTGTTGCATATTTATTTGTTTATAATTATAACAATACAGAGTACTAACATGTTTCATTCCAGGTTTCATTAAAATATCTAAGTTGACATAATTAAATTTCCTAAATTTGTAGTACCAAATTATAGTAAATTTTTTTTATTAATTTAAATACATACCTACGTATTTAGCAATGCTTCAAACTATTGGCGATTCAAATTAACTTTTCCCGCCATTATATATCAGTGTTGTGACGTCACAACACTGTACGAGCTGTCAATCTGTCATTGATATAATGAATTTAACGCTTTTTTGAAAAAGTTTAAAAACATGAAACTTGTGTTAAAGGATGTTTTAAATAACCTGCAATCACTAGAAAGTTTCTGTGAAGGAAAAGAAATAATATATTTTAGACATTTTTTAGTTCAAACTTTGTCCACCAGGTAGAGTTTGCTTAATTTGAATCGCGAATATTATGTTTCATTGCATATGTTTTATTTACGATTTTCTTTATTATTTAATATGCCACTATTAGGCTTCGGGATTAAAAAAAGAAAAATGATTTTTAAATTTATCTGTAATGTATACCTGTACAAAACTCAATAATCTATAATTTTCATAATGACAAAATACGAAAAAATGGCATTTAATAGTATTTTTTGAAGGAAAACCATTATGAGCTTCAAGTAAAGTGCCATTTCTGCTTATCCGATTTACACCAAAATCTAATGGCTTCTTTTCGTATTAGAATAGGGTAGAAATACAAGGTTTCAGAATTTTCTGAATGATAGTATTTGAGTTAGAGCGAAGACAAATTTCCTACACATACACACACACAAACACACACACACACACACACACACACACACACACACACACACACACACACACACATACATACATACAGATATCATCGTGAAAATGTTAAAAATGGATTCTAGGGACCTTAAAACGTGGTCATTTATTAAAATCTCGATATTAGATTTTTAGCACCATCCCTACCTCCCTTACCAAGGGTAGCGGGAGGTATAAATAGTAAATTAGATAAAATGACTAAATTTATATCGTAATAAGTATTGAACTAAATATAAATAAAGAAATTGACAAATATGTATATAAATTTTATATTTAATAATCTAATTCATTAGATAAATTACCGAAAATTGTAGGAACAAAAATAATGAAACCAAAATATAGTAAAATTAAGGATTTTCTTTTTACAAAATATGTATTATATATTTTGGATTAGATAAAATGCTAAAGTAACATTTGTAAATTATACTAAATTAATAATAAATTAGACAAAATTACAATTCTTTTTTTTTACCTAAGAGAGGTATTGGAATCATGCTAAAAATCTCATATCTAGATTTTAATGGATCAGCACATTTTAAGGTCCCTATAATCCGATTATAACATTTTTACGATGATGTCCGTGTGTGTGTATGTGTGTGTTGATGTTGGAACCACGGTTTCTCAAATACTATAAGACTTAAAAAATATTTAACTGCGGTTTCCTCAGTCTGACATTCCTGAGAAGAGCTGATTAGATTTTGGTAACAATTGAACAACTGGAAGGAATAGTTTCTTTACAAAAATCTTCGAAATATTATTTTTTGAAAATTTTTGTTATTACTAATATTAAAGAATATAAAATTATTACTATATCTTCTATGGAGTAAAAGTTAGAGACATATAAAAGTTGTAATAAATCTCGCAGCCCATTGAAAACAAGTGAAAAAATTAAAATGTTTGTAATTGTTAACATAAAAATTTACATTAGGATGTACCCAATTTCGAGCTTTGGCCCGGTCCGGCCCGAAGCCTGGCCCGATTTCGAGTCAATTTTCGAGCCGGGCCAGCTAATTTTTTTGTCGAGTCGATCTTCGAGTCGGGCCGGTAATTTTTATTTTCGGGCCGAGTCGATCTAAACCTCAAAGCTCGGCCCGGCCCGAATGCATCTCTAAATGTGAGTGTCAAAAAGCCAGCGAGATTACAGAAGACTTTTTCTGGGAAGTACATTTAATATTTCTTATTTTATTATTAATCAGAAATACCGCCAATCTCATCAATGAATTGGAAGAATCTCTAACATTAGAAGAATAAGAGTGAATAGAATGATTTAAAAAATATATAAAGAAGATATGTGTTTTGTGTGTATCAAAAATGTCAAATATGTACAATACTTATATACCCTAATATGGAAATGTCGAGAGGTTTTGTGCTGGCCACAACAGATTTTTTACCTCTCGCTAAGAGAGGTATTGGATTCATGCTAAAATTCGCATATCCAGATTTTATTGAATAAGCACGATTTAAGGTCCCTACAATCTGATTATAACATTTTTAAAATGACGTCTGTGTGTGTGTGTGTGTGTGTGTGTGTGTGTGTGTGTGTGTGTGTGTGTGTGTGTGTGTGTGTGGATGTGTGTATGTGTGTATGTGTGTATGTCTGGATGTTGTAGTCACGATTCCTCAAAAACTATAAGACTTAAAAAATATTTAACTGCAGTTTCCTCAATCTGACATTCCTGGGAAGTGCTGAAAAGGTTTTGGTAACAATTGAACAACCGGAAGTAGTAGTTTCTTTAAAAAAATCTTCTAAATATCATTTTTTGGGAGTTTTTTTTATTAAATATTGAAGAACATAAAATTCTCCATCTAATACACTTAAAAAAATTTATTATATCTTGTATAGATTTAGAGATAAAGACTATATAATTTATAGAATAAACTAATCGCAGAGGCCAAGGCACTAAGGAAACCAGTTGACAAATTCCAATGTTTATAACATGACACATGTCATTGTCAAATATCAACAGTTTTAGTGACATTCTGATAGCTTTTTCTGGGAAGTATATTTAACTTTTCTTATTGTTTTATTAATTAAATATTTGAAATTATAGGTAAAATTGTGGTAAAATGCATATATCTATCAGAAATACCGCCAATCTGGTTAATGAATTGGAACAATATTTGACATTTAGAAACATCCTCATACAATGAAAAATAGATATAATTTGAATTATATGTGTGCAGAAGACATGCTAAATATAGTAAGAAACAATATTTGGGTAATGTTCTATAAGATTTTGTTATAAAACGACGGTTCGAAAGCGAAGTGCAATACAATACTTATATAGCCTAATATGGAAATGTCGAGAGGTTTTGTGCTGGCCACAACAGATTTTTTTTCTCCGAATCCCAAAAATATCAGAGATAATTTCTTTTGTCCATTATTGCACATCTCTATCTGTCACTATTTTAATCTCTCCCTAAAATTCGCAAGCCATCATCTGTTGCTAGTTGCTGGACCGGTTGTGTTGTAAATCCTATATGATACCCTAGTGTTGAAAGTAGCTAGCTAATCCCTATATTACCCGCTAACTATCCATGGATCGTGCGAATCTAGCAGCCTGCGCATTGCCCGGGTGTCGGGTGTCATCCGGACAAGACAAGACGAGACAACCCCAT
Source organism: Ophonus ardosiacus (assembly GCA_943142095.1). Classification (NCBI taxonomy): domain Eukaryota; kingdom Metazoa; phylum Arthropoda; class Insecta; order Coleoptera; family Carabidae; genus Ophonus; species Ophonus ardosiacus. The sequence continues at coordinate 4,134,908 of OW964835.1, forward strand.
ACGGCAATGCCCTCACAACGAGGGGAACTAATAGAGATACCTGGGAACAGGTCCTGGTGAGCTAGTGTTGATGAGGAGTTTAGTGTTAAATGGTAGCAAGAAAGAAAGAAAGAAATTTGCATCAAGCTAGATCTTGAGTCTTTAACGAAATTATAAGGGTTCAATTGTGTTATATACTGCTGTTTGTCACAGAATTTTTAGCATTTTCTTCAAGTATTTAAAGGGGTGGGAGGGGGATCCCTTTTTTTTCATTTTACCTCCCGCTACCCGCTACCCTAAAGGGCGGTATAGGGATCGTGGTATAAATCGCATATATAAATGTCATCTGAGTATCGGGTTTTGATGTCCCCAGAATCCGAACTTAAGATTTTTACAATAATGTCTGTGGATATATAGAAAATTTTATATACCCATTCTACAGTGTGTCCCATTTAGAGGTGCCACCATTGGGATCTTGAGAACTATAAGAGATACGATGTCAGTTAAATGAACTTTTTGTGCGCCTTTGGGAGGCCATCTCAGATGTGCTTTTGTTTTTTCAAAAATTCTCATAGGGCACTAAATAATGACGAAAAACTGAATATTGTTGATTTTTTCTTTTTCAAATAACTTCTAAACTATTAGTAATTGAGAAAAATGTTTCAAATACAAAAGATAGATATTTTTATTAACTAACCAGTGGCGTACGAAATAAATTTTTATATCCGTAAATTTTCGAGATATAACACAAACTTATATTTTTTTAAATGGAACCCATATCTGACTTTAGTCTCAAAAAAATCATTATTTTTTTCTCTTTTCAATGTTGTAAGGGTTATTATATATTATATTTGTTTTGGTCATAAAATTTAATTTTTCTCTTTATTTTCCTGACTTTTCTTATTATTTTCCAAAAAAACATTATTATTTTTATTAATTATATTGTATTTGATCAAAATAATTTGTTTTATGCCTTCATTACTTAATATTTTCATTCTAGACTCATAATTACAAATTACACTATGATGTGCCAAGGGCGACCTGATACAAAATTTTATAAAAATTAATTTGATACGAGTTTTGAGCAAAATTTTTTAAGGAAATAAATTATTTAAATACAAGGAGTATTTCCAAATAGAAATCTACCAATATTTTCAAAATAATTGTAAATTTAATACAAAATAAGGAAAAAATAATAATTTTGAAGGCAAAACAAATATAAAACATAATAACCCTTACATCGTTGAAAAGAGAAAAAAATAATTATTTTTTTGAGACTAAAATCAGATATGGGTTCCATTTAAAAAAATATAAGTTTGTGTTATATCTCAAAAATTTACGGATATAAAAATTTATTTCGCACGCCACTGATTAGTTAATAAAAATATCTATCTTTTATATTTGAAACTTTTTTCTCAATTATTAATAGATTAGAAGTTATTTGAAAAAGAAAAAATCAACAATATTCAGTTTTTCGTCATTATCTAGTGCCCTATGAGTATTTTTGGAAAAACAAAAGTACATTTGAGATGGCCTCCCAAAGGCGCACAAAAAGTTCCATTTAACCGACATCGTATCTCTTATAGTTCTCGAGATCCCAATGGTGGCACTTCTAAATGGGACATACTGTATATCCCATACCAAAAGTTTCTTGAAAAAGATTCTGTATATCCTATAAAATTGTAACACGAACACACTATTTTTTACAAATTCTATACCGAAAGTTCCTTTCCCTATTTTATTAGGGGTCGCTGTTTCTTACTCTTCTCTTTTAAATCATTCCTGTCCAACGCATCTTCTTCACACAATTTTTCCTCTCTCAAATCTTCTGCTACACAGTCCTTCCATCTTCTTCTCTTTGGAGGGACACTCTATCACATTCACACATAACTTTCTGACCCTATACTTTCAACTTTGGTTTTGCATTTGACACTGACATCTGTCAATTAAATTTTTCTGAATATATCTGTTGTTTCCATAATTTTAACAAAACTGACTAATTTTTGAAAGTTAATCTCTCTTAATGTCTCTATAACACTATATCTATTGAATATGAACGAAACTGTATAATTAAACCGTATAGAGAATAAGATATTCTTTCATATTGATAATCACAAAATGTCGAAAAATAATATTTAACTGCGTTTTTTCAAGAAAAACTGTTAAAAACTTCAAATAAGGGTACTACCGGTGGATCAATTATAACCAAAATCTAATCAGCTCTTCATATGGATGTAAAGAAGAGGAATACAAAAGAATTATAATTGTATTGGAGTTATCGTCGGAGAAAAATTTGTCACACACACACACACACACCCACACGCACGCACGCACGCACACACACACACACACACACACACACACACACACACACACACACACACACACACACACACACACACATACACAGACAGACAATCATTGTAAAAATGTTAAAATCGGATTCTAGTGTCCTTGAAACTTAATGCTTATTCATTAAAATCTGGATATGTGATTTTTAGCATGATTTCAATACCTCTCTTAGCGAGAGGTAAAAAAGTTTAAGCTAATCCTCATTTTTTGATTAGCGAATTCTACTCTAATTTTGACAGTTTATATCTTAAAATATAGTCTAATCTTTTTCTAGTATCTATACCTTTATTGATAATATCATGAAAATTAAATTTTAAATACCGGAATAGAATAGAATTCACTGATCCAAAAATGAGGCTTAGCTTAAATAATCTGGAACTGATATGACAAAGACGATTAAATGTCATTGTATAATCCGAGCCTATGTACCTATATAATTATAGTATCAAAATTACAGCTAATGGAAGCTGATTGGTACACCCAGAAATGAGTAATAAGCCAAAATAATATATTTAATTATTTAAAATACGTGCATCCCCAGATTCCAATTCTTGCAAAATATCTTCATTTCTAAAAGGTTTGGCAAATCCAACTTTTTTGTGAATCGGGCTGATAGTTGTTAAATAAGTGAACACTTCATAAGATTCTGATTTGTCCTCAAGTTTCTGTTAAATGCCGATGCTTATCGCCCCCTTGTATTTAGCGAAGCGTAGTGTATTTTTGTCTCCTCGCGCAATAGGTTCTGACAGCTCGGATAATCCTTTAGTTTGGAGATCAATTTCAGTTGAGTTGAGTATTCTCTTCACGCTGAATTACATCCATTTAAATGGCACAGGATGTCGCCAACGACAACTTTTCTTTCTTTCTATAAATGTCCCCGTACAATATTGTCGTTCGTGTGAACAGAATAAAAGGGGTAAGAACTATGCAGTTCGTAGATAGAGTATAGAGAGAAGAATACAGGTTTCGAACCATGCAAAGTATTGCGAATATGAGATGAGATGGAGGAAGATGTTAAAATTTAAGAAGGGAATGTATGGCAATGTGTCCTATACGATAGCAGGATAAATGAAATTATTGTTAAATGCTTAGAAGAAATATAAAATATTTTTAAAGTAAATAAGAATATAAGAAAATCAGGTATGCCGTGAAAAGCAAAATTTGTACTATCAGTAAAGGCCTATTTATAATGAAGTAACGCAAGCCGTAACGCAGTTGCAGTAAGGTAACGCAAAAGATAAATGTACGGTACAACATATACCGTTTTATAATGAAACGCAACGCAAAGCCGCAGAAGTAACGTAACGCAACGCAACGCCAAAGTTGACCAACTTTCATCTTTCTACCTTACTTTTGTACCGCTATTCTAATTCAGTGTTACAGTTTAACTAGAAAAAGCTCGTAATTTTTTTGTTTCAGCCTACATAATGGGGGATTCCAGCTCAATCGAATTAAAGGAAAATAGTAAAAAAAAATCTGATGTGGCCAACACAAAACCTCCCGCTATTTAATTTTTATTAATTTAAATACATACCTACCTACGTATTGACTATTGCTTTATTTACTATTATCTTTTTTAAAATGTCACTATTATTAATTTGAAGTGATAAGTTTTCTGACAGTGACATTTACTGTCAGTTACATTCATTTAAAAAATGAACAAAGAAATAGTTTTTATCTTCGGCTTCGCGACTAATAAAAAAAATTATTTTTAAATTTATCTGTAAAATATATAGAAAAAGTATTAATGTATTCCTGTAGAAAATTCAGTAATCTTTAATTTTCATAGGATATAAAATTCGAAAAAATGACATTTAATGGTATTTTTTGAAGAAAAACCATTATGAGCTTCAAGTAAAGTACGATTTCCGTTTATCCGATTTACACCAAAATCTAATGGCTTCTATTCCTATTAGAATAGGGTAAAAATACAAGGTTTCAGAATTTTCTGAATGATAGTATTTGAGTTAGAGTGCAAACAAAATTCATACACATACACACATATACACATACACACATTCACATTCACATCATCGTGAAAATGTTAAAAATGGATTCTAAGGACCTTAAAACGTGGTCATTTACTAAAATCTCGATATGAGATTTTTAGCACGATCCCTATACCTCCCTTACCAAGGGTAGCGGGAGGTAAAAATAAGAATGTATATGCTGAATAACGAATATTAATAAAAAAAATGAAATGGTATAATTGAGATATTTCGGAAATAAAAGGTTTATTGTTATAGACACTAATATGAAAATATTTTGATTAGCGACCGAAAGACCGCCTATACATGCATTACAAATAGCGTGTTTAATATTCCACCATTTTCCCCTATTTTTGTTAAGCCGAAGAGTATTTGAGAAACTATACTTTTTTATTATAAATATAGTTTTTTAAGAAATGCTTTAGAAATAACAGAGTGTTTTATTCAAAATTTCCCGGTCGCTTATCTAGTGGACACCTGGGAAATTGACGTTTCGGACGTTGCCTAGGCGACGCGAAACAACACGAGTACGAAAAATATATTATTTTATATAAAACATTGTTCTTATCAACAAAATGATAATCATTGTTTGTTTACGAGATATTATTTTCAAATTATTATCTCTTGATGATATTTCTAAAAATATTGTAATTGCTGGATAAGTATTATAATATAAAATATTTCATATAAAACTCATACTTTGTGTTCTTCTACTTCTAATCAATACTCCCTTCAAAATGAACATAAGATAACACAACCTGATAACGTTTGATTGGTTATTATGAAACAAATTAACCTTTGTGAAAATATTCGCAAAACAAGTGACGTACAGGCTGAAGATTTTGAAGATATGACAATGGAGGGTTATACAGACATATTTTTGTGCTGCCATCTGTTGATATTTTCTTTGAACTAGGTACATATGACTCAGCTGCTATAATACAATCAAATCGCTTTCCTGATGACAGTTGTAACAAGGTGATGCCAAAATGAAAAATCTGATGTGGCCAGCAGAATACTTCTCGCCATTTTTATTTTATGTTATATAAATATTGTATTGCACTTCGCTACCGAACCGTCGTTTTATAACAAAAAAAATTACAAAACTTTACCCAAATATTGTTTTTTATTGTATTTAACATGTCTGCTGCACACATACAATTCTAATGATATCTATTTTTCATTATATGAGGAAGATTCTAAATGTCAGAGATTCTTCCAATTCATTAACAAGATTGGCGGTATTTCTGATGGATATATGCATTTTACCTACAATTTTAAATATTTAATTAAAAAAACAATAAGAAAGATCAAATATACTTTCCAGAAAAAGCTTTCAGAATGTAACTAAAACTGTTGATTTTTGACACTGACATCTGTCATTTATAAACTATGTTTATAAACATTACTGTGTTATTACAAACAATTGAATTTGTAAACTGGTTTCCTTAGTGCCTTAGCCTCTGCGATGTACTACATTAAATTATTCTAAATATTACAGTGCCTTTTTCTAAAACTGCACTATATGCGATGAAAAAAAAAAGATGCGTTAGTATTATGTATGTGTAAAGGAAGGAACTTGGTTGGTCCGAAGTGCATCGTGTATCATTTGTTTAGTGCGTGTTTGCAATTTTAATTTGTTCGTTCGCTGGAAAAGTACGACGTAGCATTAGCTGAATAATAATTTGTACTTCACGACAAAATTGAATTTGAATTGCGCTTCATTATTTTACATTTTAGAAAAACATGTATGCATGACGTATGACGTGTGTGCTTTGTCAAACATATACATATGTCAACACGTTTTTTTTTTACTTACAGATACCTATACATTTTAAGATGAATCTAACATTACCTTATTTATCATTTTTGATTTAAATTAAAAGTTGTTCACACTTTGGCAGTGTCCGAAGTTGTACTTTTGTCAGCCTAAAAGTTTGGTTTATTTAATTTACGAATTTATAATTTAAATTTTGAAATATAAACATACTTAAAACGCATTCGATGGGTTTATGAATCATTTACAAATTTAGAAATTTAGGGTTCCGTGGCCGCGTGCCTGAGTGTCTGGTCGCGAACCTGAGGGAACCGGGTTCGATCCCGACTGACGCCAAATATTTCCAATTTTAAATGGCATAAAAGTGACTCCTGTGGTGCACTCTCCACGTCAGCTATGAGTGCCCGTGAGGTGACTCCTGGTAAGCGACCACACGGTAAAATATATCGTCATCATCACCGATGTCTACATGTGTAGTAGATACTGGCACACCCAGAAATGGGTAATATGCCGTGATGATATATTTATTTTATTTTTAAATTTAGATTTGGAATATAACTATATTTTATATTTCTAAATGTAAATTTCAAATTCAACCAATCACAAAACATTAATTAAACATGGCGGTGGTACAACTTTACATCCGTCAGCTGTCTTTTCTGTTTGTGGTGTGAGTCTATGAGTTCTCAAGTTGGATCCACAGGAACAAATTAGTTTGCCATAGATCCCTATAATGAGGATTCCACCATTTTTACTTCCTTGTACGAAGTAAAGGAAGTATTGTAATCGCGAAAAATTTCGGTTTCCAGATTTCAACGGAAATATCCATTTTGAGCATCCTTGAATCCATTTTGACTAATTTCGTCGTGAAAAACTATATTAAAATATAATCCAAAACATTTCAAATTTGATATATAAGACTTTTATGTCAATGGGAATAACATAATAGATTTTAGTTAAATTGGTCTACCCGGAAGTGGTACTTTACTTGAAGCCTATAATAGATTTTAATGAAAACTATATTAAAATATAATCCAAAGCTTTTCAAATGTAGTATATAATACTTTTATATCAATGGGAATAACATAATAGATTTTGGTTAAAATGGTTTACCCGGAAGTGGTACTTTACTTGAAGCCTATAATAGATTTTAATGAAAAATTATATTAAAATATAATCCAAAACTTTTCAAATTTGATATATAAGACTTCTTTATCAATGGGAATAACATAATAGATTTTGGTTAAAATAGTCTAACCGGAAGTGATACTTTACCTGAAGATGTTATCAGTTTTTCTTGAAAAAAATGGTGTTATTTTGATTTTAGTAATAAATGCTTCAAATAAAAGTTTTAGAGAATTGAATTCTGCGTCGAAAACATTAAATATGATTAAATTAGCTCTTCGTATTCTCTAATTAAGTTTGCTATGGATTAGGACAAAAAATAACAAAAAAAATAAAATGTTGATGTCAAATTATGGCAAATACGTGCAATTTTATGATTGGGTCTGTTACAATACATATTTTAATTATTAACAAAATATGTATAGTGTAACAGGCGTACAAGGAAGTCATGTGCTGTCCACATCAGATATTTTTTTTATAATTTCATCTGAAAATATTAGGAAAACTAAGACTATTGATGAAAATCCGGTGAAAAAATTCTTATTAATAAACGACTTATGGTCTCCCGAATTTTGAAAAGATTGACGTGACGACACGCTTATGTGTTTTTATATCAAACTGTTTTCATCATGCACCTAAATGTTCTTGAAATATATGCTATTTTTAGTTATATTTACATAAAAATAAATGAATATTATAACACTGTATAAGTCTACATACTTTATAATTACAAGTGTATTTAAATTATTAAGTTTAATGCAAGAAATTTATGTTAAAATAAAAACTGTTTGGAAACTGCAGTACAGGAATGTTAGCCCCTCCTTTCGAATTTGAATTTCTTAGCTTTGATGAAATGAAATTTAATTTTAATATAATAAATTTAGTGCATTTGGTTCACAATGTTGGTCACAACTTGTACCTGTGATGACAGCAATCGGCTTCGGGCAGCAGTACAGCAGAGGAAAATATAACCAGCAAACGTCACAAGTTCAGAAATAATCCTAAAACTTCTGCCCTTTACATACAAAACTAAAACAATTTGCGGTGTACCGTACTAAACTATTCCATTCTAGTTTTATAGTATAGGGGCGGTTAAGCTGTTCATGACTGTCCCTCGATTTTTGGTGACGAGAACTATACAGCTTTTATTCAATGATATTAAAGTTTTTTTTTCCTAATATTTTGATAGCTTAAACTTAAAGTGCAACATATTTAATATTACAACTATTCTATTTATGGATGTTTACCAGAGTATATGAGACACATGTCATCCTATCCGCTCTACCCCATTTCAGCAGCAAACAAACCACAGCGCCACCGCCTGTATGTTAGCGGTCAAGCGAACTAACACTGGGGGCGTAATGAACCATCCCCATACCATCAGTGGAGGCTTCCATCTTATTAGCAAACGTAACAACAACAGCACTAAATTAGACGCCAGGGTGCGAATATACAAACCCTCACCATGTATGGACTACTGCGTTCTGACGGAAATATACAACAAAAAAAAAAATGAATAAGAAATTTTTTGGTTAAAAAATTAACCAAATTGAATCCCTGTATTTCTGTTTCTGATCACGTTTCACTTCGATGCAATATTGTCAATTTAAACCATGGTTAATATTTAAGATATGTTGGTGCAATCGGCCATAAGACAATTATCCTTTATGCCATTAAGTTGCTAAGTAACAAACACTTTTTGACAGATAATTAAAGATTAATTTTTTGAAATTGTCGTTTTCGCATATTGATAGCTATTACTGACATCTATTGGATGAATTTATAATTATAAAAATTCTGCTAAATACAAATTCTTCATAAATTTAATTAAAATTGCAAAAAAATTTCTCAACGAATACCCGTCGATCATTGATAAATACTCATAATATATCACAACTTCCTCAAGCACGTTGCTTTTTGGTAACACCTCTCCGCCTCCTGCGTCGGGCGGTTACCAAGCAATATGTTTTCGGTAAATGTCATAAAATTATTACTTAATTATCAATTTGTGGCCAGCACAAGACCTCTCACCATTTCCATATTAGGCTATATAAGTATTGTATTGCTCTTCGCTTTCGAATCGTCGTTTTATAACAAAATATTACAGAACTTTACCCAAATATTGTTTTTATTGTATTTAACATGTCTTCTGCACACATATAATTCTAATTATATCTAGTTTTCATTGTATGAGGAAGTTTCTAAATGTCGGAGATTGTTCCAATTCATTAACCAGATTGGCGGTATTTCTGATGGATATATGCATTTTACCACAATTTTACCTATAATTTCAAATATTTAATTAATAAAACAATGAGAAAAATTAAATATACCGATCAGAATGTCACTAAAACTGTTGATATTTGACAATGACATGTGTCATTTACAAACTATGTTATAAACATTGGAATTTGTCAACTGGTTTCCTTAGTGCCTTAGCCTCGGCGATTAGTTTACTTTATAAATTATAGTGTCTTTTATTAATTTTAAGTGTATTAGATGGAGAATGTTATGTTCTTCAATATTTAATAAAAAAAACTCCCAAAAAATTATATTTAGAAGAATTTTTCTAAGATACTACTACTTCCGGTTGTTCAATTGTTACCAAAACCTTTTCAGCTCTTGCCAGGAATGTCAGATTGAGGAAACTGCAGTTAAATATTTTTTAAGTCTTATAGTTTTTGAGGAATCGTGTCTCCAACATCCAGACATACATACACACACACACACATCATTTTAAAAATGTTATAATCGGATTCTAGGGACCTTAAATCGTGCTTATTCAATAAAATCTGGATATGCGAATTTTAGCATGAATCCAATACCTCTCTTAGCGAGAGGTAAAATCACTTGAAATTGGTAACACTGTTACAAAAAATTATTTCCTGTTGTTGACAGTGACATTTGAAAATTTAATTTTGGGCATATTTACAATTTTTTATTAAAATGGTTGTTGTTTCCCTTACCATGTACTTTTTTTTCGTACATTACCCGTAGAGCAATAATCTAAAGCTTTTTGATCACCCAAAAACCTATTAGCTATAAGACTCCACCTCAGACATAACCTATTTATATTTCTTGTCAAAATGACATGTCAAATAGTATTTCCGCTTTCACCTGGTGTTGTGTAAACTGTGGAATAAAATAATCCCTAGAATTGTATTGCCACCTGCATAATTTCTTTTTGATCACTCTGTAGTAGTCCCGAAATTAAGATAACCTCAGTATATTTAATTATTTTCTTTGTGACAACAATGTCTTGTTTGTAAGTGCACATTCTGTTGGCATTTGTCCCCAATGTGGCTGTCGGATGAAGAACAAGAAGTACGACACATCAGCCATGAAATTAGACAATTTGGCCGGGTACTAAAGTCCGGAATTAAGAAGTTTTAACAGTACCGACCGAATGGCTCCGGAGTTGCTAACTACCGGAAACAAACACACACACAAGTAATTGACATAATTATTACTCCCCATATCCAGCAACATTTCATTACGAATTACGTCTCAAATCACAAGACATAAAAAGGACAAATTAAATACTTGAGATACATTATGCGAAATTATTATGGAATGAAATAATACAATAAAATTGTTAATCAAAACTTTAAACTTTTAATAGTGTATTAAAGAATGAAAGTCTTAATGGGCTACTTGCGTGGTACTGAAAATCCGATTTCTGTCAATATATACGTAATGTTATATTGAAAACATATATAAAAATATAAATTTTATTTTGAAATAATTATTTGTTTCTTTCTAAATTAAGAAAGAAATTTTTCTGTGATTTATATTGAACTTGGGAGGGGAAGCATGTTTAAGAATGTTATCAATAGATGGCATGGCGTGCGAGAAAGTTTTAATTTGAATTTGACATTAGTTCATTTTTCTCTCTCTCTGGTCTCTAAAATACATTAATTACTTTATAAATAAACACATAGGTAATTACTTGTACTTTAAAATGTCGATACCAAAAAGATAAACTAAAATACTAACCTCCAAACTATTATTGAAACGTCAAACAGCTGATCTACATTACCCGCACAAACATACCATTACTATGGGACGGCACCACGCTGTGACTTTACGACTATTCATTGGTGCGGCGTAATTCTACGTCATACATGGCGGGAATTCAAATAATCAAATTTCATTATTTTTTTTCTGGCTAATTAATAAAAATTTTGGCAAAAGAAAAAATATGGGTAGCAAGTTTTTACCTTCTCTTCAAAAATATTAAATAAAAAAAAGCGGAGTTATCCAACCCTTAGAACAAAATAATCGACAATTATGACATGAGTTCTTTATAATATTTTTTCTATTTTACACTTCCTATACCTTTTTACCTCTCGCTAAGAGAGGTATTGGATTCATGCTAAAATTCGCATATCTAGATTTTATTGAATAAGCCCGATTTAAGGTCATTAGAATCCGATTATAACATTTTTAAAATGATGTCTGTGTGTGTGTGTGTGTGTATGTATTTATGGATGTTGGAGGGACGATTCCTCAAAAACTATAAGACTTAAAAATTGTTTAACTATTATCGTCGGCCAAAAAATTTGATACAATTCTCGTACGTGAAGTATTTTACAGCGCTCCAGCTAATAAGACACTCGCCTTAAGGGCTCGTGTCTTAAACAAAGCTGTCGCGCTGTAAAATACAACTTACACGCACTCGAATGTAAATAACTATTTTTAAATACTTCCTCTAGTTATTGTCCATCTATTAACTAGCTATGCTGTACTGATGAGCTCTAATAAGAGCGAAACAATATTTTTCTAGTTTTTATATTCTTACGCTCACGATATATACCGTGAATATTTTTTAACGTGAAACATTGGGTTTGTCATATCCATGGTTACGATTTGAAATTTGATTGACAGCAATGTATTTGCCCGTTCCATTTAAAATGAAACATAGGGAATGAATTTGACATTTGATAAGACGTCAATAGAGGTTAATTTTGTTTAAATTATTATACCTGAATTCTAAATTAAAATTAGTTGTAGAAAAAATATAGTGTGCAACTTGTGCCCGAGTGGTTTTCTGACTCGGCTAAATTTCTTACAATATTTAAATATAATCCTTCTGTCAAATTCATTCCCCATATATAATTTTAAATGAGACAAATACATTGCTGTCAATCAAATGTCAAATCATAACTTATAGGAAAATTCAACGGTTATCTGTCTATTGAGAAGATGTCATTAGGGGTTAATTTTGTTTAAATAATTATACCTGTTTTCTAAAAATTAAATTTAGATGTAGAAAAAATACTATGTGCACCTTGTGCCCGAAATATGTTTAGTTCTCTCGAGTGGTTTTCTGACTCCGCTAAATTTCATACAATATTTAAATATAATACTTCTGTCAGATTCGTTCCCTATGTTTCATTTTAAATGGAACGGGCAAATACATTGCTGTCAATCAAATATCAAGATGTAACCATGGATATGACAAACCCTATGTTTCACGTTAAAAAATACTCACGGTATATATTATACTGATATCTTTTTAAAAATATAGTTGACAGAGCATAGTTTATAAATGAAAAATGAGAAAAAGAATGGTGATTAATTTATTCAGATTGCCATAATCAAAATACAGATATAAATAATGACGATATAATTATTTATAATTTTTTGAAAAGTATATCATGACGTTTGAGCGTCATTTTGACCTTTCTGTGACCGGTGTAACCTCTTCTTACCTCGCGAATACAATCTAAAACAAATATCAATGTTCTATTTATATCTATTTATTTTGTCTATATTAATATACGTGTCCATCTTTTTTTGTCATTTACTTTTAAATATTTATTTAGTCTGTACAATCTATATCATTCTTATCTTATCACATTCAAACATATTTAAATTTATTTTAATGGAAATTTTAAAAAACAACCTTGAAGAAGAAATACGGAATCATTCAAGAAAAAACAAGAAGTTGCTATTTTTAACGCAGGTTATCATTGGGTGCATTTTGAAAAGAAATATTTCTAGAATAAATTGTCGGAAACAAATGCTAAGTTGTAGTGACATTCCATTGTTTATGTCCATGTTGACTTGATGCTCGGATTTTTATAAAGATTGTCAACTGTTTATCAATACGGCGTAGTAGGACGACAAACATGTGCGTATGCATGAGACCACGTGATAAGTAAAGTTCAATTTACATTAAAATGATAAAATGTTTTACGACCTCAATTACTGTTTACACTGTTGTTTATTGATAATATGGATGTAAAGAAGATGAATACGAAAGAATTATAATTTTGAAAATAGTAGATTGTAGTATTGGAGTTAGATTGTAGTATTGGAGTTATTGTCGAAGAAATTTTTGCCACACAAACACAAACACACACACACACACACACACACACACACACACACACACACACACACACACACACACACACATATATATATAGGCATATAAGAAATCTGTTGTAGCCAGCACAAAATCTTCCGTCAATGGGGGATTCCACCATTTTTTTTTATAATTTTATCTGAAAATATTAGGTAAACTAAGACTATTGATGAAAATCCGGGGAAAAAATTCCTATTAATAAGCGAGTTATGGTCTCCCGAATTTTGAAAAGATTGACGTGACGTCACGCTTATGTGTTTTTATATCAAACTGTTTTCATCATGGACCTAAGTGTTATTGAAATATATGCTATTTTAAGTTATATTTACATAAAAATAAATGAATATTATACTGTATAAGTCTATATACTTTATAATTACAGGTGTATTTAAATTATTAAGTTTAATGCAAGAAATTTATGTTAAAATAAAAACTGTTTGAAAACTGCAGTACAGGAATGTTAGCCCCTCCTTTCGAATTTGAAATTCTTAACTTCCATTGGTAGTAAGCCCCACCTCCTAACACGCTATTTGTTATGCATGTATAGGCGGTCTTTCGGTCGCCAATCAAAATATTATATATAGATTTCATATTATGGGGTCCTGTGGCCGCGTGCCTGAGTGTCTGGTCGCGAACCTGGGGGAACCGGGTTCGATCCCGACAGACGCCAAATATTTCCAATTTTAAATGGCACAAAAGTGACCCCTGTGGTGCACTCTCCACACCAGCTATGAGTGCCCGTGAGGTGACGCCTGGTAAGCACCCACACAGTAAAATATATCGTCATCATTACCGATGTCTACATGTGTTGTAGATACTGGCACACCCAGAAATGGGTAATATGCCGTGATGATATATTTATTTATTTATTTTTAGATTTCATATTAGTGTCGAAGCGCTGTAACAAAAAACCTTATTTCCGAAATATCTCAATTATACCATTTCATTCTTTTATTAATATTCGTTATTCAGCATATACATTCATATTTTTATACTATTTTCCTTTAATTTGATTGAGCTGGAATCCCCTATTCGATGTACATATTTGTACAAATCCCATGCCTAAAGTTCCTTGGAAAGATTCTATATCCAGTAAAACTGTAACACGAACACATACCTACTATTTTTTACAAATTCCATACAGAAAGTTCCTTCAATAAAATTATAATATGAACGTACATTATATAGATGGCATTTGACACTTCCTTCTATCTCAGCTGTTTTTTACTCTTCTCTTTCATTCATTCCTCTCCAATGCATCTTCTTCATACAGTTCTTCCTCTCTCAAATCTTCTGCGGCATAGTCCTTCCATCTTCTCTTTGGCTTTGCTCGTACTACCGGCATTGAAAGTTCCTATCCTGAGGCGAGGCTGCAATTGAATGTCACTTGCGATTGCGAGGAACACTCTATTACTTATACCACTTTCTGATCATTTCTGATCAATTTGGCACTATAAAATGTCTGATAAGAAGAGCTACAGATATTTGCCATCCAGATAAATTAAAAGAAGAAATGAGTGAAATTAAAAATATTTTTATGAAGAATGGATATTCTGTGTCTTCTATTGAAAAATGTATTAAAGCAAAAAGAACAACAAACAATGAAGAAGAAAGGAACGTACTATATGCATCACTTCCTTATGTTAAAAACGTAACGGACAAGATTGGTAGAATTCTTCGTAAGAAGAACATGAAGATTTCGTTTTCACCATATGTTAAACTTCGTCATATGTTGAAACAAGTGAAAGACGTCATCCCTCTTCAATCATCAGGGATTTACAGAATTCCATGTGTCTGCGGTAGAGTTTACATCGGCCAGACTGGTAGAACTGTCTCTACAAGATTGAGCGAACATCATCGATCGATCAGATTGAACCAGCCTGAGAAATCGTCCGTTGCAGAACATGCCTTGGAAGAATTCCACCAAATTAAATTTGAAGATACAAAAATAATTGCAAGACCTACTCGACTTAACAACAGATTAATTAGAGAAGCCATTGAGATTTATAAAACAAGAAATATCAATCTCAATCATTGTGACGGATTAGAACTTAGTCGCGTATGGCTTCCAATATTAAATATGTTGTAATTTGTAATATGTATACAATTTTTTCTAAACTTTTTCTAACATCTGTTAATAAAGAGTACGGCTGCGGTATTTCGCTACCGATAAAGCGTCTCTGAGTTATACAGATCACTTCTCTGCCAGTTTTTGGGACGGTTTTTCCTCTGGCAAAAGGAGATTTTTTCTTGAGAAGTTGCATGTTCGCCGTCCATGTTTTTGCCGGACATGCATATTATGTCTACAAAATTGTATACATAAAAAAGGTAACATTTATGAACATTTCTTGTTACCTTGGTTACTTGTTGTTTTTTGTTATTTCAAAAGATATGTCATTGTATCCCCTGAAGAAGGCACCAGTTTATTGTGCCGAAACGTTGGGTTAAAATAATAAATTACAGAACTTAAACTAAAAAAAATGGTAGTATTTTTCCAATTAGAGAATAAGATATTCGAATTTTTTGACCAAAGACAATACTTTTCTTACCTCGTATTCTTGTTGGTCTTCGGAAACGAAAATGCAAGTATCTTATATTTATTGCACCCGTTTGAAAATTCCATAGTGCTCTGTGTGCATTGTCCGAAAATAACCACGGTGTTCTTTGTGCTCTTAGGTGGCTGTTCTGTGAACTCACCGATGTTGTTTTGTTGTTTAATTAACTGGTGTTATTTATTAAGACACTGTCATAATAAACTGTGGAATGCGTAAATGCGTGCTGGACAACGCTAGTCATTTGTCACCGTGTGTGTGCGTGTGCGTGTTTCACTTATTTCTGCACTTCACTTGTTTCCATGTTTTCACCACGCTGCACATGTTAAAATAGATGCAGCCAATTAACTAATTAAGACCCAACAATTACTGTTTTTACAATCACAGCATAGTGGACGTGAAAAAATGTAAATCTGACAAACCAAATTTAAATTTATCATGTTATTATTATTTTTTTTTTTTTAATCCAGTGGTTCTCAAGTTATATTTTTACCTCTCGCCAAGAGAGGTATTGGATTCATGCTAAAAATCGCATAACCAGATTTTGGTGGATAAAACGTTTTAAGGGCCCTAAGAACCGATTATAGCATTTTTACAATGATGTGTTTATGTGTATGTATGTGTATGTATGTGTGTGTGTGTGTGTGCGTGCATGCGTGTGTGTATGTGTGTGAAATTCCTCAATCTGACATTCATAGGAAAAGCTGAAAAGGTTTTGGTAACAATTGGACAACCGGAAGTAGTAGTTTCTTACAAAAATTCTTCCAAATATTAATTTTTGAAAATTTGTGTTTTTACTAATTTCTACATCTGATACATTTTAAAAAATATATCTTCCATAAATTTAGAAATAAAGACACTATAATATATAGAATAATCGGATGTAATAAATCGCACAAGCTAAATTACACCAAGGAAACTAGTTAACAAATTCAAATGTTTGTAACATAATTTGTAAATAACAGATAAATATCAGTGTCAAAAATCAACAGATTTAGTGACATTCTCAAAGTTTTTTTCTGGGAAGTATATTTAATCTTCCTTATTGTTTTATTATTTAATATTAAAAATTATAAGTAAAATACATCTAACCATAAAAAATACCGCCAATCTTGTTAATGAATTGGAAGAATCTTTAACATTTAGGAACTTCTTCCTAGAGAATTTTACGGGTGCACAAGACATGTAAAATATAATAAAAAACAATATTTGGACACAGTTCTGTAATTTTTTTTATTATAAAACGACGTTCCGACAGGGAAGTGCAATATAATACTTATAAAATTAAAAATGGCGAGAGGTATTGTGCTGGCCACAACAGTTTTTTCTTTTTTTTAATGGGATGTATATATTTTTAGGCCCATTTGACATTATATAACAAAAATATTTAAAAAAAACTCAATTGAAATTAAAAAAATGATTTTCGTAGTTATCAGTAGGCTCTATATGAAAAACAAAAACTAATATTTGTCAATTCGAATTATTTAGATTGGAAATCAAGTAGAACACAATTTTATAAAGTTATTAACAAATATTGTTTCGTTTTCATTTAAGCTCAACTGCTTTTGTTTGTATTGGTGTGATCGTAAGCTAAGCTCCCACAATAGGTCTGGGGAACCTGCCATTAACTTTCACACTAGTCTAGTCGAACTATACGTTTCTTAAATATTTTGCAAAAGTAAAAGTGTCTGGCTTATCTCAAAACAAATTTATCTTACGAGAAACGATGTCCTTTAAAGATTAAAGAAATATAAATAAGGACAACCATACTCTAAAAATAAACGTTTATATAACATTCTAAAAGAATTTCAACAATGTTGATAAATAATATTTTATCTTTTTGCAAATTACATTTATGATTGCGTGCATGTTCAATTATTTTTGAATAAATGTATAATGTTTTTCAAGTTTTAGCATAATTTCAATTACGAATGCCAATTGTTTGTAACGCTTTTGACACATGAATAGCGAATTTCTTGGAACAGTTCGTTAGTGAGGAAAAAGTAATGCTCAATATTTATTGTTTAGAAATCATTTCTAATATGTTCTACTTTCAAATGCGTTTACTATTTTTCTGCTTAAAATGCAACAAAATACCTACAGTGGCGTGCAAAAGTTTTGAGCCAAACAGATTTTTAACCCTTATCTAATATACTGTAAGAGTGATACAAAAAAACGAACAGTTGTATTAAAAAATCTGATGTGGCCAACACAAAACCTCCCGTTATTTAATTTTTATTAATTTAAATACATACCTACGTATTTACTAACGCTGAAAACTGTTCCATTGCAGAAAACTATTGCTTTATTTACTATTTTCTTTTTAAAATGTCACTATTAATAATTTGAAGTGATTAGTTTTTTGACAGTGACATTTACTGTCAGTTACATTTATTTGCAATATGAACTGTGTAACAAAGGAATTGTGTTTATCTTAGGCTTCTTTTCAGAATAGGATAGGAATAAAAGGTTTCAGAATTTTATGAATGATAGTATTTGAGTTAGAGTAAAGACAAAATCCCTACACATACTTACACACATACAGACATCATCGTGAAAATGTTAAAATTGGATTCTAGGGACCTTAAAACGTGGTCATTTACTAAAATCTCGAAATGTGATTTTTAGCACGATCCCTATACCTCCCTTACTAAGGGTAGCGGGAGGTAAAAAAACATGTGTATTTGTGCATAAAAGATTTTCATATTATACGAGGTGTGGCAATTAAATAACGAGATTTATTTTTTCCGGCTTCCCTGTAAATTTGGCAACATTGCAGGCTATGTCATATTAATTTGTCATCTTCCCTCCATTCACTGTTAAAATTTCAAGATAATTAGGCAAACCGTTCGGCAGTAGCCTTTGATTGAAATTAACTACTTTCTCGTACTCCGCCGGAATTATGTTAGTGTTAATATGAAATTCTGTGTGGAACTTAAAAAATCCGCTATAGAAATGTACGAATTGTTGAAGAATGTTTATGGTGATGAGGGTCTGTCTAGTACTCAACTTTTTGAGCAATTTAGATGATTTAAAAAAGAAAGAAAAGAGATCGGATACGATTAGCGCCTCGGCCGTGCACTGACATTGTTCTTTTCGAAATGCGAGTGATTGTTCACATGGACTGGGTGCCTAAGGGGATTTCGTTAACCAAGCATATTACAAGAAGGTTTTGATAATCCTTCATGCACGGGTGAGAAGAAAAATGGCTGAAATGTGATGGATTTTCCATGAAGACAACGCGCCGGAACAAAACGCCCTGTCCGGCAAGACATTTTTGACGAAATACAAAATCACCGTTTTGGTACATCGACCGTACTCACTTGACCTAGTGCCATGTGACTTGCTTTTATTCCCAAATTGTAATTCTGCGTTAACAGGCACCAAATTCGGGGCCGAGAAGTAGTTATAGAAAAAGTGGCAGATCTTATGAACAATGCAAAGCTGAAACTTAAAGGAATTGACGGAAGGGCACCACCAGGAGTGGAGCCTGCAGCTTAATTTGACTCAACCCGGGAAACCTCACCAGGCCAAGACACTGGATGTAGTTTATAGAGCTTATGAACAACCTAAGAAAATAGGCCTGCAGGCATTGCTTCCAACAATGGAATAATGGCATCGGGCGGTGTAGGGTTCGGGGAGGAGAGTACATTGAAGGTGGCAATATTTGTTTTGTGTAATTTTATACATTGTTAATCTTCTTATTTTGTAGCCACACCTCGTATATGCCTGCAGTAATTACTTGCGTATAACAATAATAATACATTATTCAACAAGTGTGTAACGATGGAAGTTCATACTGTATATGATAAGATTTGCGAAATAGTAATTAAGGTACCAAGGGTTGTTATAAGGACAATAATGCCTGAGGTCAACAGTGTACAGTCGAGGGTCTCTGGCCCGAGGCGAGTACGTTGACTGAAGGCATTATTGTCGTTTAACACCCGTGGTGCCTTCAACGTTTTATGTCTTACTAGAAATTCTTCATAAACATTTTGTCTGACTAGAATTTATCAAATAAAATTAATAAATCACAAAATTTTAATACAACTTACAAAGTAGCCTGTGAATGCGGTATCTAGGTAATATTTTTTTTCTGTAAACAAAGCATTTTCTCAAACAAAAAATATATTTCTTGTGGTATTTTTCTGTCAATATGGACGAGTAATGTTATTGCTAAGAATAAGAAGTATGCTACTTTGTATTTGTGATAAAACAAATATGATTATAAACGACTACAATTCACAATGCTTCTTAATCTTAACTGCACTTTAAGTTAGTATCAGTATTATTAACTTCAGTTTGTTGTCAACGTTACCATAGCAACTTAATACGCCCTAGGGCATTATTTACTCAATAACGGACTTAATGTTGAGGTTGTTATAAAACAATAATATACTAGTAAGACATAAATATTTATTTATGAAATGTTATTATTCCCACATATCAATATTTTATAATGTGTGAAAACATCGAATGGCAACTTTAAATTAGTAAACAAACAATTTTATAGTAAAGGAAACAAGAGAATTCACATTAAAATTCCTGAAACATCTAAAAATAAAAATGCAAGTCCAATATGTAAAGCCCACATTGACACATTGTTGATTGCATTACAGGGTCTCAGTATTTTATAATATGTAGTTTAGTTGGCTATGACGCAAAGATCTTGACTTGTCGCTAATTTATTCCTAATATATGTTAGACATAATAATTTGCAATGTTTATGCAAAACAAACAGTTGAGGCGACAGTGTTCTGCACGACCAGCAAAATATAAATACACTATCTCGGAAAGTTTCTCACAAGACATTAAATAATGCCACCAAAACATATATACTGGGTGTTAATTAAAAAGCGGGCCACATGCGGGGTTGAAAAAAACCCGGGTTTTATTAAATAAAAGCGGGTTTTATTGGCAAACATCGAAATGTAGTATGTATCATTAACTTTAGTTTTATAAAGTATCTTAATACACATACACAAGTCGGCGTAATAGATAATAGATATTAATATTATTAATATTTTCTTTTTTTTTGAAGACTAATGTAATAAACAATAAATTAACTAGAGAGTGTACATGTGTATAAGTTACGAATTAATATTAATAGTTGCAAGTCTGTGCAATGCAAGTGTGTACAAGAATTAGATTCAAGTTATTTCAGTAGTTGTAACAGCCGCGTTAAACAAATAGTATGATTAACACACAACTCAAAAAATAATGAAAATGCTGACACAAGGGTTGGAGTTGTTCAAATATAAAAGAAACACCGTGCATAGTTCGTACAGCAATGAAATTGATTGTAAAATGTTGCCGGTGACAAAAATTGATGTACCATATTTAATTAATAAAATAAGATTTCATAAAAGTGGGTTTTTAGATGGGTTTTTTTGGGTTTTGTTGGATGGGTTTTTTTAAAAAAACCCGGGTAGGTTTTTTTGGGTCGGGCAAAATTACAACAACCCTGGCCACAGGCGTTTAACATGGCAAATCAGTTTTTCCTAAATCACTAATCAGATATTATTTTACATATTTAATAAGATGTAAATTCCAATTTGAAATTTTATAAATATTGCTCATTTGTAGTGGTAGCCATAGAGTAACATTTTTACCTCCCGCTACCCTTGGTAAGGGAGGTATAGGGATCGTGCTAAAAATCACTTATCGAGATTTTATTAAATGACCACGTTTTAAGGTCCCTAGAATCCAATTTTAACATTTTTAAGATGATGTCTGTATGTGTGTATGTATGTGTGTATGTATGTATGTGGATTTTGTCTTCGCTCTAACTCAAATACTATCATTCAGAATATTCTGAAACCTTATATTTCTATCCTGTTCTAATACAAAAAGAAGTCATTAGATTTTGGTGTAAATTGGACAAACGGAAATGGCACTTTACTTGAAGCTCATAATGGTTTTTCTTCAAAAAATAACATTAAATGCCATTTTTTCGCATTTTGTCATTATGAAAATTAAAGAATATTGAATTTTCTACAAGTATATATTAATACTTTTCCTATATATTTTACAGATAAATTTAAAAATCATTTTTTTCTTTTAATCCTGAAGCCTAAGATAAATACAATTCCTTTGCTACACAGTTCATTTTTCAAATGAATGTAACTGACAGGTAAACGTCATTGTTAAAAAACGAATCACTTCAAAATAATAATAATGACATTAAATAATAAAGAAAATCGTAAATAAAGCAATAGTTTTGTGTTATATGCAAAGGAACTTATATGGTTTGCAGCATTAGTAAATATGTAGGTATGTATTTAAATTAATAAAAATTAAGTCACTGTCAAAAAACTAATCACTTCACATTTTAAAAAAAAAATCTGATGTGGCCAACACAAAACCTCCCGCTAAGTAAATTTTTATTAATTTAAATACATACCTACGGATTTACTAACGCTGCAAACTGTTCCATTGCATAAAACTATTGCTTTATTTACTATTTTCTTTTTAAAATGTCACTATTATTAATTTCAAGTGGTTAGTTTTTTGACAGTGACATTTACTGTCAGTTATATTCATTTGAAATATGAACTGTGTAAAAAAGGAATTGTGTTTTTCTTATGCTCCAGGACTTGTAAAAAAAAATATTTTTAAATTTATCTATAAAATATATAGAAAAAGTATTAATGTATTCCTGTAGAAAATTCAATAATCTTTAATTTTCATAACGACAAAATGCGAAAAAATGGTATTTTTTGAAGAAAAGTGCCATTTCCGGTTATCCGATTTACACCAAAATCTAATGGCTTCTTTTCATATTAGAATAGGGTAAGGTTTCAAAATTTTCTGAATGATAGTATTTGAGTTAGAGCGAAGACAAAATCCCTACACATACACACATACATACATACACACACACACATAAGTACACACATCGGGAAAATGTTAAAATTGGATTCTAGGGACCTTAAAAAGTGGTCATTTACTAAAATCTCGATATGTGATTTTTAACACGATCCCTATACCTCCCTTACCAAGGGTAGCGGGAGGTAAAAATAGTAAATAAAGCAATAGTTATATGCAATGGAGCAGTCTGCAGCATTAATAAATACGTAGGTATGTATTTTAATTAATAAAAATTAAATTGCGGGAGGTTTTGTGTTGGCCACATCAGATTTTTGTCTAAAATTCCTGAATTAAATGCGTAAGGCCTTCTTTTCACTTAACACCCTGTATATGAAGGAACCAATTTTAGTATCACTATATTTAAACACTTAGTGCAAAATTTAACAAAAAAAAAGTATGATGATATTCTTTATCTTTTAATAAAGTTTAAGTAAATATAATCGTTCGACATAATATTTGCGATATCGTTCGAATTTTTTATATAAAAATTATGAAACAACTTTAATCTGTTGCTGTTAATAACTTCAAAATAACATTCACGCACTCCAGATAACAATTATCTGAATCGAAACAATATTCGTATATTTTTATTTGAGTTCCTTATTCACCTACGCACTTCTAACTGAAGTGAAAATATGAATGGATTTAGCGCAAAAGTGGAATTCAATTAGCGAAATAATTCAGAATAGCGTGAGAGGAACAATTAGACGAACGTAATTCGACCTTGTATTGTATTTTCGTGACGCTTTCAATCACAAAAACAAGAGCAGTGTACAGGCCAGAAAGAAATGGAAATACCGTTGCTACGATACGATACTACCCATTTTTACTTCCTAAAACGGTAAAATTTAAAATTATAAATTAAATTCATCATATACCAGCACTAAGACGTGTTATGATTATGATAAAGTTCATGTAAAAAAGTACTACCTACTTAAGTTATTTTTTTACTTTAACATTTCCTATATTTAAAACTAATTTATATAAACCAAAATCACGGCTGCGACATGTCATTATTGTAAAAATCCGCCGTTACCGACAAAGTCACCGATCGATATACCTGTCAAATACGCGAGGCGAACATTGATGAAATGCCAAATATTGACACCTACCTATTATTTATTACGAAGAAAACATGAGCAAATAATATATTATTATCAGTCATAAGCAACGTCTATTATTACAAATAAATTTTCGCTAGAAGAAGTACTCTAATGAAGGTAAGTAAAATCAAATTTGGAAATTGACAACCCCAGTATTTTAAACTAACTCTTTTCAAAAGTACAACTTATCTCATTAAAAAAAGTGATTTTCATTATCGTCGGCCAAAAAATTTGATACAATTCTCGTGCGTGAAATATTTTAAAGCGCTCCAGCTAATAAGGCACTCGCCTTAAGGGCTCGTGCCTTAAACAAAGTTGTCGCGCTGTAAAATACAACTTACACGCACTCGAATGTAAATAACTATTTGTTGACAGCAAATTTGACAAGTTTTGTTAAATATTACTTATTAATGCTGTCGATTTTATTTGATTTTCTTAAATGAAATAAACTATAATTTCTCTATAAAAAATGGTCAGAGTATAGCAATAAATTTCACGTCGTAATTAATTGCTTGACAAATAAAAAATTAGGAATTAAATTATAGTACTATATAAAAATATACATTTCACTAATTGGATAAATAAATTAGCGTAATTTGTAAAGTTTTGATCGTCTATTTTTGTTTAGAAGAAAGAAAAATAATTAGATTCAATAATCATTAATTGGCAAATAAGTAAGAAAATAAGTTATTGGGCCATAAAGTTAAACAATCTTAAATATCAATTATTTAAATTATGGTTTTAATTTGTTCATTAATTATTACATTTAAAAGCATATTGATTTAATATTATTATTTTCCTATTAACAAAATGACAAATAAAAAATAAATGCCTATTTTATTGGTCATCAAAACAATATAATCTTCAAATTAAATTAAAACATAAAAAATTATAATTACTAAATTTAAAATTGTTCATTTATTTTAAAACTTATGCTAGTGATCATAAAAGTTTAAAAGTTATTGATTTTAAAAATATTCGACCAATAATTATTAGCGAATTCCACTGATTCAGAACAAAACATCTACGTCATAAAACAATAAAAAAATATATATTAAGACCAACGAATTAAGACTATCAATTTAGATGAAATTTTACAAGCCAAAATTATGCATTTTTTATTTTATAATTAATTATTAATTTTGTTTATACATATAACACTTTGATCTAGAAATAATACACAAAGATAAAGTAAATAAATTATTTTATGTAACATTATATAAAATTTTAATTAAATCTTCTAACAAGATCAAAGGTGCACTTTAAAGTAAACAATGCAATTTAAATATTTTTGTTTCGCGTTACAATCTAAGTAGGCTTGGAAAATAATGAAACGAAACACGATTAATTTACAGAAAATTTTATAAATATTAATGTATAATATAGGAAATTATAATTGGTATTTTTCATGTTTTACATATTTACATTAATCAAACAGTAATAAACATTTGTGTGCTCAACTATTTTCAACATATTTGCATATTCTAATTATGTTTGTAATGAACATTATGCTAAATTATAAAAACAAATTTTTATGTTTTCAATGGCAGTTGAAGTAAACAAATTTATTTTGCTATATTTTTAATGATTGTTGCCTAGCTAACCTAATTATCGTATGCGAATTGTGATTAAAATTGTTTATTGTTATTTTTTTTATATCGTAGTAAATTTTTCTACGATAGTGGTATGCAAATTACACTAATAACAATTATTATTCAAATTTTAATAGAGCTTACTCAAGTATGCTTAGCATTTGGAAACAAACAATGTTATTATGCAGAATTGGAATTTTAAAAGAACGAAAAAAATGTTTTAATATTGTTCTCATTTTAAAAAACTAATTTAGATTTAGAAAACATTTTTCTTATTCAATTAATTCTTTCATAAATACAAAATAAATGAAAATAAACCAATTGTTTTTATACTGTCAAGGCAATGTTGATTTCTATATGTTTACAAATTGCACACATTATGTAATATTACTTTTTGCAGCAAAAATTTTGAAACTTAAATTTTGCGTACATTTTCTTTTGTAGTATCAAACAAATGACAGTATGAAAAATATGGTTGCTAAGATAACCATGTTTTTTTTAGATTGTCATATGTTTTTGGTATCATAACTAATATTTTTTACGAAAAATATCTAGTTCACTGTTCATGTCTTAAAAAACAATTGAAATATATAAAGAATGTGTTTATATGACTAGGACAACTATTATTTTTGCAGATATTCATTTATTTAACTGTAGTAGAACAAATTTTTGTTTTTACGTACTAGAAAATCTAGTTTGCTTTGGATGTCATACAGAAACAAATGAAAATATGACAAATATGTCTAATATTAAGCCAACTATATTTTTTATTGCAGATATTCTAATATTTAACTGTACAAGGAACAAAGCATATCTTGGATACTTTCTTAAAAATCTAGTTTTTTCTTTATGTTTTATGAATAAATGAAACACGTAAAAAATATAACTGTAATAGTAAAACAATGGTACTTTTTATTGTAGATTTTATAAAATCTAGAAACAAATGTTCAGTTGTTCTGCGTTTTCTTATGAAAAATACTATGATAACAGCGTTTACTAATAGTGATATTCATATGTTTATCATAATAAAAGATTTTTTTCTGTAACTGTCAAAAAAAATGATGTTTTTTGCACTGAAATCAGTATGCGATATTTGTCATATTTCATTAATTACGTAACCATAATAACGTGTGTTTCATACAGTGCGCATTACTTCGTGCACTGAGTGCATTATTTCTTGCACTCTCTCGCTCACTTCCAAAATCAGACATGAAACGAGCAAAAGTTTACATTTTAAAAACATAAAAATGATTATAATATTAATAAATAAGTATAAATTAATACATTTTGTATTATAGTCGTGTAAAAATTCAAAATTAAATGAGTCAAAATTAAATGAAAAATTCAACTGTTATCTGTCATTCAGCAGAGGTTAATTTTTGAAAGTAGTTATAACCACTGCTACTTGTAACCTAAATATTAAATTAAGTTGTAAAAAAAATATTGTGTGCACCTTGTGCGCGAAATATGTTTAATACAATCTCGTGCACTAACTATATAAATATTTCGCACACATGGTACACAAATAACTAGGTATTTTATCATTTTTACTGCAAAATCTAGTTGGACATGAAAACAAGTGCAGATAAAACAAAAAACAATCATTCCTAACTTGGAAAATCTAGTTACCGTTGTCTGTCATACGAAAACAATCGCAAATAAAACAAAAAACAATCAGTCCTAACCTGTTTTCTCTTATGCGTTGTAACAACTTCATGCGGCTGCTCCTGTCTTTCTTTCAATGCATCTAGCAACCTTGCACACTTGTCCCTATCCGGTTCATCCTTGGCGACGTGCAGATATGCCCTCCAGTTAGCCGAATCGAAGCCCCAGTGACAAGTGCGATTCTCCAGAGGTCTATGTGCATGACACACGAACTGCTGAGGCGAAAACAGTCCCCTACATTCCAAACATTCGATGCACCTCGCAGAGTCCGCAAATAACGCCGGGGTGCACACACCGGTACACTTTCCGAAACACTCGTGGTAGACCCGAAATGATAATGCACCCTTCACTGGACCAGAGAGGACACTACTGCCGGTATGAAGCAAAGCACTACATAATCGTTCAGCGTCTGTTTTGGTAATCAAACCGCAACTTGGTGCACCGTGAGGAAGTATTCCAGTGTTTTTTAACTCGTTTAATTGTTCTGGAGTACACCGCGAACAATATATTTGCAAACGATCACATTCCTGATTGATTTGATGTAAGGAAAACTCGCGTAAGACACTGTTTAACACTTGAGGGAGACATAAACGTTTTTCACCTCCAACAACAAAACACGAGATTGATTCTCCTTCTAATTGTGTTTCTGTGCGTTCACTCCGGCTCGTGTCTGGTGTTGTGAGTATAGGAAGCTGTTGTATGGGAAAAGGGTTCGGTGGTGGCACTTGAATTGTCGAAACAGACTCCAAAGGATCGTCTTTCTTTCCAACATTGACTAAATTCGCAGTTCCTGGGCCATGGAGGCTGTTTGTCGCGCTGTGTTGGTAGTTCTTCAACACTGACTTCAAATGCGGTGTGACTAACTCCATGATTTCAAACACTTAATTAATGAGATCACTTATAACCATATTTGTCACTTTTATCAATCATCTCACTTTTTTTAAACACTAGTGAAGGTTATGTTACAATATATGACATTTTTGTTAGTAGGTAAAGTAGTAGAACAATAGGATGATGGGTTTTATGTACACTAAAAACACGAAAGGTGGAAGAACAAGCGATTAATGAAATGTTCGCAGCAGGCGCGTCCAAGTATGTGTTACTCGCACGTTTATCTAAACATGTCTACCCGGCTGGCGACTGTCTGGTTGCTCAGTCTGACTGAGCTCCGATGATACGCACTGCGCACGCGCTAAATCGTCATAACAAGCGCACATTATGCACCAACTCAACTTCAACTTCACAGCCTTTATCTCTTCTTTGGCGCACAACCACAATATTTTAATTATATCACTGATTGTTTATGTTGTACGGAGTGGTAAGTTCACACTATTTGAATGGTGGTAAGTGCTCCGCCGCCATGTTTGCTCGCTGCGTGCTCGGATGTATTCGGCCGGCTACTGGAAAGTCTAGCCGCGTTCTCTTTTCCCCGCGCGTCTCTGGAGCGTCTGCGGCGGTCACATGACCGACCTTCCCGTCAAAATAGCCGACGTGCCACTGGCGACTGATTGCAACGCTGGCAGCGGGCGGCGGAGGGTCAATGACGGGCCGCCAAGCAACCGCCCCTGCCTCCCCCGCCACAGCAGCACGTGCACAACACAACTTATTTGTTACTCTCTGCTCTGAGACACTTCTCGTCCCTCTTTGTCTGTCTCAGAACATTAACACAAGCTTGCGGTTTGCATTGTTCACTTTGGGACAAAATAAACACAATCGGATCGCACCAACCAAACACAAAACTGTCACCTGCAGCTTATTTACCCTCGCAGCAGTGACAAGTGATAATCGCAACAATGACGTCACTAACAAAGGCACAAGGAAGATGAATCGATATGAAATATATCACAAAACATTACTTTTCTCTAATTTATAAAACGATTACCTGACCAACCCAGCCTTTATTTTACAAACAATTAGCAATGCATTGGTTTTGTAACACATTGTATTGTAAATATCATTATTTGCTGTACCATTCACATCACAAACAGAACTCTATATTATATTATTATTATTTTTCTTACTTTGAACATATACTGCTTTACGGTGTTTGTTGTGATCAGAACATATACCGCGGAGGGATTTACGGGGACGAAAACCGTGGTGTATTGCGGGCTGTGTATTATCTTAATAGAGAGTTATTGCAGCTTCAACGCAAAAATAACGTGCACTTTAAAGTCACGTGACAGCACGAGTGCGCATGCGTACTAATAAGGTTAACGTTATATGAATAAGGAAACACGTTCTGTACAATGGAATAGCGAACGTTTAACGTCACACGTTCTGTATCTTTTGAGGTTATGTTTCGGTGAAAAGTGTGGATGTAACCTCGTTTGTGTTGCTTTTAGCGTTAACGTTAGCGTGAATACACTAATTAAATGCGGTAAACATTTATTTCTAAAATAAAGTGTTTTCTACATAAGGTTAACGTTTACGTTCTTTCATCTTAGAAGTTGCAATAACTCCCTAATATTTGCATTACCTTTTCTACAAAGTAATGACTATTGCTACTTTTAAAATTGTAAATCACCTTTATTTCCAATAAATTTCAGTATTTTCTCTTACGTCATTATTAGCAGGAAACCTAAAAGTTATACTTCGTTTAAATATATTATTTGTAAAAAAAAATCCCAGTTACTTACACATGAAACGAAATATCCGTACTTTCTTTGTATTTTTCATTACAATTTTATATACTTCAAGATATACTCATAAACTACACACAAAAAATAAAATTTGATTACAGTAAAATGACAAGTAGTGACATATTATAACACAACAAAACACTGCCCGCATTACACCATGACTTCCAGCCCCGCAAATCCCCCCCACCCTTCCGATCACAACATGCTATGCATTGCTTTGAGAATTACCTTCTCTAGTCAGTATGCTCGATCTATTTTTATTTAAATATGTAGTTTGTAATATTTATTATACGATTGGCACATTTACCGAGTCCAAGTTACTGAATAAATAATTAAATTTAAAACGAAAAGCATCTCTTTAAATTAAAAAAAAAATATAGCACTGTTATAAAAATTGGGGTCCTTATTTTATCGTTTTAATATTTTGTGATCAATAAAATAAAATAAAATAAATAAATATATCATCACGGCATATTACCCATTTCTGGGTGTGCCAGTTTCTACAACACATGTAGACATCGGTAATGATGACGATATATTTTACTGTGTGGGCGCTTACCAGGCATCACCTCACGGGCACTCATAGCTGGTGTGGAAAGTGCGCCACAGGGGTCACTTTTTGTGCCAATTAAAATTGTAAATATTTGGCGTCTGTCGGGATCGAACCCGGTTCCCCCAGGTGATCAATTTATACGAAATTTTAGAAAAGAATGATAATAGATATTTATACGAGTTAAAATAAAGTTTATTAATGAAAAGAACGAAACCGCTGGGCGAGTGGGTTAAATTCTTTGAGTGACCTAATCGTCAATAATAGACGTCAAGCCGTTATAAAATTATAAACAAGCTTTATTTTTGTCATTTGTCTCGTGAAAAATCATGAAAATGGCTGATCTGTCTGATAAAGCCTGTGGTGAAAGTGTTATTTTCGTGCCTGATATTATTTTAAATGCATTATTTGTTGCGGAGTGAGTTAAATATCTGTGACAGTAACTTGGAAATTAATTCACTAGCATATAAACAGATAAAGCTCAAAGCTCGAAAATAAGAAATATAAATAAAATTATAAATAAGACTTAATGGCTGGTGTTCACAGCTTCGAAAATTAAACGTAAATTAATGTCAGCTGCCATTTAGTATATTAATAACAATTTCGAACCTTTTTCTTAAAACTAAATTTTCTAAATTGTTTAAATTGAAATCCTTTTGCCAGAAAGTAAATTGACAGCTCAAATAACAGCAGTTATGCACGTGCTTATTTTTCTATAAAATATTTAACATTTGTAAATCCTTGTGTTTATGTCTTATGTTTAATTTTATTTTCGACAGCTGTAAACACTTTCATAAAAATCTGTTATTTATATCGTTATTTTTATTTATTTTATGGCACAAAAGTGACCCCTGTGGTGCACTCTCCACGCCAGCAATGAGTGCCCGTGAGGTGACGCCTGGTAAGCGCCCGCACGGTACAAATATCATCATCATTACCGATATCTGCGATAAAGCAGATTGGCGCACCCAGAAATGGGTAATATGCCGTGATGATATATTTATTTTTATTTTCATGCATAATTTTATTTTTATTTTCGGAGCTGTGAATGATGATTTATAAAACTTACGGTTGTTGTGTTGCTATGGAGTTAATAATGACAGTTTAAAACGTCAAAATTAAATTTAAAAAATATTATTCTATGAAGCAGATTAAACATAAAAGCATCAGTAGTTAATAGTTTTTGTAGAAAAAAATTCTGCATCTAATAATATCCTACTTAATAATTTTCTATTATCAGGAATAGGAAATATCAAAGAAATTAACCGTTAATATTAACCAAATCAGTGGTGCCATCGAATAATAAACAAATGCACACAATGACAGTTAATCTATTGTTTATTTGACATTTTATGTTTAAGTTTTAATTACAAAGAATTTATTTTAAAATGCAACATTAAAGTTCATCACTTCCATGGTTACTCACTATTGTCAAAAAATGACAGCAATGTAATATTTGTCCATTTTAAAATGCAACATTATAAATAGTATTGCAGCACAAGAGATACCTCCAAAACACATCACAAATGGTGTCAATTCTTATTATAACCGACTAGAATATTGCCTCAGAGTGATTGCGGATATTTTTTAACATTTATTACATGAAAGTTATGAATTTTTGTAAGCTAAAGTTTTTTTAAGATGTACAACATTCATGTTTTGATTATTTGTTAATCGTATGTAGGCTAATTTATAGGAAATTAGTTTTGATAATACAAAACTACAAATTTTGTATGTTGCATTTTAAAATGGACAAATAATATTACATTGCTGTCATTTTTTGACAATAGTGAGTAACCATGGAAGTGATTCACAAAAAAGTTTAAGGC
Organism: Ophonus ardosiacus; assembly: GCA_943142095.1. Taxonomy (NCBI): domain Eukaryota; kingdom Metazoa; phylum Arthropoda; class Insecta; order Coleoptera; family Carabidae; genus Ophonus; species Ophonus ardosiacus. The sequence continues at coordinate 4,167,305 of OW964835.1, forward strand.
AATCCCTATTTTTGGATTAGTGAATTCTATTCTATTCCGGTATTTAAAATTAAATTTTCATAATATTATCAATAAAGGTAGATACTAGGAATAAATTAGACTATATTTCAAGTTATAAACTGTCAAAATTAGAGTAGAATTCGCTAATCCAAAAATGAGGATTAGCTTAAACCTTTTTGTAAATCGGGCTGTTAAAGTTTAAATAAATTGTCAGTAACTGAAAAACTAACCACATTTCGAAAGTTTTCTTCTACAATGCAGTAAAATACACTTTCCGGAATTGTTGAGTAATATGCTGTTCTGGAACCTGTAATAATTAAATGAACAGAGTGAATAAAATATGTTTTATAAATAATGAATGAATATATTTTATGATATGTAGTAAACTTACAATAACTTTTAAAAATAAATGAGAAATTTGCTTATAATAGCACGTCATACGAATAAAAAATTCAATATTTATAAGGCACAGAATTTGTCATCACATTTTCAACAAAAAAATACTGTCTACATATATCGTAATTTAACCTTACAAAAAAATTGATCATAACATTTATATACAATATTACATTATAAAAACTTAATCTATACATATGTTATAAATTCTTAACCTACGATTCCCATTCTGAAAATTGCACGCTGATTGCAATAATTAAAAATGATCCACTTTTACAGCTACGCTGTTGGCAGCATGATTACTGGGCAGTAATATATTATCCCAATCAGTCCGGATATCCTTTTCTGAATCTGTAGCTTTCAAACTAATGCCCATACTCGGTAAAGTGTTCGCATAATGTGGTATGTTCAAAATCACAGGCTTTAAAAATTCAGTACCTGCAGAAAATAAAACTTTGAAACGAAACAGAACACACAGAGCCATCTAGCGGATGAAAATTAAATTTACCTTGCGGACCACACATTACTAAAGGAGACAACATTGTTTCACCTACAAACACAACAAAGAATGAAATTAAATGTTTTAAGTAATATTTTACGTATGTACACTGGTTGTAGTTAAATTTAAGTTAATATGTTTACAGTAAAAGTTAGATGTTAGTTATTTTGTGCTGCAAAATAATAATAACATGCCAGAAAATGAAAATGAGCTGTAATTCGTTTGCCATCAGACAAGATAATTAAGTATTATTGTAAAAACAACAAATATATATTGTTTTATACTGCGTGTTCACGTGAGAATGAACCGTATTCAAATAAACAAATTTAATACATGTAATACAGATGTTCATTTTTAAGTGGTCACCATTGCTATCTGTTAGAGCTACAGACACATTTAGATAAATACTTCCAAATTTTCAAAAATCTAATTTTCTTTTAAGACTTTAATTTCTAAAAATTCACTCAGTTGTTCAAATGCTCTAAATATGCGTACACTTACGTAACATTGTCTTTACAATCAAATAATATTACTAGGAAGTTTATATCTCTGTCCATTTTTGAAATAATGTCCCAAAAGTCAATATAGCCCATATTCAGATAAAAATTTCAAAATTTTCAAAAATCTAATTTTCATGTATCTAGATACTTCTCAATGCGCTGATTCCAAATTTTGAAACCGCAAGTCGATATCTCTTTTCGTTCTCGAGATATTTAGATTTAAAGTTTTGCTCAAAACTGCCCATTTTTGGGTATTAACCCAGAAATGGGTCGAGATATGAATTTGGCGACATTACCATTCGATTCTACGGGCAAATTTACATAAGTACACCAATTTACAGAATTTTTGAACACCGCATACAATCTCTAAAGCAAAATAACTGAAAATGGCTAAAAATCGCAAAAATCTAAGGTGTACCCCTTACGATTTTTTCAGATTTTCAAGGCTTTCAAGCTTTTATTCATAAAAAATGAACCGGTTGGACAAAAATTATGAAAATTGCTATACTTATATAATTTTGCCCGTAGAATCGAATGGTGTTGTCGCCAAATTCATATTGCGACCCATTTTTGGGTTATTACCCAAAAATTGGCAGTTTTGAGCAAAACTTTGAATCTAAATATCTCGAGAACGAAAAGAGATATCGACTTGCGGTTTCAAAATTTGGAATCAGCGCATTGAGAAGTATCTAGATACATAAAAATTAGATTTTTGAAAATTTTGAAGTTTTTATCTAAATGTGGGGTATATTGACTTTTGAGGGAATAATTCAAAAATGGGTAGAGATATAAACTTGGTAGTAATATTATTTAATTGTAAAGAGAATGTTACGTAAGTAAGACGGGGAGCTGAAGTTTGTTTTGGTTTATAGCGTATTATGCGTTTTGTTTTCATAGTTTGGCAACAAAATATAAAATAACTCAATACGCACTAAAAACTTCAATATGCCAAAACAAAACTCATAACCTCTGAGCACGCTACCAAAACAAACTTCAGGGTTGCGTTCCAAAACTCTACTACAGAGTACGAAATTACTCAAAATCGTTCCAAAACTAATAACCTTACTCTCAGAGGAGGCTTGACATTAATGTTGTAATTATAAGTAGTTTTGTTAATTTTTTAAAATTTAATTTCAATTTTTTACTCCAACAAAACTCATTCTTCCGAAACACACTACACTCTTAAATTACGGTACTCTTGAGTTTGGAAAGCTGCCCAGCTCTCTGACCTTCGATGTGACAGTTTCTCCCCAAGTTCTGATTGGCTAATTCGCTTCGTCACATGAGTGTCCGCAAGCTATTGTGATTGTGAATGTGAATGTACACCATATACCTATTAACTAATATATTGCGGATCCTTTGCTTTTCTTGAAGGAAACACTGTGAAATGGAAATATCATTTCTGCATAAGTTTATCTCACACAAACACCCAACCGCGAATTATGCGCATGCCTGGAAACCTTGACTATTATTGGCTAACGAGAAAATCATGATCACTTTTTGCGAATCACAGAGTTCTGTTTATTAACGACTAGCGCGAGATATTTTAAATTTGAGAAATTAAACAATGTACCTACTATTTATTTTGTATGTAAATTCTTGAATATAAATATTAGTAATAATAAAAAACATTGACATATTCTAGTGCCAAATTTGAATTAAATAATTTACTTTGTTGTACTGTAAAAATAATAGGAATACAATCTGGTCAGGATTAATTTATTTAGGTGACAATAAATTACTGTATGAAACACAAAGCAAATGCTTTCGAAATGCAACTACAAACAGAAATGAAATCAAACGTCAAAGTCAAACCATGTGCTCGCTGCATCACCAGGGCAGCGTTCCAAAACCAAGAATATTGAGTTTTGGCGTAGAGTATGATGTGATGAGAGTTTTGTTGAAGTAAAAAATTTAAACTAAATTAAAAATAATTTTATACAACAAAACTATTTATAATTACAACATTAATGTAGAGCCCGTAATAAAAGCGCTTTTATGGAGCACTCTCCTCAATATAATGTGAAAGTACGCTCCATAAAAGCGCTTTTATTATAAAAGTATGCTCGTAATACACGCCAACGTATTTACTTATGTTTATTTTCAACCAAAAGCATGTTTTCTTCCTCAAGAAGGTAAATAACTTCCATATGTTGAGAATTGTGAGCATCTACGTTTGAAAATATTGTGGAGTAATTTCTATACCGTCCTTGTTAGTAGAGTAAGTAGAACATCACTTTGGAGTAAACTCTGGCTGTTTTGGAACAGGTTGAGTAAACTCTGAGAGTAAGATTATTAGTTCTGAAACGACTTTGAATAATTTCGAACTCTAAGAGTAGGATTTTGGAACGCAGCCTAGCCAGCGACGCTGTCAGCGTTAGCCAATAGTAGTCAAGATTTCCGAGCAAGCGCATAATTGCCGGTTGGGTGTTTGTGAGAGATAGACTTATGCAGAAATGATATTTCCATTTCACAGTGTTTCCTTCACCTAATCTTATGGGAAAGATACGAGCATTAGCAATATATTAGTTAATAGGTATATGGATCAACCTGCATATTGCCAAAGGTTGATTTAAATTTCAGATCAATATAATCAAAATTTAAAATAAAAGGTTGTTTTATTTTAATATTATTTATAATTATTATACTGAATATTATCTTTCTGATGGCAAAGAAAGCAGCGTAGTAAAAAGTACCATTTTCCAAATCCAACGGTGGTGCATTATCACAACTCCTCGGGTCGGTTATAACAAAATAGATCTCCTGTTGCACCCCTGGATGTATAGCGCCTTCTGGGACCTCTAGCGACACGCCCCAGTACTGGTTAACCAGCACACCACCTCTCTCGTCCAAAATGGCCGAGCTCACGTCCCGCTCTTGCGCTTGCGGTAGCGAGATCTCTTGGCTTAGCGAGATCTCTTGGCTTAGCGAGATCTCCTGGCTTAGCGAGATGTCTTGGCTTAGAGTGCAAGGGTTAGCGCTATTGTTACTGTTAGTAAGCGACGCGGTAGACGAAAGCCTCTCCACGGAGTGGTTTAGAGAGTTAGAGATTGAGAGTCGAGAGCCCATTACAGTGGTTAGAGGGTCCACGGTGTTTGAATCGCTAGGGAAAGATGTGCTATAGATTGAAATTTGTACAAGAGTGAATCGAGGTTGATTACAAATTTGTAATTATTTAGAATTATCTCTACTAAGTTTATATTACCTGCCGCAAAATTTTGTTAGATCACTATCTTTATCATTTTGGTCAGTTCCGTACTATACTTCATTTCACATAAGAGGTGTTTTTTGGCGATACACTGGTTCAAAAACGGTTTAACCCGGTTCAAACCATTACATTTTAGCGTTGCAACGGTGACGCCACTGACGCAAGCGGTTAAACCGTGTTCAAACCGTTTTGTCAGCCGGTTCAAAACAGTTTGTTTTTAGGTTAATATTATTTAAGGTACCAAAATGATCATTAATAAACCGAATAAACTAGTAAATGTTGAAATGGAAAATAATTTGCCGTTAAATACAAATAAAATAAAAATAAAACATACTTACCCTGATGTTACTGTTACAGCAGTTCATTTTAATTTTTTAGGTTAGAAACTTAAAATGACAAATGTCCGTGGTTCAAAACATTTCATTTTAGCGTAGTACGGACTTATGACGTCATTTATGCAACTGGTTCAAAATTGATGACGTTTCGGTTCAAACCGTTTTTGAACTAGTGTATCGCCAAAAAACAGCTAAGAAAATAGCAGATGGCGCTTGAGAGCCGACCGTTTTTACATGCAATTTAAATTCGTGAAACCAAACTTTAGTAATAGTAGTTTATACAGGATTAATTAAAAGTATGGAGACGGCGATTTATTGTCGTTAATATTCATTTTAGGAAATTATGTTCATTACAAAAGTTTTCAATTGTTTTTGAGTTACGCTTGTCCGCGTAATTTTTTTAAATGGGAACCTATTCGTTTTACTCTACCATTCGATAGAGTGTTTTTTTCTCTTTACAACAGTATGTTTGTTTTTTTATTTATCAATTTATTTTAATAATATTTTTACAAGGAAAAACACCGATTCAAGTATTTACGAATAGTAGGTATACCCAAATCATTCAAGCAGCCAATGCACGTCATCACTTAGTGTAAAAACCTTAATGCATTAAAATCACTTATAGTGAAAAATGAAATAAAATTTCAATCATTTTTAACCGTCAAAAAGTGTATGGCCTTATATAATTATTATTAAGATGAATAGTAGAGTTCATTACTTATCCTATATGCCATGAATAATATATAAATAATGTACATCAACGTCATATTATTCGTTTAATTATTGCTATAGTTGGCAACATTGATAATTTGTATGTTCATACTGTCAAAGTTATTATTTGAAAAATATTTGTATCGTGTTTGAAACATTTTTGTGCGTTGTAAAGGCCTATTTATAATAAAGTAATGTTAAACGCAAAGTGACCGTTAACACAAACACAAAATCTGTGAATCTGCCAAAGGAGCACTTCTAATCAATCAGAAGAATTCGGTATATTTCTTTGAAATTCGGCTCACTATTATTTATTGCCTTTATATGGCATACATAAGTATAAATAAGGTTAATATTATAAAATAATTTAAATAGAAATGGACAGTGACGAAAATATAGTATTTATTTTGTAGACGTGACAGTTCATGACCATGTCGATAATACAGATTACAATCTGTATAACTCTCTGCAAACGTACCAGTACATGACGTCACACATTTAGTTACTTTTATTCAATTTTTATTAATGACGTGCATTGGCTGCTTGAATGATTTGGGATTCCCTGGCTATCAATACAAATGAGCAATATTTATGAAATTTCAAATTGGTTTTTACAGCTTAATAAACATGCAAAATGTATAAATATTTATTTGCAACATTATTATTTAAAATTAAATAGGAAGTTTTGCTCAAGAAAAAACTTTAAAGTTTGTACCCTAATAACGCATAGATATTTACAAATTTGTAATCAATATTATGTTTTTTCATTTTAAATTGTGTATACAATCATATTTCATCCATATTCCATTTTACATATTCATATTTATGTAGAAATAAACAAATTTCCATCGTCCAGTGTACATACGCTAACATAACCTCTAACCTACCTCATATTATGATGCACTGGCTTTCTGTACAACTCAAACGCCGACCCCCTCTGCTCTCTACTTCCTTGTAAGTCAACAATATTCGGTCTCTCCATCATTCCATCATGTTCTAGCCGATATGGCGGTATGTCTTGTCCCGACATCTGCATAAGAGCATCGTTGCGACTCGGATAGCTCATGCTAGTGTGTCTACGTGCCTCATAACCACCAGGGGACATAGACATGTCGTAGTGCGAGTGAGTGGTGTACCGCACGGCTGTTTCTGTGTGCCATTCGCCGGGCATGTTGTAGTAGTAGTTTGGGGATCGTTGGTCGTTCTAAAACGAAGAAAAAAATTTGTTTTTCTACAGTCACTATCCGGGAGAGCCACATCCTAGAGATGGCAGCACTAATGACCGACTTATAGGGAAAACATTATATTTTACGTTTGTGCTAGTTGTATTTTGATGCTTTGTTTTAAGGATATTTTGTTATTTTTAAATGAAATTAAATATGTTTATCACAATATCAGACATATACATTTATTTAAATGGTGCTGTGCGGCCTATGGTCGAAGGAGAAGCAGTATATAAAGGAAAATAAGATTCAAAATTGAAGTTATCTGCATGTTAACTACTTAATTTTTTAGCTGGACATTTTATCTTGTGCGGATATAAGACAGATAAACAGAATAATATAGAAATAAATGGACTGTGTGTTCAAACATCTAATTTGAAAGGGGCTCATCATTCAATCGTAATAACATTAAATACAAATGCACATCAAGTTCTTTGTTTTGCACGTCTTCTTCTCTTGCTGTTGCTCATCTTCTGGTATTTTTATAGTTTATTCTTCTTCTCTATCTTTTCTATAAACAATTTAAAATAAATATATAATATTAAAGAATAATAGTTACTATTTACAGGTAACGTCTCTCTATTTTTCTTCTCTGTACAGGGATTTTGTCGAATTTTCTTTAGGTAATTTTTGGCTTGGTTTACCATTTCTTTTTAATATTTTTCTATTAATAACTACAAAAACAATTTAATAATATTTTGAAGCATAAATTTTTAAAAATACTTATATGGAATAAAATCGCTTAGGTAAAAAATGTTGTGAACACACGTTCATGAACGGTGATATGTCCTTTCCGTTTTTTAACGCGATTTTCCACTTATTTTTTAATATTTCTCTTTTTGGGAAATAATGAACGGAAATGTCAGCACTTGTATAATTATTGCACTGCGGTACAGAACAATATTTCTTCGATTTGCTAGTCATTTTTGGTTGCTATTTACTTACAACCCTATATGACAGCACAACGTTTTCCCTACAACTTATATGTCTTATTTTGCCACCAGATGTCAGACACTTTGTTGGCTCTTGCCAATAGAAAGTAGCCATTTGCGCTCTCTTTTGTCAACGCAAAATGTCACTTTGCCGCTCATGCGCGACAAAGTAGAAAAACGCTCGCTGTCCAAATTTCTAAGTATACAATGTTGAGAAATGTCACTTGTCTACATTCTTAATGAAAATGTTTAGTTAGGAACTAATGGCACTGCAGTTACACATTTATCACGTTCACAAGTCAATTTGACATATGTTCTGTCGGTATTTAACATAACCTAACAAAATGCCACACTGCTGTGAATATGAAATAGGGCATTCATTTACAAAAACGAAAGTATAAAATGCTTAGATTAGATTGAATAAAAACTCGAGAAGAATGGAAAATAACGATAAAATAAAATTAAATATAAAATAAATTGTGTGAACAGTTATGTTTAGTAATAGGAATGATTGTACACAGATGGCGGTAGGATTCTCAACTGAAATGACCGATAAAGGCGCTGCAAGCACTTTCAAATGGTGGATGCATGACGATAGGTGTACAATCTGTCACTGTCATATGATACAATTTTGCTTGTGTTTCTTCAAAATGAATCTAAGTATTGTTCAGATATTTGACTTTCTAAATGCTACTCATCATTCTAGGATTATTGTTGAAGGTATGATTGTATATAATGTTCATTTACTACTTTATTTAAAATATTAATCTTGTAAACAGGCGAAGAAGTTCTGAATGCGAATCACATTATATTATGTGGAATTACCGATAGTTACCGAGAAATTATAAATGTAACATCACTCTGTCTTCAAAAAAGTGCTCTGTCGTCACAAAGATGGTACAGCACTTTTTTTTAATTTCTCCGTTGAGAAGGAATTTAAAAAAATTTAAATAATCATAAATATGCTTCAAATATAATTATTAATAATATTACCTAAGAATAAAGTCACTGTCTTATCGAACATACTCTCATATACTTGGAAATTTGTTTTCCAGAACGTAAAACATACTTCCAAGCTCCAATGTTTGTTGAATACCTGCATTTGTGGTTATACTCACTTTATTTTTACCTATTTTTGGAAAAATGTGGAAACTTAAATGAGTTTCGCTACTCATAAGCAAATGACACCCGTATACACAACACATAATATTGCTTTTACCGTGTTTTACAACATTCATTTTCGTATAAAAGAAATACTTTTAAAAAATGTATACTAACATTATGTTGTATTTGCTCGTACGTACCGTCATGCACTAGTTCAAAATTTAGTCACCAGATGTCATATCGATGCTCTACAGTTGTCAATAGTTGCGAGTCGTACTGACATCTGATCTCTAGTTAACTATTTATTTTGATTACAATAAAGTTATTAGTTATTTAAATAATTGCGAGAAGTCAGTCAATGCACATACATGTCTACATAATCACAAATTCCTTGAAATATTTGTTAATTTTTTCAGTGTGACAGGCGTGACAACTAACCACACATTTTGCTACAAAAACTCATCAAATCATCACAAATCCTTGCTTCCACGCTCTAAATTTTTTTTATGGAATAGATGGCTAATGTAACGATATAATCATTTAAAAGCCTTTTAAAGTTTAAACCGTATCTTTTGTATTAGCCAATCGTTATTTATTGAGCAGTACTGTAAGTATAAAGTGTACATTTTATTATTTTTTATGGTGGCGAATGTAGAAAAAATCTTGTGTGTGTTTCGAGCGCAAATGGACATTGTCGCTCTTAATACACAAATAGCTATTGTGCTTAAGACCTCAAAAATAGTATTGTAGCGTGCGCGCATACCGACGCCACTGGTCGGATGCACCTCTACTCACCACTGGGTTGCTGTGGCTCTTTCCATGTTGATACCCGCCATTATTTCCCATACTTCCGCTTCTTTCTTGCCCTCTGCTATCTCCAGACATCTCGTATCCCTGATTCTTAAACGGCGGCTTATAGTTCTTCGGTTTAGGTGGCGGTACTGGTTTGTATGAACCTGGAGGTCCGTGGTTCATTGCTGGATCCATTCCGTGGCCGTTAGAGTGGCCGTACATCCCTGAAGATGTCTTCACGGAGTGGTGGTAAGCTGGCGCGCTCTGGTGGATGCTGAGGTGAGCTTGAGTTAGGTCTTGGTGGGAATGACGGTAGTCGGAGTTGTTGTTACGGCTAGAAAGAAAGTAATATCTTATGTTTGCCATAATTTATAAAATAAAAAGTATGTTTTCTGTAAATGATTCATCCTCCCAACAAATATTGCCTTTTATGTTTTAAATGATAGAATTTAATCCTTACAAATTACAGAATATTAACAAATTCTCATCAAAATTCTTTCCTAATAGTTAATAAATATTCTTTTACCTGTATTTTCCGTAGTCTGTTTTAGTTTCTACGTGTTTTGGTGGTCCAGGTTTTGATGGAGATCTGTTATATCTACAATAAATAGATAAATATAAGAACAAATAAATAAATTATAATACAGATATCGCTGTGTCTGAGTGATTCAGATTCAGAATCCACTATAAGCTGAAAGATGACAACATGTACCATCAAAACTCAAGTAAAAATTGTCAAAGGAACTAAATGTATTATTATTTCAAGGTCTACATAAGAATTAATAGAAATAAATATTGTTTCTTTTTACCTTCCGTCACCTTTATATTATTTTTTCTACAACCACCATAAAAAGTTGACATTTGTGCTCTATATTGTCATCGTAAAGTTGATGGTTACTAAGGAACGAGCAAAAAAATACTTTACCGCGCGTCTCCCACAGCAACGCGCGGTAAAGTGCTCAATTTGCTCGCTTAGATAAATACATATTTTTGCTGAAATCTTAGTTTATTAAAATAATACTTACGAAATCTAAAATATTGGTTAGGTTCATTTTTACACTAGAAACGTGCTACAAACAATATACCTGAAGTTAGCTACATTACCAATTTAGTTAGGTTAGGTATTTAATTATATATAATAACAACTCTACTGGTGAATGCACATTGTATTACAACTTTAAATATTTAATAACACACATCACACATATCATAATTAACAAACTTACTGGATTTAATTATTGGCGGATAATGTTAAAATTGAATGTGCACTTTTAGCAGTTTTGTATATTCATTCCAGAACTTGAAAACAGCTGACGAAGACAAATTAGACTCTGTGACTGTGACACTCACTAGAGTTTTCAGTTCTTAACTGCTAGTGTTGATTTTAGCATGGAATAAATGGACCAAAGAGAAGACGATTTCATTAGATTTTTACAAAAAGTAAGCTAGTAAGACATTTTCAATGTAATTCTTGATTTTTTTAACTTACACCATTCAATGTAGAGGTTATAATTCTTTTCGTATAATGCTTTTGATTTTGCAGATAATAAATTCAAGGAAGTATTTTGCGCCGTTTCAAATATATCTGGAGAAGTGCAGGAAAAATCACTATCTTTTACTGACACAATTTTGTATTATTTACTTGGATACTCACATCGTCATGGTTACACACAACACAAAACAGAAATTGGTTGAGGTTGAATTGAACTTACTAAATAGGTATTATTATTTTTTTCTATTTTGGTTAGTAAAGTCGTAGAAAATATTATGTGTGCATCTCTAGCGTAAAGTATCTTTATTGCTCTCGCTCGATTGTAGCGCTCGCTACGCTCGCGCTTCAATTTTCAGGCGCGAGCAATAAAGATCCACTTTACGCTCTTGATACACAAATAACTATTATGTCATGGATAAATGTTAAATAATTCTTGAATAATAATAAAAAAAAATAGCAATTTCTCCCTACCTATACATATCGTGTTGTCTCCCTTCTTGCATTCGACTACTAATTTGATCCAACGTTAATATATCCGCTGTCTTATCCCCATCTCTGGAATGTCTAGGACTAGAAAGAATTCCAGGTCCACCAGGTTGTTGTTGTTGGTCCCAGCGACCAACGTTGCTACTTTGTCCTCGTGTAGGTGTAAGTTGTTCTCCAGGGTCCAATTTTGGTACGCTCGACTTAAGATCGTCATGCGCATTAGGGCCCAAGCGAGGCCCGGATTTCAGTGCGCTGGGAGTGTTGAAAGAGTCGTAGCTTGAAAGAGAATCCTAAGGGGGAAGACTGTTATGGATACAATTCTTTTTATTAATAATACAACGCAAGAAAAGAAAAAATACGAGGAAAAATAACAAAATTTGAAAGTACTTCCTTATGTCAGAAAAATTATGCTTTTAACAAAACAACGATTCTAAACATATTTCGAAAGTAGTAATAGTTATTTTCATAATACCATACTGTTAAATATGCGTCAACAATATTCTAGGGTGGAATTCAGTGGGTTGTATTAAGGTCTGTATTAAATCTTGTATTAAGTATATGGCAACATTGTAATATTTTCCACATGTATCAATGAGATTCAATTGTGATTTAGAAATTTTACCACATGGAAAAGTAATACAGATATCCTTTAGTCAAATGAAGAAGTATTATTGTAAATGGAAGGTGTAAAAGGAAACTCATTATTGCAAAATTAGTTTAGAAATATGTCAAATTTTATGTGTCAAATATTACATACCTGAATGTTAATGAATTTTAAAATATCTCAACCCCCGTTTTGATCAGTTTTGACATTTGTCCTTTTTCTTACTTCTGTTAATAATATTTTTTTCTTTATTTGATCCTTTGGTCTCTCCATCGACCTTTAAACTAATGGACCAAGTGTCTCCTATTCTTTTATTGTTAGAATAATGCTCCAACATAAAAGGGTAGAAATATACATTCTGTCTTTCAACAGTACGGAAGTTCTCAGTTAAAGTATACTGCGCATACGTTCGTATTCATTACATCTTTTTCAGACATATGTAAACCTCTATATATCGCTCTCTATCGCTAAATAGTTGTCAAAATCTACATTTGACGTTTCGTGACTGCGTATTATTTACTTTTTTGGAGAACATTTACAATGATTTCTGTCAATATATACGTAAATATATGTGTTATGAGGTGTGTGTGCGACAAAATAATGGGGAATCGGTGTATTTCGTGCAGTCAGCAGTACGTACGCTGTTCAGCTGTGTCATTTCATATGTAAGTTCTTATTAATTATTACTTGTCCCCTATATTGTACATATCTATATAAAGAGTATATTAAAAATATATAATAAAACGAATTATGCAATAACAAGTAGGGACAAATCAATTTTTTTATTTTGCCGCATTTTCTTAACTTCCGTGCTGTTGAAGGATAGAGATAATGTGTCTGCACCGTTATGGCGGGACAAGCGTTTTGCTCGTACGCTGCGTCTATTAGTTTAAAGGTCAATGGGTCTCTCACTTTTTTCTGACAGGTATTACAAAGTTGCCAAAATATTTTTGACAAAGGACTGTTTTAGCTTAAAACACGCTAATACAACCCACTGAATCTCACCCGATATATTTATTTTTAATACATAGAAAGTAAGAACTTACCGATTTTGAATTCTGTCTTCTTTCTAATGAATTATTACTATGTTTATTATTAATTAAATCGTTGTTTGAGTTTTGTAGTTCGTTGTTTTCATTTGGAGCTTTAGTTCCGAATAATCTTTCATGCGCAGATCTAAAACATAATTACATTTCATATAATATCCGTTTTCTCATATAAATAACATAAAACAGAAATTAAATCGAAAATCTACACCATTTTTAAATAATTTCTATTTAAAAAAAGAGAACTAGAATACATAATACATGAAATTTATATTAAAATATACAGCTTATAATGCCTTCTGCACCACTCAGACACGGAAGAATATTTTTTTTAATATAATAACATCTCCGATTTATTGCAACAGATTATTCTATATATTATATTTTCTTAATTAAATCTATAGAAGATTATATTAGATAGAGACATTTATGTTCTTCAATATTTGTAATAACAAAAATTTTCAAAAAATAATATTTCGAATTTTTTTTACTAATACTTGCGGTTGTCCAATGAGATCATGCACATTTTTTATAACTTTAATCGATAGAGTAGTAAAAAATAATAGACCCGTATTTTTTATTTTTTCGTCAAATGGATCTTTAATCATGAAAAAATGTAATTGAAAATGACATTCTTTAAAACGCGACTGCTAGGCCCTCGATTCGTCCCTTGCTCAGTGACATCACAGGTTCGAAGCAACGGCCATTTTGCTTTTCACACTGTTTTAAACGTCAAAGTGACATTTAAAGATAACCTGAAATTTATGAAAGTAAACATGACAATGAATAAATTTTGTGTAATGGAGAATTTTATGTTCTTCAATACTTGTAATAACAAAAATTTCCAAAAAATAATATTTTTTTTAAGAAACTTTCGGTTGTCCGATTGTTACCAGAACCTTTTCAGCTCTTCCCAGGAATGTCAGATTAAGGAATTCCTAGATAAACAGGTCTTAAGTCTTATAATTTTTGAGGAATCGTCCCTCCAACATCCACACACACACACACACACATCCGTTGACACACACACACACAATGTAAAAATGTTAAAATTGGTTTATAGGGACCTTAAATTATGCTTATTCACTAAAATCTGCATATGAATTTTTTAGCATGAATCCAATACCTCTCTTAGCGATAAATAAATAAATAAATATATCATCACGGTATATTACCCATTTCTGGGTGTGCCAATCTGCTTTATCGCAGATATCGGTAATGATGATGACATATTTGTACCGTGCGGGCGCTTACCAGGCGTCACTTCACGGGCACTCATTGCTGGCGTGGAGAGTGCACCACAGGGGTCACTTTTGTGCCATTTAAAATTCGAAATATTTGGCGTCGGTCGGGATCGAACCCGGTACCCCCAGGTTCGCGACCAGACACTCAGGCACGAGGTCACGGGACCCCTCTTAGCGAGAGGTAAAAAATAGCTATTCTCACCTTGAAGAAGTAGCCGCCTTCGAAATCGACCCAGGTTTCGCCGTCCGATCCACTCGCGGGGGCAAATCCGGGGCGTACGGCCCCTCTTTCATCCCGCCATTATTCAAATTCTGATTCGAATTAGAATTCCTCATTTCTCCATTTCCCTGGCCCCTTCCTTCGTGGCTTTGCCCCCGTGGTTCGTGCCCCTTACTGTAGTGACCATGCAGACTGCTTGACTGCCTTTTGTGGGCCTCTTTGTGGTAGTCTCCTGAAGGACTGTAGGGCCCCATAGAAGGTTTGTAGCCCCCGGGGGAAGGCTCTGAAGAGCCGTCAGGGGGGAGGTGTAATTGGGTGTTGGAAAGAAAAAGAGGGTCTTTGGAATCTGAGTCCTGTTGGAATCCGTAACGAGTGTCATAGGTAGGCTACAAAGAAAATAAATATACAGGTTGGAACAAATTCTTTCTTATTATAAATGCAACAGAAAATTGATATAGATCTTTATGTGCCAACTTTTTGCGACAACTTTATTAGCCACTACAGTAATTTTCGATCGTCTTTTGTTTTTGAGCTACTGGCTCATGGTTTTAGTTATATTTTATTTTTGGAATATAACCTAAACTTACTTGGTAAGGCGGTAAAATGTCAGTAGTGCTGCTATCTGGTGGCATAACCACACTCGGATCAGAACTAGCTTTAGCTAACCTCCCCGTACTCCCCCCATTGGTGCCGCCACTGTTGACCACCGCCCCAAGAGACACGGGGGGCCCTGGACTGTGCTCCAAGTCCGATTCGGGACTACTAGCGTAGGATAGCCTCAGAGACGACATCGGGAACAGGAAGTCGTCGGAGAGAGATTCTTCTGGCTGTTTGCGCGCGAAATTCAATTGAATTGTTATATGAGAATGGAAGAAAAGATTAAAAAAGAAAGTTGAAAAAAGAATAGATAAGAGTTATGTGGAATTATGTGCATATTATAAGTGATTTTTAACATTAGATGATTTTAGTTAAGATATATTTATACATGCAATAATAAGTTAGAAAAAAATAATAAATGAATGAATATTAATTCTATACATATGGCAAAATATTTGTACAAAATCTAGATCAAACCAAAATTATATAAACAAAAATAATATACTCGTTTTTGGATGTAAAAACAATAATTAGTCACAATTTAAAGCAGCGAATGGGCCAGAAAACGAATATTGTTTAAAATTATTAAATAACGGTTTTCTGAACAACTTTTCTTAGCAAAACTTTGACGTATTGTGAACAGAAAGGGGACTTTACCAGAATGTCAAATAATGAATAACTTCTCATTCTGAACAACTTCTCTTCCTTTCATTTTAACATACTGTGACCGAAAATAGTTATTTACGCAACAAGTGTGTAAAGTAGTACTTTTTTGCCGAACGCGGAAATTAGCACGATATAAAAAAATACTATTTTATTCGCAATCTTTATAGTAATATACCGATTCCTAACCTTTTGGAATTTGGGAAATACGTCATTCCTAACTTTAATGACAATCTCTTGGGTTGGAAATAACAGATTTCACTTCCATCTCTTTAGGTTGGAAATGTTTATGTAAAAACAAATTTTAAGAGAGCTGTCAAAAATATAAATAAAATTAATGATTATAACTCATTGATTTATCTATTTGACAGGTAAATTAACAGAATTTGTATGTTGCCTAGCACTTTACATACTGTAAAGAGTGCGTAAAGTATGTACATTACGCACGGTTGTAGGAAAAAGTACTTTTTGCCCTCCTGAAGTGTAATGGGAACTTTACAATTGTATACACAGCAAGTGTAACCTACATTTTACGCTTACTGTATTGTAACTTGTCTAACTATGCGGTAAAATAATCAAAATACACTGGACGTTTATGGGCATTTAGAAAAGAAATCATCTTTTCTATAATAAAGTTCATGTAAAAAAGTACTACCTACATAAGTAATTTTTTTACTTTAATATTTCCTATATTTAAAATTAATTTATATAAACCAAAATTACGGCAGCGACATCTGTCATTATTGTAAAAATCCACCATTACCGACATAGTCACAGATCGATATACCTGTCAAATACGCGAGGCGAAAGAAGTACTCTAATGAAGGTAAGTAAAATCAAATTTGGAAATTAACTTAACCCCAGTATTTTAAACTAACCCTTTTCAGAAATATAACCTATAACATTAAAAAAAGTGATTTTCATTATCGTCGGCCAAAAAATTTGATACAATTCTCGTGCGTGAAGTATTTTACAGTGCTCCAGCTAATAAGGCACGAGCCCTTAAGGCGAGTGCCTTAAACAAAGCTGTCGCGCTGTAAAATACAACTTACACGCACTCGAATGTAAATAACTATTACCAGAAATGAAAAATATTTTTGTTCAAATGTCAAGGCCTACTTAATTTAAAAAATCGAAAGTAAACTGAAAACAAGTTTCAAATCAGTAGGGCTTATTTCCGAAAGGTCAAAGAATTTTAGTTCCGTACACCTCGTAACATTAAATGGAATCATCCCAAAAAGCAGATTATTTTTCAAGATCAATCTACAACTTGGAAAGTGCCGTTAAGCTTGCAACAGATGGTTTTTAATTTAAAAACAAAAAAAATTGTTGCTGTCAATTTACTGTCAAAGAAAAAGAATATTCGTTTTTTGGTCAGTATGTTAATGAAAACTGCATCGTCTTTATAGTAAATATTATTTCATTTACCTTGTTTTTACAATACTGGAATAGTTTAACTTAAAAATAAACATATTTACAATGTTTTTATGTGAAAAGTTGTGTAAAAATAGAAATATGCACAAAATTCTACGGAAAAGTGCTTAAAAATCGATCACAATTCTCAAAAATAAAAGCGCAAGACAAAACAACCCTTTACAGTGATAAAATATATTAAAGCCTCTATACATTTTATAAATCATGCATTAAATATCTCCAAAACAATTTTCATGAATCGATAGATTAGTATTGGACAAATTAATGTACTCATTAGCTTTTAACCGCAACAAATCAGCGTTTTTCTCACAAAACCTAACCTCACTATCATAGTTACTGTCACTTCTTACAAATTGCGAGTTATAAGAATCACACAGAGACTTAATTTTACTTGCAGTGTGGCAAACTTGCTGGTAGGGTTGACACTGATAGAAATAATATTCGCAGGGGTAGTAATCGTAACAGCGGACGTAATTTTGGGGGTGCAAGTCACCATTGTAAGGATTGTAGCCCGAGTTGCCGTACATGGATGCGGTGGATCGTTTCGGACGGCTCCGATTTCGATAACTACTGGGTAAAGATTTGGTGCGACAAGAGTAGGGTGATAAAGAATAAGTGCTGTCATAATAAGATGAGGCCAACTGAAAGTTAACAAAGAGAGACCCATTACCAAAAGAAACACCACCTGGTTAATGCCCCATCAAACAAAATTGATCACACAAATAAATAATAATATCTACCTATAATGAATTGGTTTTAAATAAAAGTTTATATATTATTTTTCATATTTTTCCCTGTGGTGCACTCTCCACACCAGCTGAGTGCTCGTGAGGTGACGCCTGGTAAGCGCCCACACGGTAAAATATATCGTCATCATTACCGATGTCTACATGTGTTGTAAATACTGGCACACCCAGTAATGGGTAATACGCCGTGATGATATATTTATTTATTAATAAAATAATAATAATAAATTATTTTCGTAGATACTGTAGCGAGCATGCTACCGACGCCACTGGTCGGACGGGTCTCAACCGGTCGGTGAGCTAATTACAGCGCATAATACGACCGTTGCAAGAATTTTTACATACATACCAAGTACTAAATTTAAAAAAAAAAAGTTATTTAATAAGCCTCAAATTTGAAAATATCAATTAAATATTGAAATTTGTATATTTTGAAAGTCACGTGATCTGAAACGGAATGTGATATCAGAGTAAATACAGTTAAATAATAATAAATTGTTATTTTCGTAGATACTGTAGCGAGCATGCTACCGACGCCACTGGCCGGACGGGTCTCAACAGGTCGGCGAGCTAATTACAGCGCATAATATGACTGTTGCAAGAATTTTTACATACCAAGTACTAAATAAAAAAAAAAGTATTGTTATTTAATGAGCCTCAAATTTAAAAATATCAATTAAATATTGAAATTTATATATTTTGAAAAAGTCACGTGATCTGAAACGAAATATGACATCAGAGAACATACAGTTAAATAATAATAAATTGTTATTTTCGTAGATACTGTAGTGAGCATGCTACCGACGCCACTGGTCGGACGGGTCTCAACCGGTCGGTGAGCTAATTACAGCGCATAATACGACTGTTGCAAGAATTTTTAAATACGTACCAAGTACTAAATTAAAAAAAAAAGTTATTTAATAAGCTTCAAATTTGAAAATATCAATTAAATATTGAAATTTGTATATTTTGAAAAAGTCACGTGATCTGAAATGGAATGTGACATCAGAGTAAATACAGTTAAATAATAATAAATTGTTATTTTCGTAGATACTGTAGCGAGCATGCTACCGACGCCACTGGTCGGACGGGTCTCAACGGGTCGGCGAGATAATTACACCGCATAATACGACGGTTGCAAGAATTTTTACAACGAAGTACTAAATTTAAAAAAAAATATTGTTATTTAATGAGCCTCAATTTTAAAAATATCAATTAAATATTGAAATTTGTATAATATTTTGAAAAAGTCACGTGATCTGAAACGAAATGTTACATCAGATAACATACAGTTAAATAATAATAAATTGTTATTTTCGTAGATACTGTAGCGAGCATGCTACCGACGCCACTGGTCGGACGGGTCTCAACCGATCGGTGAGCTAATTACAGCGCATAATACGACTGTTGCAAGAATTTTTACATACATACCAAGTACTAAATTAAAAAAAAAATGTTATTTAATAAGCCTCAAATTTGAAAATATCAATTAAATATTGAAATTTGTATATTTTGAAAGTCACGTGAACTGAAACGGAATGTGACATCAGAGTAAATACAGTTAAATAATAATAAATTGTTATTTTCGTAGAAACTGTAGCGAGCATGCTACCGACGTCACTGGTCGGACGGGTCTCAACTGGTCTAGCTAATTACAGCGCATAATAGGGCTGTTACAAGAATTTTTACAACGAAGTACTAAATTTAAAAAAAAATATTGTTATTTAATGAGCCTCAAATTTGAAAATATTAATTAAAATTTTAAATTTGTATATTTACAAAAAGTCACGTGATCTGAAACAGAATGTAACGTCAGATAACATACAGTTTAACATGTGACACTCTATAGCCTACTTTTATTTATATAAATAACGTAAACTGTTTTCCTATTGGCTATGAATGATGTGCTGTATATGCTCCGACGTCACAGGAGTGGGAGATTATTTTTCATGACTCTTTCTGGCGCCAACACTCAAAAATGGGTAATATGCCGTGATGATAAAATTATTTATTTAATTAATATTGTCGTAATCAATTTTGTTTGACTTGATAACACATATGAAACATACAAATACCCAAAAGTAAAAGAAACTACTGTTAGTTAAATAAATAAAGGAAAATAAAAAGAACATAAAAGTAAATAATAATAAGAAACAAAATATACCACCGAATATGTGTTAATAAATAATTACTACCATATATTCCCAAAATTGTATTAAAGAATAAAATATATTTTTACCTTTGATTCACTCATCCATAATGCCCCAGTTTGTTGTTTATCAATCAATTCCCTAACTTTTCTATACCAATTCTCCGTGTTATCATTCAAGGTCACAGTGGCACTAAAAATGTGATTCCACACTTTGTCTAGTTTTTGGCACTGTTCTAATAACTTCTTAGAACTTTTATGAGCAGATCTAAACAAAAATGAGACATTTACACACCATAAAACTATTTTTGATAATGATTAAATACTTTGGCAATCCTTGTCGAAGTTGTTTAATAATAATTTTCGACTCGGCTTTGAAGAAAATAACAATTGGGTATAGTTGAGCATAATTTAATCGTTCTACCGCGTTTGGAGTAATATCTAAGAGGGCGTGTTTTCCAGTGGAGATGACGTCACGAATAGCTGACAATCGGATGATGTTGGATGATTTTTGAGCTTTTGGTTCTTCAGTACCGGTTTCTAATTCTAAATAAATTATTTAATATTCGTTAAAAAGTATAAAATGATTAACTTACGTGGTGATATGAATTTATCTGGAAAGTCTTTTAACATTTTGTCTCTAGCTATGTCTGCAATAGGACCAAATAAAATAACAGGTCTGGTAAAACCAGGATGTTTGAGAACCACTCGTTCATACGCTGGGAATTTTGAAACGCAGTCTGAGAAAAGGATGTCGTCCCAGTGCTCCTAAAAACATATAAAATTGTAGTTTCAAACTATCTTGATTAACACATTGAATCTTATTGGGTCATATACGAAGGGTTACCCCAAAAATCAGTAAAGAGACGAAATACGGAGTATGGCAATTAAATAACGAGGTTAATTTTTTCCGGCTTCCCTGTAAATTTGGCAACATTGCAAGCTATGTCATATTAATTTGTCATCTTCCCTCCATCCACTGTATTTTATTGTACTCCGCCGGAATTATGTTAGTGTCAATATGAAATTCTGTGTGAAACTTAAAAAAATCCGCTACACAGAAATGTACGAATTGTTGAAGAATGTTTACGGTGATGAGATCTATCTAGTACTCAAGTTTTCGAGCAATTTAGAAGATTTAAAGACGGAAGAAAAGAGATCGGAGACAATGGGTCGAATTCAGCACTCTTCACTAGTGTAGTGATCATCTCTATACAGTGTCCCACACTCTATCTTCAGTATAGCAGAGATAGCCAATGTTAATCTTATGGACGTTTTCTGTACCATGTTGCCAATTTTTCAATGTAATGTAATATTGAAACATTCATAAATTTTCATTGCTATACCAAAATTAGTTAACACTGTACAATTTAAGTTTTATGAGGGTCTCTTATTTACCCAAGGGCTTATTGGAATCACCCGAAATTTATCTGCAGTTCTAAATAGTTTTATTTACAGGGGCGCGAAAAGATGCGTTGGAACCGAGGTGTAAAAAACATGCTGAAGCTATTTGTACCTGTAGTAAGTAATATTTTAAAACCGCCCGGCATACTAATCTTGATCAAATGCATTAGAGATTAATATATTATAAATTCAAATTGAAGATTATAAAAAAAGAACAAAGACTTATGAACTATGTAAAATATATGCAGTATTTCTATCAAGCCTAAATATTAGTAAATTATCAAATAAGAAGATATAAATTAAATAAAAAAATAATGCTTAATAATTTAAACTCTTTATGAGTTCATCATATAATATGTCGACATAAAGAGCATAAAACATAAAAAATATTTTTCATCAATATGTCATTGGGATAATGTATCGTAGGAGGAACAAAAAATTAGGGATTTCAATTCATCATATCTTTCTGCTCCAATCGGCAAGTATAGTGTTACAAAATATAGTGTTAATTATTTCATGTAGCTCTATATCTTTTCGTAGAATGGAAATATGTAACAGGGAATTTATATTGTTGACGAAGATTGTAAAATGTCCAATTAAGTACAAAAATGTTCTATATTATTTAATTTAAATTGGCTAGAGTTTATATGTTAATTATTTTGATTTACCTACGCTTGTTATGTTTTTATACCCTACTTATATTTTGTGTTTATATTTTTTGTAAATTGTTAAACTGACCAGTTTATTATTTATTTATTTTTCTTTTCGCCCACCTGTTTAGATACACTGAAAGTACACCAGTCATAAATACATTCAATGAAGTACCCAGAATATTTCATCTCTTTTTGGGCATATATTTTGCTCTTTCTATCTTGTAGTCTAACAGCAGGCAAATTTGGCAACATGGTACTCCATAAGACCCTATACTGAACATAGAGTGTAGGACACTGTATAGTAGCTATGGAAACAGCTTGCATCTTTTTCTTATTAATGTATCAATGTATGTCTCTCTCTTTATTTTGTTATTTTTAGATAAGCTTCATTAGTTAAAGAAGAGAGCAGAATTCGACCCATTGTTTTTTTCGAAATGCGAGTGATTGTTCACATGGATTGGGTTTTGGTAACCCTTTATGAACGGGTGAGAAGAAAAAGGGCTGAAATGTGATGGATTCTCCATGAAGACATCACGCCGGAACAAAACTTCGTCAAGCAAGGCATTTTTGACGAAATACAAAATCACCGTGTTGGTACAACAACCGTACTCACTTGATCTAGTGCCATGTGCCTTGCTTTTATTCCCAAATTTTAATTCTGCGTTAAAAGGCACCAAATACGGGGCCGAGATGTAGTTATAGAAAAGCGGAAGAGCTTATGAACAACCTATCAAAAAAGGCCTGCAAGCATTGCTTCCAACAATGGAATGTCGCATCGGGCGGTGTAGGGTTCGGGGAGGAGAGTACATTGATGGTAGCAATATTTGTTTTGTGTAATTTTATACATTGTCCATGTTCTAAGATCAATCTTGTTATTTAATTGCCACACTTCGTATATCTTCTTACCTTTCCGAGACTTTTGCTTCTTCGGCTACTGCTCCTCCTTCGTCTGAAGAAGCTTCCTCTACTTTCGTTCGTGCTCATCTCTTTCTTTGTGGCGTTAAACTGCGCGGTTGCCAGTTCTTCTGCCCGGGCCTTGTTGGGAATAATACCTTTCTGAAGTTGCTGATTGTTTCTGCCAACCCTGTACACTTGCCAGCAACCCACAACTCCGTTGTAGAGCGTATCAACAACGTGAAACGTGTCTCCAGAACGAAAAGACATTTCGCCTTTTGCGGGAGAATCGTAGTGGAAGTGGGTTTTGATGTAGAAGCTATCACCTAGGATAAAAAGAAAAACAGTAATAGTATATTGCATCCGAAGTGGGAGATGTTTCATTATAGCCGAGGGCTCATGTATATTACCGAGAGGCGAAGCCTCGAGGTGAGATAAAACTTGAGGCTGAGATGAAACTCCCACCGAGGTTATGTATACTATTTTCATCGATCTTTAAACTAATAGATGCAGCGTACGAGCAAAACGCTTGTCCCGCCACAACGGTGCAGACACAGTATCTCTATCCTTCAACAGTACGGAAGTTAAGAAAACGTGGCAAAATAAAAAAAATTGATTTGTCCCTAACTTGTTATACTTGTTGCATAATCGCTTATGGACTATATTTTCATAATTAGTTTTATTATATATTTTTAATACAATATATTATATTATAGGGAACAAGTAATAATTAATAAGAACTTACATACGAAATGACACAGCTGAACCGCGTACGTACTGCTCACTGTACGAAATACACCGTTTCCCCATTATTTTGTCGCATACACACCTCACAACTCATATACGTATATATTGTCAGAAATAATTGTAAATGTTCTCCAAAAAAAGTAAATAATACACAAACAGTCACGAAACGTCAAATGTAGATTTTGACAACTATTTAGTGATAGAGAGCGATGTATAGAGGTTTACATATGGCTGAAAAAGATGTACAATGAGTACGAACGCATGCGCAGTATACTTTAACTGAGAACTTCCGTACTGTTGAAGGACAGAATATATATCTCTATCCTTTTATGTTGGAGCATTATTCTAACAATAAAAGAATAGGAAACACTTGGTCCATTAGTTTAAAGGTCGATGGTCGCGGTAAATTTGTTTCCTTTTGGGCTGTTACGGCGTGCAAATTAAATATTATGAAGAAACGAATAAATTATAGCAAAGAAGAAGAAAATTGTTCTGTGAGATTGTAGACACAAAGATTTAAAGTGAATATTGAAAAGAAAAAAATCAATGCGGTGTTCATGTCCGATATTCAAAAAGATAACACCTGGAAATTAATTACCGCAGCATTGGCAAGCCTTTGTAAAATGTAGGCAAATATGAAGACGGATGCAAGGAAGAAGTCATTGAAGAAAATTGCTTTGTGGTACTCCACATAAAAATATTGAAAATAAATATTTAGAACAAATCAATTCTGTTATATATTTGTCGCGGAGTTCTACTATTTTCGACAATATCGCCAAAATCAACTTCGTCCATAGTATCCACGACGTCAACGTCGTCAAAATTAAGGAAATCCGATAAATCCATATTGAATATTGTTGAAACGAATACAAATATAAACCTTGATAAACACAATGACAGCTTTCACGTTCGACCGTTCCAGCAGCGTTCGACTGTTGATATTTTATTTTGAATCGCTAAATCGCTAAATTTCAAATTGACCAATCATACAGCATTACGCTGTTACCAATATAATTTGTGACATAACCAAAACCGCTGATGAGGGCGCGACTTATTCCCGCTGTCATTCAAATGTCATTTTTACACTGTCAAAAAAACATTTAGCGGTTATAACCACAAAACACGTACGTCAAAAAAAAAAACAGCCATATGACATAGGCTACGCATAAGGCCTACTTACAATTAAGTAACACTTTAATAATCAACAACTTAAGTTGTTGTGGCGAAACCGGGCATTAGTATCATATATTGTTAATGTCTCACCTTTTTGTGAAGCAACAATATTTTCATATTCTTCTTTACAGTATTGTACTATCAACTCAATTCTATCTTGTAAACTGAGTAAGAATAATACTGCTTCTTCTCGAGTTACTCCAGACATGTCCATATCATTTACCTGCACAAAATTGTACAAAAACATAAATATTTTATCAGTTATTTAAAAAGTTTTGCTACATTCTATATTACTAATAAAAATATGGAACAATTTTCGTTCTCCTAAAACATGAGTATACGTGAAGTACATCTTGTCGCCCAGCTAGAAGAAAATAAGTATCAATCTTACCTTTAGGATTTTATCGCCCGGTTGAAGTCCTTGTAAGGAAGCAGGGCTCCCTGGCTGGACAGCAGTGACAAATATTCCTACATAATTACCACCCGTAAGTCGGATACCAACTGATCCTTCTTTTTGGAATGTTATGAATCGCGCATCTGGCCTGTAAGTTAAAAAAAGAAACCAAACTATTGTAGAAAAAAAGTAAATTCAAATGAAAAATGAAAGTAGAGAACTTACACTGACTGCTTGGTTTTTTGTATAAGGGGATCTTCTTCGTATAGCTGTCTTCTACTACTGTAATAATCTACATAAAAATGCAAAAAAAGAATAAAATAAAACATTGCTATTTGCTAACATTTTCGCAGAACAGTTGTTACACTCTTAAATTGAATATTCTGCTAAAGGGTAATACAATTTGAACTTTAACATTTGTTGTCCACGGTATCGCTAAGAGAGGTATTGGATTCATGCTAAAAATCGCATATCCAGATTTTAGTGAATAAGCACGATTTAAGATCCCTATAATTCGATTATAACATTTTTACGATGATGTCCGTGTGTGTGTATGTAGGTGTGGATGTTGGAACCACGGTTTCTCAAATACTATAAGACTTAAAAATATTTAACTGCAGTTTTCTCAAACTGACGTTCCTGGGATGAGCTGATTAGATTTTGGTAACAAATGGACAACCGGAAGTAATAGTTTCTTTAGAAAATCTTCTAAATATTGTTTTTTGAAAATTTCTGTTATTACTAATATTAAAGAATATAAAAATCTCTATCCGACACATTTAAATTTTTTATTATATCTTCTATGGAGCTAAAGATAGAGACATATAAATATATAAAATAATAAGTTGTAAAAGAATTTCGCAGCCCATGGAAAATAAGTGGAAACATTAAAATATTTATTGATAGATAAATGTGAGTGTCAAACAGCCAGAGACATTACTGAAGACTTTTTCTTTGAAGTACATTTAATATTTCTTATTTTATTATTAATTAAATATTTATAATTATAGATACATATACAAGATGTCTCACAACTCGCGCCCCAGACGAAACTGACACTTGCCGACGACAATAGGTTGCCAACAAATAGAAGAAAATAATTTGCGGCTGCTTGCATAACGGAGTTACAAGACTTTTTAATCCACCAATCCCGGAAGGATATCTTGAGATGTGATGATATTATTACAAAATAAAACAGGTTGCTAGGTTTTAAAAATACTACTAGTGAGTTACAAAATTTGTTTGACTTACTGTAATTTTGACACTTTAGAGTTGACTTTTCACTGTCAATAAATTTAGGTTAGCGAAGGTGTCATCCGAAATCATCATTTATATCGTACAGTGCAACGTGTTGTAGCAGCTGTGTAAAATGTGTAAAACGAAAATATTATTGTCCACATTCTTCGAAAATTATAACCATTTCTAAGTAATCAGCGGCTGAATACATGGTAAGAATTTGCCTTTTTTTATTCACCTTGTCAAATTTAATTTGACACTGACATTTTTCGAAAACTACTGTCGCCCACACATTTTAAAGAAGCTTTGATTTGTATAAAACCCTAGTAACGTAAAATTACGGCAAACACACGTTAAAGGTGTAGGTCTCTGATTGGTCAATTTTAAGACGTCTTTTCTCTAATATCTTTTAAGCTAGATTTTTTTTTCTTCGAAATTACACATCCGAGTGCAGTCTCGTATTTTCTCATTCGCTCTGGGGCGCGAGTTTTGAGACATCTATATTACATATACCCTTCGAAAATACCGCCAATCTCATCAATGAAATGGAAGAATCTCGAACATTAGAAGAATAAGAGTGAATAGAATGAATTAAAAAAATATATAAAGAAGATGTGTTTTATTGTGTATCAGAAACGTCAAATTATGTTTTATATAGCCTAATATGGAAATGGCGAGAGGTCTTGTGCTGGCCACAACAGATATTTTTTTCTCATTATTTGTTCATTATATTCAAAAAACAAATCTTAAAGTTCAATTTGGATCACCCATTACGAGTATAGAGCAATTTATTTGGAAGAAAATTACACTAAACCCGACAAAAAATAATTGTATTCGTTGAAACTTTTCCACTTTTCTTGCTAAAAAAAAATTCTGTTTTACCTTCTGGTCTGGGAGGCGGTGGTCTAGGAGGCTCATCCAACCTTTTACTTTTTCCGTAGCCTCCAATACTGCTCGCCCTATCTAACTGACTAAGATTAGCGTCTGATAACGGCCCTCGAAGACGACCTCTAGGTGCTAAATTACTCTTGTCGTCCACAGGTGGACTTGCTAAACCTTCAGGTTCTTTTTCTACAAAGCCATTACTACTGGGCGCCAAATTTGGATTACGTGTTGGTGGCTGAACGTACAGATTTTGATTTGAGTAGCTTTGGTTCATGAGATAATCGTCTCCTACGAAGAAAAAAATAAAATAGTATTCTTTGGGCGACCCAAAAATAACCGAACTTATTTTCAAAAAAATAAACCCGGTTACTTTTACCTCTCGCTAAGAGAGGTATTGGAATTATTCTAAAAATCGCATATCCAGATTTTAGTGAATAAGCACGTTTTAAGGTCCCTATAAACCGATTATAACATTTTTACGATAATGTCCGTGTGCGTGTGTGTGTGTGTGTGTGTGTGTGTGTGTGTGTGTGTGTGTGTGTGTGTATGTTGGAACAACGGTTTCTCAAATACTATAAGACAAAAAATATTGCAGTTTCCTCAATTTGATATTCCTGGGATGAGCAACAATTGGACTACTGGAAGTAATAGTTTCTTTAAAAAAATCTTCTAAATATTATTTTTTGAAAATTTCTGTTATTACTAATATTAAAGAATATAAAAATCTCTAACCGATACATTTAAAATTTTTATTATATCTTCTATGGAGTTAAAGATAGAAACATATAAATATATAAAATAATAAGTTGTAAATGAATCTCGAAGCCCATGGAAAACAAGTGGAAAAATTAAAATGTTTGTAATTAACAGATAAAGCAAAAAAAGTCAGTGTCTGGTCGCGAACCTGGGGGAACCGGGTTCGATCCCGACCGGCGCCAAATATTTCCAATTTTAAATGGCACAAAAGTGACCCCTGTGGTGCACTCTCCACACCAGCTATGAGTGCCCGTGAGGTGACGCCTGGTAAGCGCCCACACGGTAAAATATATCGTCATCATTACCGATGTCTACATATGTGTAGATAATGGCACACCCAGAAAAGGGTAATATGCCCTGATGATATATTTATTTATTTATTTAATTATATATTACATATATCCTTCAGAAATATCGCCAATCTCATCAATGAATTGGAAGAATCTCGAACGTTAGAAGAATAAGAGAGAATAGAATGAATTAAAAAATATAAAAATATATAAAGATATGTGTTTTTATGTGTATCAGAAATGTTAAAATATGTACAATACTTATATAGCCTAATATGGAAATGGCGAGAGGTCGTGTGCTGGCCACAATAGATTTTTTTTTAGTTTTTACCTTCCGTCACCTTTAGGTAAGGAAGGTATTGTCTTTGGTCAAAAAATTCGGTGGTGAGTTTTTAATGAATAAGCACGTTTTAGGGTCCCTACAATACGAATATACCATTTTTAAGATGATGTCTGTATGTGTGTGTGTGTCCATGTGTGTGTGTCCGTGTGTGTGTGTGTGTCCGTCTGTGTGTGTGTGTGTGTCCGTGTGTGACAAATTTTTCTCCGACGATAACTCCAATACTACAATTCTAAAAATTATAATTCTTTCGTATTCCTCTTCTGTATATCCATATGAAGAGTTGATTAGATTTTGGTTATAATTGATCCACCGGAAGTACCCTTATTTGAAGATTTTAACAGTTTTTCTTAAAAAAACGCAGTTAAATATTATTTTTTGACATTTTGTTATTATATATATTAAAGAAAATACTCTTCTCTATACAGTTTGATTATACATTTTCCTTCATATTCAATAGATGTAAATTTAAAGCATTATAAAGAAATTAATTTTCAAAAATTAGTCAGCTTTGCTCTTTATCATGGAAACAGCTGACATAATTATTAAAAAAAAAATTAATTGACAGATGTCAGTTGCAAGTGCAAAACCAAATATGGAAAAAAGTATAGGATCTAAAATTGGTATGTCATAGTGTTGCTCGCAAGTGACACGCAGAGAAAGGCCAAAGAGAAGATGGAAGGACATTACTTAGTGTAGTTTGTTATAATTTTATTGGATTTATAGAACCTTTTCAAATGAACTTTGGTATGGAATTTGTAAAAAATAGTATGTGTTTTTACATGATATTATATAGAATATGTTCCAAGGACCTTTTGGTATGGGATTTGTACAAAATACATGGAATTGACGGAAGGTCTTGTGCTGGCCACAACAAATTTTTTACCTTTGTAATAATTGTTAACAGCCCCTGTAGTACTGACAGAACTCTGCGCCTGGTGTGAAATCGCCGCATTATTCGAAACATCTCTTGCCACAATAAAATTCAACTTTTCTTTCGAGTTATCTATAATTTTCTTCGCTTCTTTTAGGGACATCACATCATTACAACTCGTATTATTTATTTTCGTTATAAAATCCCCCTCCACTAGAAACTGATTGGTCGCTAGCAATTGTTCCCGCGCTTTTGAGGTTATTTCTTTGATGTAGAGTTTGCATCCCAGAACGATTCCGAAGTCTTCTTTCTTTGAGTTCTTCGTGAGGGTGACTTTTGAGGATTGAGTGGCCGAAGGGCCACCAGAAGGCGAGTAAGAAGCGCTGAGACTGTGTTGATGTTGGTGTTGAAGGTTAGTTCGTCGTTTGACCACAAGGGTGACCGTGTCGCCTGAATCGCGCAGGACTTGAACAGCTGTTGCGTAGTCCACGTTTTGGAGGGAAATGCCGTTGACGGATATAATTCGATCGTTTACTCTAAAAAGAAATGAAAACAATAAACAAATATTTACGATATTGTTAACACATAGGTGGTGCTAGCTGTTACACGGTTTAAGTACACCAAATGCTCTAGTACTATCGTTCTCGAAAAACGAGTATCTACAGTAATTTAGGACGTGGCCCTATAAGGAAGAGGTCACGATCCAGAAAAAAAGAATAAAAATCTATAGAGCTGCGTTCCAAAACCCTACTCCAGAGTACGAAATTACTCAAAGTCATTGCAAAACTAATAACCTTACTTTCATAATTTAGTCTTAACCTGTTTCGAAACAGTCAGAGTTTACTCCCTACTATCGGGGAGGGTACAGAAATTACTCCACAATATTTTCAAACATGGATGGTCATGATTCTCAACTTATGAAAGTAATGGAGTATTCCACCATAATACAAAATTTAAAAAAATTCAATTGAACTTAAAGTATGGCTCAATAAATAATAGTTAAAACAATGAAAACATTTTTTAAATAATTACTTTACGAGGTATTTCACATTTGCTAAAAGGGGAAATTGACTTCATACAATGGGGTCATGCCAAAAAAAAATGTTGCTAATATTTTTATAAAAATAGAATCTATGACACTTATTATCCATATTGCAACATAAAACATCCCAAAATATAATACTTTTCATTCATAGGCTACGGTTTTATGTGACGTCATGTATCGGCTATTCACCAACGACACTAGTCACACCTACATGAAGGTCACAATGTCAAAAACTTCAAACGCAAAGTTAAATGTAAGATCAGAGTAAACTTACCAAATATTTATAAAGCTGTCAGAGGAAAAGTGCGCTCTATTCAATCTTTTTTGTTTCATTAAGATTTAATTATTTCATTAGAGAAATATTTTTAATTGCAGGTTTGTGTGCTTGATATATAATTTAATACATAAAAGTGCAATAATTGTATATTTATAATGATAAAACATGGTGAAGAAGAACTGTGCAGTTCCAACTTGTGGAAACAATTTATTAAAAAACCCAAAAAAACTATTTATAAACAATCTTAATTTACATTTTGTCCGCCAGGGTGAACTGTAATCGTTCAGATACATGACGTATGCGCTCACGTGACCTCATTGAGATTTGAAATTGACCCCTATTTTTAAAAAATTATATCTGCAAAACAATGCACACAAATGGCGTGAAAATATTATTTACGTATACTGTGACCATTGTTATCTTTCTCTCGTAGCGTGCTCAGAGCAGTGTGTGTGAGAAAGACAAGTATAGGGGGAATGTGACGTTGCACTGATTTCTCAAAAATAAAATACTGTTAAACTAGGAACAATTAAGATTTTTTTTATTATAAATTGCTTCAAAACTGAATTAAGTTTTATTTAAAATAATATTAAAAATTGAGTGGAATACCCCATTGACTTTTTGAAAAAGAAAACATGCTTTTGGTTGAAAATAAACAGTGGCCTGTATTACGAGCACACTTTTATAATAAAAGCGCTTTTATGGAGCGTATATATAATGAGGAGAGTGCTCTATAAAAGCGCTTTTATTATAAAAATGCACTTGTAATACGGGCTTGGCATTTACAGTCCGATTCACAAAAAAGTTTAAGCTAATCCTCACTTTTGGATTAGTGAATTCTATTCTATTCCGGTATTTAAAATTTAATTTTCATGATATTATCAATAAAGGTAGATACTTGGAATAGATTAGAATATATTTTAAGATAAACTGTCAAAATTAGAGTAGAATTCGCTAATCCAAAAATGAATATTAGCTTAAACTTTTTTGTGAATCGGGCTGATAATGTTGTAGTTAGAAGTAGTTTTGTTAATTTATTAAAATTATTTTTAATTTAGTTTCAATTTTTTACTCTAATAAAACTCTCATTCGTTGAAAAACACACTACACTCTTAAATTACGTCATCATACTCTAACTCGTACTCCAATATTCGGTACTTTTGATTTTGGAACGCAGCCTATGTGTATGCATTATTTTATTTTTATTGTGACGAAATAAGAAATAAGTAAATAAACAACTGATCTCCATGGAAACATTCATGTAGAGACTAGAGAGCTAACTCAGTAAAGAAGAAATTTCCGGTCTAAAAAGTGATCACAAAAAATAATTTATACATACTGTAAAGTTCTTTCGGCTGGTCCAGCGACTAAAACGTCACTAACAGCTATACTGGGATCACCGGAAGCAAAATGAGGGTTGTCTCGTCCTCCAGAAACAGCGATGCCAAATCCATAGCCCGGAACTCGAGTTACTGTTATTTGTTTATACTCCCATCCTCTTTCCTGAAACAACAAAATCGTAAATTAATAATAATAATAATAATAATAATAATAATAATAATAATCATGAAAAAAAAAGTAGAAGTACTAAAATATTATGAATTATATTCTAGCCCGAGACACACTACAAAAATGAATGATCATTAACGGTTAGTTAAAGAATGTGTACGTGAAGTAGAGACTGATAACAGATGCCAAAATTGCGCCTGTGAACAAACTAGAAAATAGTGAATGTAGTATAGTGTGGGACACGAAAGATGAACTGTTGAAGATATGTTAGCACAAATCACTGTCTAACATATGCGCTCCGTTTAAATCAACACGAAATACAATTAATTTACTTCGCGCATACCTAACATAACATATAACAGTTGCTGAAATAAGTTTTAACGCAGAATTACAATTTGAGAATAAAAGCAAGTCACATGGCACTAGGTCAAGTGATTACGGTTGATGTACCAATATGGTGATTTTGTATTTCGTCAAAAATGTCTTGCCGAACAGGGCGTTTTGTTCCGGCGCGTTGTCTTCATGGAGAATCAATCACATTTCAGCCCTTTCTCTTTTTACCCGTACATGAAGGGTTATGAAAACCTTGTAATATGCTTGGTTAACGAAATGCCCCTCAGGCACCCAATCCATGTGAACAAACACTCAAATTCCGAAAAAAAACAATGTCAGTTAACGGCCGAAGCGCTAATCGTCTACTATCTCTTTTCTTCTTTCTTTAATTATTTTAAACCTCTCGAAAACTTGAGTACTAGATAGACCCTCATCACCAGAAATATTCTACAACAATTCGTACATTTCTGTAGCGGATTTTTGAAGTTTCACACAGAATTTCATATTGACACTAACATAATTCCGGCGGAGTATAAGAAAGTAGTTAACTTCAATCAAAGGCTACTGCCGAACGGTTTGCCTAATTATCTTGAAATTTTAACAGAGAATGGAGGGAAGATGACAAATTAATATGACATAGCCTGCAATGTTGCCAAATTTACAGGGTACCGGAAAAAAATAAATCTCGTTATTTAATGGGGTATTCCACTCAATTTTTTTTTATTATTTTATATAAAACTTCATTCAGGTTTGAAGCAATTCATAGTGTTAAAAAATATTAATTGTTCCTAGTTTAACAGTATTTTATTTTCGAGAAATCAGTGTAACGTCACATTTCCCCTATACTTGTCTTTCTCACACACACTGCTCTGAGTACGCTACGAGAGAGAGAGATAACAATTGTATGACGTCAATTTTCCCTTTTAGCAAATGTGAAATATCTCGTAAAGTAATTATTTAAAAATGTTTTCATTGTATTAACTATTATTTATTGAGCCATACTTTAAGTTAAATTAAAATTTTTCTTATTTTTTTTGTTATGGTGGAATACCCCATTGCCACACCTCGTACATTGTAAATTTCATTTTATTATTGATTATAAGAATAAAAATAGTTTAATCAATATTAGCATAGTTCTACACATGCAAAATTGTCATTTATGCTAATGTAACGATGAAATATAAATATTTTTCTTGGAAAAAATTCCAAACAAGTTTGCAAATTTCTACGAAATATTATCACATTTTTGTATTTCACGTCCGTAAAATACGAGTTAAAATATATTTAACAAACATTTGAAGAATGCAAAACAAATATTCTGAACAACCTTAGCATTCTTAACGACACCGCAAAAACAAAATTTGTTTTATTCTGCGATAATTACACCATTGGTTTTTTCGATCTGTGTAGAGGTACGGTTTAAAAATATGCATCCTGTCTTTCGCGAAAATTCTTTCTCGATGCGTCATAGTGATTAAGTGAACGCTATCTGGTTTCTAAGTGCATTTTATTGTTTTCATTGTTGGTTCTTTGTTTTATTTACCTCGTTACTTCGATCAGAATTACTTGTTAGTATTGTCTGCGAGAAGTAATGGATAAAAATGGTCAATTGTATGTATTTAGAGTGTGTTAAATAAATGTATGGTGATTGCATTTACAATTTAGAGGTGTGACTAGGCATGGCTTTGAACTGAATAAAATACATTGAAGATTGAGGACGTTTAAATGTACTGTAAAGTCATATACCGGGTGTACTTGAAATCCGTAACATAGGGAATACAATGTATTTTTTTTCATTTTGCTATAGTTGCTGATCTATTAAATTTAGAGAAAAGTTGTAAATAAAAAAGTTATTCAGAATTAAAAACTAAACAATTCGAGAATAAATTTAATCATAATTTCATTTTATTTTACGAAAAAAACGCAAATTAAAATTCGCATATTACAGCAAATTTCGGAGTGCCATTGAATTATTGACGTTTACTTTTTATCTCACGCTGAGAGGTACTGGATTCATGCTAAAATTCGCATATCCAGATTTTATTGAATAAGCAGGATTTAAGGTTCCTAGAATCCGATTATAACATTTTTAAAATGATGCCTGTCTGTGTGTATGTGTGGATATGTGTATGTGTGTGTATATATATATATATGTGTGTGTGTGTGTGTGTGTGTGTGTGTGTGTGTGTGTGTGTGTGTGTATGTATGTATGTATGGATGTTGGAGGGACGATTCCTCAAAAACTATAAGACTTAAAAAATATTTAACTGCAGTTTCCTCAATCTGACATTCCTGGGAAGAGCTGAAAAGGTTTTGGTAACAATTGAACAACCGGAAGTAGTAGTTTCTTAGAAAAATTCTTCTAAATATAATTTTTTGGGAGTTTTTTTTATTAAATATTGAAGAACATAAAATTCTCCATCTAATACACTTAAAAATTTTACTATATCTTGTATAGATTTAGAGATAAAGACACTATAATTTATAGAGTAATTTAATCGTAGAGGCTAAGGCACTAAGGAAACCAGTTGACAAATTCCAATGTTTATAACATAGTTTGTAAATAACACATGTCAGTGTCAAAAATCAACAGTTTTAGTGACATTCTGATAGCTTTTTTGGGAAATAAAATTGTGGTAAAATTCATATATCCATCAGAAATACCGCCAATCTGGTTAATGAAATGGAAGAATCTCTGACAAATAGGAACTTCCTCATACAATGAAAAATAGATATTAGAATTATATGTGTGCAGAAGACTTGTTAAATACAATAAAAAACAATATTTGGGTAAATTTCTGTAATATTTTGTTATAAAACGACGGTTCGAAAGCGAAATGCAATACAATACTCATGTAGCCTAATATGGAAATGGCGAGAGGTCTTGTGCTGGCCACAACACATTTTTACCTCTTGCTAAGAGAGGTATTGGAATCATGATAAAAATTGCATATCCAGATTTTAGGATATAGGCACGTTTTAAGGTCCTTATAATCCGATTATAACATTTTTACAATGATATCGGTGTGTATGTTGGAACTACGGTTTCTCAAATACTATAAGAAAAAATATTTAACTGCAGTTTCCTCAATCTGACATTCCTGGGAAGAGCTGATTAGATTTTGGTAACAATTGGACAACAGGAAGTAATAGTTTCTTTAAAAAAATCTTCTAAATATTATTTTTATATATCTATCCGATACATTCAAAATTTTTATTATATCTTCTATGGAGTTAAAAGTAGAGACATATAAATATATAAAATAATAAGTTGTAAATGAATCTCGCAGCCCATAAAAAACAAGTGGAAAAATTAAAATGTTTGTAATTGAGAGATAATGTGAGTGTCAAAAAGCCAGAGACATTACTGACGAGTTTTTCTGGGAAGTACATTTATTATTTCTTATTTTATTATTAATTAAATATTTATAATTATAGATACATATATTACACATACCCTTCAGAAATATCAATGAATTGCAAGAATCTCGAACATAAGAGTGAATACTCGCAGAATGAATTGTGATGGCCACAACAGATTTTTTATTTGACAGATCTCATAATTCTCCTCTTATCAATAAATAATTTTATATAATTATTAAAAGTATTTCGTATCAAAATGAAGGCTCTTTCGATAAGCAATTGGGTAACGCAAAATATAAAAAAATCTTTCTCTTATTATAATATTATCCATCCACTTATATTATTAACATTACCATTTTAATCTCTATATCTAATTCTTAATAATAACATATTGTCTTCTACTCCACTTAATAAATTTGTCAGTTTATTTGTAATTAATATTAATTGAAATGTCAAACGATTTAAGTTAAGTAGGGTTTTTTACATCCTTCAAAATTGAGAGAGTGAATCTTAAATTTTAAATTGGGATCAGCTGAACTGAATGTAGATCAGTTATGAATATGAATCATGTATTTCACAACAAACTGGTTTGCTGCTAAGAATTTTCATTTACTACTACTTGACTTTAAATAGTTACCTAACTATAGTCTGTTTTATCGAAACCCAAAAATCGCAACAAACCTATGAATGAAACGATTCTTACTTAAGTTGACAAAGAAAACAAATTTTCACCACTCATAAATAAGACTGAATGTTGTCACTGCTATACAAAGAGATAGACTCTCATAACAAAAATATTACGAAATTATGCATTTATTATAAATATTTAACACAATCTGCAATACATTATGTATACTCATATATAAATACAAAAATGACCCCTGTGGTGCACTCTCCACGCCAGCAATGAGTGCCCGTGAGGTGACGCCTGGTAAGCGCCCGCACGGTACAAATATGTCATCATCATTACCGATGTCTACATGTGTTGTAGATATTGGCACACCCAGTAATGGGTAATATGC
The DNA here is from genome assembly GCA_943142095.1 of Ophonus ardosiacus. NCBI lineage: Eukaryota > Metazoa > Arthropoda > Insecta > Coleoptera > Carabidae > Ophonus > Ophonus ardosiacus. The sequence goes on from OW964835.1 coordinate 4,204,881, forward strand.
CGTGATGATATATTTATTTTAGTTTATTTATATATAAATACTCTAAAATGGGGTCCCGTGGCAGCGTGCCAGAGTGTCTGGTCGCGAACCTGGGGAACCGGCTTCGAACTAGATCGACGCCAAATATTATTCGAATTTTAAATGGCACAAAAGTGATCCCTGTGGTGCACTCTCCACGCCTGCAATGAGTGCCCGTGAGGTGACGCATGGTAAGCGCCCGCACGGTACAAATATGTCATCATCATTACCGATATCTGCGATAAGGCAAATTGTGCAACACACTCAGAAATGGGTAATATGCCGTGATGATATATTTATTTATTTATAAATACTCTAAAAATGCGCACACTTACGTAACATTATCTTTACAATCAAATAATATTACTACCAAGTTTATATCTCTACCCATTTTTGAATTATTGCCCCAAAAGTCAATATACCCCACATTTAGATAAAAACTTCAAAATTTTCGAAAATCTAATTTTCATGTATCTAGATACTTCTCAATGCGCTGATTCCAAATTTTGAAACCGCAGGTCGATATCTCTTTTCGTTCTCGAGATATTTAGCTTCAAATTTTTGCTCAAAATTGCCCATTTTTGGGTATTAACCCAGAAATGGGTCGAGATATGAATTTGGAGACATCACCATTCGATTCTACGGATAAAAATACATAAGTATAGCAATTTTCATCATTTTTGTCCAACAGGTTCATTTTTTATGAATAAAAGCTTGAAAACCCCCGATAATGGCCAAAATCTGAAAAAATCGTAAGGGGTACCCCTTACGATTTTTGCGATTTTTGGCCGTTTTCAGTTATTTTGCTTTAGAGATTGTATGCGGTGTTCAAAAATTATGAAAATTGGTATACTTATGTAATTTTGCCCTTAGAATCGAATGGTGTTGTCGCCAAATTCATATCTCGACCCATTTCTGGGTTAATACCCAAAAATGGGCAGTTTTGAGCAAAACTTTAAATCTAAATATCTCGAGAACAAAACGAGATATCGACCTGCAGTTTCAAAATTCAAAATCAGCGCATTGAGAAGTATCTAGATACATAAAAATTAGATTTTTGAAAATTTTGAAGTTTTTATCTAAATATGAGGTATATTGACTTTTGGGGCATTAATTCAAAAATGGGTAGAGATATAAACTTGGTAGTAATATTATTTGATTGTAAAGAGAATGTTACGTAAGTGTACGCATTTTTAGAGTATTTGAACAACTGTGTGAATTTTTAGAAATAAAAGTTCATTTTTATTCAAATTTAAAATCTTAAATGTCGTCATCACGCTATATCTTTGAAAAAACTTCGTTGTGATTTTTTTCTTGGAGGGATAATTTATTATCCTCCAAGGTCAAATTTCGTCCCCTAACATCTGTCGTCCACTGTTGCCAACTTAATGAGAAAATTAGTGTCTGGTGGAGTTGTTAGGCAATTGTTTCGGCTGCTTTTTGTCTCCGGGGCGATGGAGCGAAGCTTGCCTCGCCGTAGGAAACGGAAATTCTAGACTGACACAGGGCGGCACTGATTTAGCCTTTAGATAGTGTTTTGTCGCATATTGGCTCCTGGAAGATGTCACGGCCAACTATGAATCGGGCAGTTACTTCAAAGTGTCAAAAATATAAAGATTTTTATTCAATTTTGACGTTTTAATCTGTCATTATTAACTCCATAACAACAACTATAAGTAACATTTTATTCACAAGTGAATTAAAAAAAATTAAATAACTCTCACAAAATTTTAACTCATTCTGCAACAAATAATGCATTTAAAATAACACCAGGCACGAAAATAACACTCACCACAATATTTATTAGATATTATCAGCCATTTTCATTATATTTCACGACACAAATAACAGACAATAAAGCTTTTTAAATAGATGACTTGACGTCTATCGGCGACGATATCATGCTCAGCCTACTAACTGATCAGTTTTTTATTTTGTCAAAATTAAATTAAATATTATAATGGTTTAATTTCAAAATTGAATAAAATATTGTACAAACCACGTGAGCTAAACTTTCTTCTCATGGATAAACATTACCTTAGCTCACTTGGTGTGTAAATATCTATTATTCAATTTTGACGTTTTAAACTGTCATTATTAACTCCACAGCAACAACTACAAGTAACATTTTATTCACAAATGAATTAAAATTTTTTAAATCACTCTCACAATTTTTACCTTCCGTCACCTTTAGGTAAGGAAGGTATTGTCTTTGGTCAAAAAAATCGTTGGTGAGTTTTTAATGAATAAGCACGTTTTAGGGCCCCTAGAATACGAATTTACTATTTTTAAGATGATGTCTGTATGTGTGTGTGTGTGTGTGTGTGTCCGTGTGTGACAAATTTTTCTCCGACGATAACTCCAATACTACAATTCTAAAAATTATAATTCTTTCGTATCCCTCTTCTTTACATCCATAAGTAGAGCTGATTAGATTTTGATTATAATTGATCCACTGGAAGTACCTTTATTTGAAGTTTTTAACAGTTTTTCTTGAAAAAACGCAGTTAAATATAATTTTTCGACATTTTGTGATCATCATTATGAAAGAATATCTTATTCTCTATACGGTTTGATTATACAGTTCCGTTCATATTCAATAGATTAGTGTTATAGAGACATTAAGAGAGATTAACTTTCAAAAATTAGTCAGCTCTGTTAAAATTATGGAAACAACAGATATATTCAGAAAAATTTAATTGATAGATGTCAGTGTCAAATGCAAAACCAAAGTTGAAAGTATAGGGTCAGAAAGTTATGTGTGAATGTGATCAAGTGTCTCTCCAAAGAGAAGAAGATGCGTTGGACAGGAATGATTAAAAGAGAAGAGTAAGAAAGAGCGACTCCTAATAGGGAAAGGAACTTTCGGTATAGAATTTGTAAAAAATAGTGTGTTCGTGTTACAATTTTATAGGATATACAGAATCTTTTTCAAGGAACTTTTGGTATGGGATATATACAAAATACATCGAATTGACGGACGGTTTTGTGCTGGCCACAACAGATTTTTTTTAAATGTGTGGGAATCTCCAGTCCATATTTATTTGACGGCAAATATAATAATGAAGGACAATCATTTTCTACTCTTTATTTTCTTGTCACTTTTGACACATTATGTACAAGTAATACAAAATATTTTGACCCATACATATAAAGGTCATTTCGTATGTGTTGTGCACGTATTTAAACAAATAAATAAATATATCATCATTTAAATACTCGAATCGTGTCCCGCAAAAATAAAAAAAAATATATAAATGATGTCATTGCAGTTGTATATGCAGTAATTCATTTGAATTGAAGAATGTAAACAATGCAATATATTTTAAGAAATGATGCACAAGAGCAATATTTTTTCTTTGTTATAGAATTTTATTGCACTATTAATTTAGCTAAGTCGTTTTTTTCTCTACGAACGATTTAATGCAGAACTTCTATGCATTTCCTTAATTATATTTTCTAAATGTTTAATAGAGCAGGTTGTCTATAAATTTTTCTGTTGTGACCAGCACAATACCTCTCGCCATTTCCATATTAGGCTCGTGTTTAGGTTATATAAGTATTGTATACAGTGTGTCCCATTTAGAGGTGCCACCATTGGGATCTCGAGAACTATAAGAGATACGATTTCGGTTAAATGGAACTTTTTGTGCGCCTTTGGGAAGCCATCTCAGATGTGCTTTTGTTTTTCCAAAAATTCTCATAGGGCACTAGATAATGACGAAAAACTGAATATTGTCATTTTTTTCTTTTTCAAATAACTTCTAAACTATTAGTAATTGAGAAAATGAAATATATGGGTTCCATTTAAAAAAATATAAGTTTGTGTTATATCTCGAAAATTTACGGATATAAAAATTTATTTCATACGCCACTGGTTAGCTAATAAAAATATCTATCTTTTATATTTGAAACGTTTTCCTTAATTACTAATAGTTTACACGTTATTTGAAAAAGAAAAAATCAACAATATTCACTTTTTCGTCATTATCTAGTGCCCTATGAGAATTTTTGGAAAAACAAAAGCACATCTGAGATGGCCTCCCAAAGGCGCACAAAAAGTTCCATTTAACCGACATCGTATCTCTTATAGTTCTCGAGATTCCAATGGTGGCACCTCTAAATTGGACACACTGTATATTTAACATTTCTCTTACCCTCAAAAAATTCTAATTACATCAATCGTTTATATATTTTTAATTCACTCTATGAACAAGTTTCCTCTTATTCTTCTAAATTAATAATAAAATAAGAAATATTAATTGTACTTCCCAAAAAAAGCCTTCAGTAATGTTTCTGAAATTTTTGACACTGACATGAATCTGTCAATTAAAAAAAATATAATTTTTCAACTGGTTTTCATGGAATTATTTGGGCTGTGAAACTCATTACAACATATTATTTTACGTATTTATAATTCTCTATCTCTAAATCTATAGAAGATATAATAAAAATGTTCAATGTATCGGACAGAGATTTTTATATTCTTTAATATTTGTAATAACATAAATTTCCAAAAAATAATATTTAGAAGATTTTTTTAAGAAACTACTACTTCCGGTTGTCTAATTGTTACCAAAATCTAATCAGCTCTTCCCAGTAATGTCAGACTGCGGAATCCGCAGTTAAACATGTCTTATCTTATAGTATTTGAGAAATAACACACACATACACACACACACACGTATCATCATCGTAAAAATGTTATAATCGGATTATAGAAACCTTAAAACATGCTTATTTACCATTATTTACTAAAATCTAGATATGCGATTTTTAGCATGATTCCAATACCTCTCTTATAGCGGGAGGTAAAAATGTTAAAATCGGATCCTGAGGACCTCAAAACATGCTTATTTACTAATATCTAGATAAGAGATTTTTAGAATGAATCCAATACCACTCTTAACGACATGTAAAAATATGACGACATTTTAAAACGCAAATTATTCACACTATTGATTACTTAGATGTTTACAAAAATTGGAAAATTAGCGCTAGTTTTCTAATTATTTTTCCTGGGCGTTTTGAAAAGAGTGTAGAGATTGACTATGTTCAAGGTCAAGGCCTTTGAAAACGTCATCAGATCAGCACATGGTCGGCATCAGGTAGCAAGCTGCACCTGCTTTCACAGAAAATCACATCCCAACCGACTCAAAGATTCACAAACAAACCGTTCCCAAAAACCAGCTACGGACACGGACAGACGCTGATAGCCAAAGAAAATATTTACTAAGATTTAAAATTTGTTGCAGTTTCAAATATAAATCTAATATAAATAAACAAATATAAGGAAGAAAATCTGATGTGGCCAGCACATTACCTTCTGTCAATGGGGGATTACGGCTCAATCGAATTAAAGGAAAATAGTAAAAAAATACGAATGTATATGCTGAGTAACGAATATTAATAAAAAAATGAAATGGTATAATTGAGATATTTCGGAAATAAGGGGTTTTTGGATATAACGCTTCGACACTAATATGAAAATATTTTGATTGGCGACCGAGAAACCGCCTATACATGCATTACAAATAGCGTGTTAGGAGGTGGGATTACTACCAATGGAAGTTAAGAAATTCAAATTCGAAAGGAGGGGCTAACATTCCTGTACTACAGTTTCCAAACAGTTTTTATTTTAACATAAATTTCTTGCATTAAACTTAATAATTTAAATACACCTGTAATTATAAAGTATGTAGACTTATACAGTGTTATAATATTCATTTATTTTATGTAAATATAACTTAAAATAGCATATATTTCAAGAACATTTAGGTCCATGATGAAAACAGTTTGATATAAAAACACATAAATGTGACGTCACGTCAATCTTTTCAAAATTCGGGAGACAACTCGCTTATTAATAGGAATTTTTTCACCAGATTTTCATCAATAGTCTTAGTTTTCCTAATATTTTCAGATGAAATTATAAAAAAAAATGGTGTAATCCCCCATTCTATGTACTTTGCACAATTATTTAGGATTTTAGGAATTATATTTTAGGGTTTTTTGCAGAAGCACACTATGCCTTGAAGTTGACGCGTACTAATTAAACAAATGATGTTCGTTGCTATAATTTGTAGAAAACGTCAAATTTGCTGTGAAAGAATAGCTTCTTAGCTTCTATTTTATGAAATATAATATGAACATTTACTGTCAAGCAACAAATTGAATCGAATTGTATAATTTATTTTTGTTGTTTTAAAGTGTCGCCATCGCCATACAAAACAATGGATATCACTAGTGTGCCATTCGGAGTTGTATTTATGTGAAGAAGACCTAAATCCTAAAATCTAAATGCCAAAATGCGACATCGGACACAGTCTATATGTCCAGTAAAATTGCAACACGAACATATGCTATGTAAGTTGTCCATGGTTATAGCATAGCAGGCTAATTTATGAATGTTAATCTCTTTAAAATTCTTTGTGGAATGAAAAATAGACTTCAGCATTTTTTTTTTTTTATTTTGAAATATTCAACAGGAAATGAATAATTTCGTCTGTCTCCATTTCTGTCACTTCTCCACTTATGCTGTCTCATATATTTCAATTCTTATCTTTCCTCGATTAAGAGTTTTTCCAAACATCCCGTATATTTTCGTTTCCATTCCAGTTTCTGGCTCTGGCATGTTGATGTTGACGATGAGTCAAACTCATGACTTGCTTTATTTTTTCAATCCAGACTTAATTTTAACTGTAGAAGTTCTACTTTGTATAAATAGTTCTGTCCAAATGGCTTCACTTCCCATATTTTACGACCCGCATGTACAAATGCAACACAACCAGGAAGATATATTTAACCAATTAAACCAGATACTCAAACTGTCTAAATTCATATAGGACATGCAGTGTACAAAATAAATATGTGGCAATTAAGATGAAAAATTATTCTAGCAAAAAAATAAAAATATGTTATGGCCAACGCTGTACTTCCCCCCAGTCTGGTTATGGTAGAAATGAAATGGCAGAAGACTTACTTCATCAAAAAATATCCCTAAAGTAATGATGTCATATACTACTAAGTTTACATAGGATACTAATTTATAAGGCGCGAGCAGTCATGTTACTTTGTTGGTCTTTCTTGACAAGTTTAGGTTAGTGTTCTATGTTGACAAGCAGATATGGGGACTCGTGACAGAATGACAGCTAGTAATATAAATGACAAATGTCATCTTTTTTCATTCCAAATTTCATGATATTTTCCAATTTCAGGTGGTTTATCTTCTTACTAATGATTCAAGTTTGCGCAGTTATACGATTTTGGTCAACTGTTTTGTTAAAAATTAACTTTGTAATTTGGCGTCATTTTCTGTTATATATATGATTGACGAATTTTCATCTGAAGAGTCGTATGAATCGGGGGAATTTTCTTCTGGTGATGAAGACAATCTGGAAATGTTTGGCGAAAATCCGAGGTCAAAGAATGAAAATTATTTAGAACAGTAATAGTAATCATGTACATACATAGATGTCAAATGTCAATATTTTTCATTCCAAATTTCATGTATGTAACTCGCCAAGTAAAGTCCACGCACCTGGTGGCAAAGAAACCACGTGAACTTACAAAATCTTGATATTTTGAATTAAAATTTATGACATTTGTAAGTTATGTACATAATTACTAGCTGTCATTCTGAAACGGGTGCCCATATCTGCTTGTCAAGATTTGCTTATTTGCAGGACATTTGCTCCTCTCTAAAAATACATAGTTTAAACATTGATAACAAGAGAAATATTTGAAAAAAAAAATACCTTTTGAACGACTTTCAACGGAATTAATGGCCCACAATTCCCTATCAAAATAGTTCATGACAAGGTTAGTTTCTGAAATTGCTTTTTTAAGCTTTATATGAATGTAAACTGACAACCAAGTGACAATAGTGACAGGATAGATATTCGATCGATATAAAATTTAATGTAAACATTGTCATGCCAACGTACCGGTATAAAAATGAACTACAATTATTTCAAATAATTTCAAATTGCGTAAAAGAAAAAGAGATTAACTTAAAAATACTTGTAAATTTCATTAATATATACGTTTCTTAATACTAGTATTTTTCTTTCTTCTGTATTTAAAAATAAATAATTTTTACAAGTTATATTTGATTTTATAAAGTTTTTTTCAGATCTATGACGTAGGTTTTCTGCCATTTCATTTCACTATACCTGATTTACACCAAAATCTAATGGCATCTGTCCATGTTAGAATAAGGTAGAAATACAAGATTTCAGAATTTTTTGAATGACAGTATTTGAGTTAGAGCGTTGACAAAATCCATACACACATACTCACACACGCACGCACCATCATGATAATGTTAAAATCGGATTCTAGGGACTTTCAAACGAAGTCATTTACCAAACTCTCGACATGCGATTTTTAACACGATCCCTGTATCTCCCTTACCAAGGGTAGCGGGAGGTAAACATACACAAGTAATATTAATATTTATTTATATACAGGATTAGTTAAAAGTATGGAGACGACGATTTATTGTCGTTAATATTCATTTTAGGAAATTATGTTCAATACTAAAGTTTTTTAAGAAATTTTGATTTACATTTGAGAATACTTGATTTTTTTTTTTTCTTCAATTGTTTTTGAGTTACGCTTGTCCGCGTAACTTTTTAAATGGGAACCTTTTAATTTTACTCTACCATTCGACAGAGTGTTTTTTTCTCTTTACAACAGTATGTTTGTTTTTTTGTTTTTCAATTTATTTTAATAACATTTTTACAAGGAAAAACACCGGTTCAAGTATTTACGAATAGTTGGTACATCTAATGCCCATTTGCACCAACAAGGCTTAAATTTTAAGCTAGGCTTAAACAAAAAAATGCAAATCGAAATTCTGACAGCAATATAATATAATTCATTTGACATTTCATTTCGATGCAATATTGTCAATTTAAGCCGAGTTTAATATTTAAGTTACGTTGGTGCAAACGGCCATTAGATAGACAAAAGCGAAACGATAAACAAACTTGAGCGATGTAATTTACTTAGTTTTTAGTTTGTTTTTAATAAGATTGTGACCGACAACTCTATTGGAAATAATTTTGTCTATATCACATGAACCTACTAACTCAGAAACAATTGAAGAAAAAAAAAATTCAAGTATTGTCAAATATAGATAGGGTTGCCAACTGACCTTTTTTGGAAAGGACAGTCCTTTTTTGAGCATATTTTGTCCTTGTCCTTTCTTAAACCAGGAAAGGACGTGATTTGTCCTTTTATAGTAAATTTTGTTATTAATGATATTTTTCCTATTATAAATATGAAAATGAGATAATTATTCCACATTTTATGTAATGATAGAATTTTTGAATTATTGATGTAGGGTTAACTAGTGTTTACTTGTCAAATTTGTTAATTGTTACTCTCATACTCATGCTCTCCTCTTCGTTATTATTTTATTATAATTTATTAGCGCTAAATAACTGCTTTGTCAGTTTAAAAAATTAAAATGGAAAATTAGATATTGGCAGTTAACACTTTAAGTTTAGATATCTTATTGTGTTTTACTTCTTTTCTTCATGAAATATTGATTTTAATTTTTATTAAATTTATTAAATTTGCTTTATTGTAAAGAAATTCTATATTATTTTGCATTAAAACACCTTTGACCTTGAAAATTTTCAAAAAATCGCCTGCGGCGCATTTTGTCTCAAGTTTTAAATCCTACACACAATTCAAAAGATGGCCGAAAAATGTCCTTTTCTGTAATTTTGTAAAGTTGGCAACCCTAAATATAGATCAAAATTTCTTAAAAAAATTTTGTATTGAACATAATTTCTTAAAATGAATATTAACGGCAATAAATCGCCGTCTCCATACTTTTAACTAAGTATAAGTACAGCGATAGTTTCCATAGTGTGAACGCACTAGTAGTGACCCTAGTCTAGATCAAATGAGTAATTATAGTGTATATTTCCGTCACGAGATGAAACAATGTATGCACTCGGAACGTGTGAAAGAATAGGAGTGAATACTCCAATAAATTACATTAACCCATTGTTACATAAATAAATATATATCTATGTATCTCCACATCTACATTTCTTATTTCTTCCATTCACAACAAAGTCAGAAACTAGGAAATTAACTAACACTAAACTACCGGAACAATGTAACACCAAAATATGCTGTTCCATTTTGTTTTAAAATTTTAAATTGAAATTTTAAATTGCTGATGATGGGCTAATTTATTGCCCGAAACGTCCACTGTACCTATTACACTTGTTTGGCAATAAAAAACTTGGAACATTTAGGCCTACCTCTTTTTACCTTCCGTCAAAAGGAAGGTATTGTCTTTGGTCAAAAAATTCGGTGGTGAGTTTTTAATGAATAAGCACGTTTTAAGATCCCTAGAATACGAATTTACTATTTTTAAGATGATGTCTGTATGTATGTGTGTTTGTCCGTGTGTGTGTATGTGTATGTATGTCTGTGTGTGACAAATTTTTCTCCGACGATAACTCCAATACTATAATTCTAAAAATTATAATTCTTTCGTATTCCTCTTCTGTACATCCATATGAAGAGTTGATTAGATTTTGGTTATAATTGATCCACCGGAAGTACCCTTATTTGAAGTTTTTAACAGTTTTTCTTAAATTTTCCTTCATTCAATAGATGTAGAGTTAAAGCATTATAAAGAAATTAATTTTCAAAAATTAGTCAGCTTTGCTATTTATCATGGAAACAGCTGATACATTCAAAATTGACAGATGTGTGTTGCAAGTGCAAAACCAAATATGGAAAGTATGGGATGAAAAATTAGTATTTCATAGTGGTCCTCTCAAGTGACATGCAGTGAAAGGCTAAAAAGAAGATGGAAGGACTGTATCGCAGAAGACTTGAGAAAGGAAGGACTGTGCGAAGAAGATGCGTTGGACAGGAATGAGTGGAAGAGAAGAGGAAACGACCCCTAATAAAATAGGGGAAGGCTGAAGCAGAAAGTAAAATATGTCAAGTGCATTTTTCTTAGTGTATGTTTATGTCATAATTTTATTGGATTTATAGAACCTTTTCAAATGAACTTTTGGTATGAAATTTGTAAAAAATAGTATGTGTTCGTGTTCGATTTTACATGATACTATATAGAAACTGTTCCAAGGTCCTTTTGGTATGGGATTTGTTTAAAATACATCAAATTGACGGAAGGTTTTGTGCTGGCCACAACAAATTTTTTTTTACGTAAAATTGATTTTACTTTTTGTCCTAGTGGTCATTCGGAGATACCACCATTTTTTTTTGAAAATCCATTGGGCCTTAGTGTTATACATTTATTTAAGTTACTTATTTTAAGTTTATAAAGTAATCAAAACTTTATTTTATTAATAGAATTATTATTTGGGCCTGAAAGGGTTAACTAACATTCTTCCAACAATTGTTCACTATCTATGTTGCTTAACATTTGTTCGCTAACAAAAAATGTTCGTTTCGATATGGACCCGGCTTTACTTTTCAATACTTAACTTGAAAAGTACCGTGCACTATTTTTCCATTACATTTCTTTTGCTAATAAAAAGAACTTATCTAATTTAACGGAATATAAACAACACATGTTTAGATAATATACATTACATTTACCATCTTCAGAGATAAATTACAACAGTACTACCTTTACGTTGTACGGTATATTACCATTAAATAACTATGCATATACTGTTATGTATTTGTAAATATAAAACTGAACATCTAGATAGATATGTCGTAAATCTACTTATTTTTAAACAATTCAAACTTTTAAATGAAACAACTTTTAGATTATTATGAGTTCTGAGAATTATTTTATAAATTAACGACGCAAACTTTTATTTACTTATTTATTCATTTGTTATCATATTTAGAAACGGATGTCATATTCAAAATAAGATTAGAAGACATAATAATACCTTTGTTCACTCCAATTCCTATTTCCCAAAATAATATTTTATTTTTACCTTCCGTCACCTTTAAGAAGATATTGTCTTTGGTCAAAAAATTCGGTGGTGTTTTTAATAAATAAGGACGGTTTAGGGTCCCTATAATACGATTTTTTTAGTTTTACGATGAGGTTTGTATATGTGACTCTGTGTGTGTGTGTGTGTGTGTGTGGGTGTGCGCGCGCGCGCTTGTGTGTTTGTGTACTAATGAGAGAAGTGCTCATTAGGTTTTAGTGTATTTCGGATAACCGGAAGTATCATTTATACAAGCTTTTAACAGTTTTTCTTGAATATAATTTTTCAGCAACTTTTAGTAATAAAAATTGAATATAATGGTACAATCTTCAATTCTACGATAATAGCATTTAATAAATAACTTTAAATATAAATTTATAAAATAATAATAATCGCTTCAATACTACAATTCTAAAAATTATAATTCGTTCGTATTCCTCGTCTTTACATTCATATGAATAGCTGATTAGATTTTGGTTAAAATTAGTCAACCGGAAGTATCCGTATTTGAAGTTTGTAACAGTTTTTCTTGAAAAAACGCAGTTAAATATAATTTTTTGACATTTTATGTGATTATCAATATAAAAGAATATCTTATTGTCCATACGGTTTGATTATAAATTTTCCTTCATATTCAATAGATAGAGTTAAATAATTATAAAGAGATTAACTTTCATATAAATCAGCCAGCTTTGGTATAAACATGGACACAGATGATATATTTCAAATAATTCTAAATGACTGATGTTAGTGTTACAATTTTACTGGATATATAGGATCTTTTGGTATGGGATTTGTACAAAATACATCAAATTGACGAAAGGTCTTGTGCTGGCCACAATAGATTCTTAGGCTTTTATCCCAGTGTTATTATCAATTTCTTTACAACATTCCCATAGTAATAACTCATAATGCCCTTGGGCATTATTATTTGTTGTATAATTACCCTGAAAGCAGAGTTATTACGATAATAATAATAATAATAATAACAACAATAATAAAATGTAAAAGTATGTAGTGTGTTAAAAAAAAATCCTAATTCATAGTAGGCTATGAACAAAAAACGTTTGTCAATTTGAAAGTATTTAATTAAATGTCAATATGACATGAGATATTATCAAAATTGGTATCTAAAGAAATCAAAGCTTTTCTTCTTGAATACTTATTTTCGAAATAGAATTAAATTAGAAAACGGTGAATGGCAATATTCTGTATCCTTCTTTGTTATCTTTTCTCCTTAAAATTACATTTCACGATCAATTTTGACAACTTGGCTTATGAATTGAATAATGATCAGACATACGTTTCTGTATTCATAGCCTACTCCGAATTAGGTTTTTTTCTGAACACACTGTACCTAAACCATGGTAGTTTTTATTCTTTTATTTTTATAATAAAGTATTTATGAATGGAACTATCATTTTAAATGTGTGTAGAATTATGAAGTATAATTTAAGATAATAACATATATAAATTATGTGAAAAAACATTCTAATAATTATACTTGTAGAATGACTTACTTGTTTCATAAATAATGGTAATAATCGTAACAACAAATATATAAATAATGTTAATGAATACAACGTATTTATTTAAAGTTCAAGAAAACATGAATAGTGAATAATAAAAGCTTCTCACGAGGTAGCAAAGTAGATACAAGGTGATACGGATGACATATCATTTATAATAAGGCTATTCACATATAATTTACACGCAAACCATAAGTTGCTTTCAAATTAAATACAGGGGAGGACTGTTTAACCGGGAATGGGGGATTCCAGCTCAATCGAATTAAAGGAAAATAATAAAGAAATACGAATGTATATGCTGAATAACGAATATTAATAAAAAAATGAAATGATATAATTGAGATATTTCGGAAATAAAGGGTTTTTTGTTATAACGCTTCGACACTAATATGAAAATATTTTGATTAGCGACCGAGAGGCCACCTATACATGCATTACAAATAGCGTGTTAGGAGGTGGGGGTTACTACCAATGGAAGTTAAGAAATTCGAAAGGAGGGGTTAACATTCCTGTACTGCAGTTTTCAAACAGTTTTTATTTTAACATAAATTTCTTGCATTAAACTTAATAATTTAAATACACCTGTAACTATCATTTATTTTATGTAAATATAACTTAAAATAGCATATATTTCAAGAACATTTAGGTCCATGATGAAAACAGTTTGATATAAAAACACATATGCGTGACGTCACGTTAATCTTTTCAAAATTTGGGAGACCATCGCTTATTAATAGGAATTTTTTCACCAGATTTTTATCAATTAATAATTTTATTATGTCTGTGTGTGTTATATTTTATTTTTAACTTCCGTCTCCTTTAGGTAAGGTAGGTATTGTCTTAGGTCAAAAAATTCGATGGTGAGTTTTTAATAAATAGGCACGTTTTAGGGTCCATAGATTGCGGTTTTACTAGTTTCACGTGTGTGTGTGTGTGTGTGTGTGTGTGTGTGTGTGTGTGTGTGTGTGTGTTTGTGTGTGTGTGTGTGTGTGACAATTTTTTCCCCGACGATAATTCCAATATAGAGTTAAAGAATTATAAAGAGATTAACTTTCATAAATTAGCCAGCTCTGCTATAAATTTGGAAACAGCTGATATATCCAAAAAATTCTAATTGGCAGATGTCATTGTCAAGTACAATTTACTGGATATACATAGTGTATGTTCGTGTTACATTTTTATTGGATTTATAGAATCTTTTCCAAGGAACTTTCGGTATGAAATTTGTAGAAAATAGTATATGTTTGTGTTACAATTTTACTGGATATATGAAATCTTTTCCAAAGGAACTTTTGGCATGAGATTTGTACAAAATACATAGAACTGACGGAAGGTAATGTGCTGGCCACATCAGATTTTTTTGTTTAAATTAGTAGAATACCCCATTTTGATGTTTTTTTTGTTAAATGTGTGTATTTGGGTTATGAGGGCTATAAATATTATTCCGGCCCTAGATATTCATTTACATTTTATTTATATTGAATATAAACATCAAATTAATGAATCCTCCGTCCATCAATTTTTCCGTCTGGTTATTTTGGCCCCCGATCAAATTTTCCGGCACGCCACTGCTATTTATACCTCAGACAGATTCATTTTCATTCACAGAATAAAACATAAGACATTCAATGTTTCGTAATCACAGCACACTAAATACACATACTAACTCTAGAGCAAAGTCACAGATGTGTTGATTCTCCCACGCCAGAACCGAAATAAATGACAGTCCCAGTGTATAAACAAACGACTATCACGATCTACCGGAAATACCGCTCACAGGTCGTCATTTCATGAACTTATCTGCAAGTCTAATCAAATATGAAGGTGAAGATGACCATTATTAAATAGTGATAATCATACGAGAATGATATAGAGTTTTATCTACTTAGCCATGCAAGAAAACAGTTGAATTAATCATATTATCTTCACGCACCTTCATCACCAAAAATAAGGTTTAAAACCAATTTTTCTGCAAGAACAAGATGATATAAGAATTTTAGTGCAAACGCGACTTAAAAATTTTACGTAATAAGCGAAATATGTATTGGAAATAAAATAATAAATAAATATATCATCACGGCATATTACCCATTTCTGGGTGTGCCAGTATCTACAACACATGTAGACATCGGTAATGATGACGATATATTTTACCGTGTGGGCGCTTACCAGGCGTCACCTCATGGGCACTCATAGCTGGTGTGGAGAGTGCACCACAGGGGTCACTTGTGCCATTTAAAAGGGGAAATATTTGGCGTCTGTCGGGATCGAACCAGGTTCCCCCAGGTTCGCGACCAGACACTCAGGCACGCAGGTATTGGAATCATGCTAATATTCGCATATCTAGATTTTAGTGGATAAGCACGTTTTAAGGTCCCTATAATCCGATTATAACATTTTTACGATGATGTCCGTGTGTGTGTATGTTGGAAGTTGGAACCATGGTTTCTCAAATACTATAAGACTTAAAAAATATTTAACTGTAGTTTCCTCAATCTGACATTCCTGGGAAGAGCTGATTAGATGTTGGTAACAATTGGACAACCGGAAGTAATAGTTTCTTTTAAAAAATCTTCTAAATATTATTTTTTGAAAATTTCTGTTATTATATATCTTGTATAGATTTAGAGATAAAGGCACTGTAATATATAGAATAATCTATCACTAAGGAAACTAGTTAACAAATTCAAATGTTTATAACATAGTTTGTAAATGACAGATGTCAGTGTCAACAATCAACAGTTTTAGTGACATTCTGATAGTTTTTTCTGGGAAGTATATTTAATCTTTCTTATTATTATTATTTATGAAATATTTGAAATTGTAGGTAAAATGCATATATCCATAAGAAATACCGCCAATCTTGCTAATGAATTGGAAGAATCTCTGACATTTACGAACTTACTCATACAATGAAAAATAGATATACATAATTAGAATTGTATGTGTGCAGAAGATATGTTAATACAATAAAAAAAAAATTGGGTAAAGTTCTGTAATGTTTTTGTTATAAAATGACGGTTCGATAGCGAAGTGCAATACAATACCTATATAACATAAAATAGAAATGGCGAGAGGTATTGTGCTGGCCACAACAGATTTTTTTTTCCAAAAAGTATAACAATTTTAATTAAATAATTTCGCAGTCTATAAATACACTAGTAATAATAAACAAATTAAAGCAATTTTGCGATAAAAATGACTCATATATTTCGTAATCTTTGATAATTTAGAACAATTATCCAACACATCGTTCTCAACTGTAAAAAGTATAAAATGAACCTGTATTCTCATCTTATATTCAAATTTTAAAACGGATTTCCGGTCTTCTACAATCTACAACACTGTGTTTCTTCTATTTTACCTTCCTTTAGATAAGGAACGTATTGTCTTTGGTCAATAAATTCGGTGGTGTTTTTAAAGAACAAACAAGTTTTAGGATCCATAGAATACGACTTTTCTAGTTTTACGATGATATCTGTATGAGTGTGTGTAACAAAAATTTCTTCGACTATACCTAAGTCCTAAATTACAATTTTAAAAATTATATTTTTTTCGTATTCCTCTTCTTTACATCCATTTGAAGAGCTAATTAGATTTTGGTCAACCAAAAGTTGCATTATTTGCAGTTCTTAACAGTTTTTCTTGAAAAAACGCAGTTAAATATCATTTTTTGATATTTCATGTGATATCAATGAGAAAGAATATTTTGTTGTCTATACGGTTTGATTATACATTTTCCTTCATATTCAATAGATACAGAGCTAAATAATTATAATTTAACTTTCATAAATCAAACAGCTTTGCTATAACCAAATAATTCTGACAGATGTCAGTGTCAAGTACAATTTACATAGTGTATGTTCGTGTTATAATTTTATTGGATTTATAGAATCTTTTCCAATGAACTTTCGGTATGGAATTTGTAAAAAATAGTATATAATAATAATAATAATAATAATAATAATAATAATAATAATAATAATAATAATAATAATAATAATAATAATAATAATAATAATAATAATAATAACAATAATAATAATAATAATAATAATAATATATCATCACGGCATATTACCCATTTCTGAGTGTGCCAGTATCTACAACACATGTAGACATCGGTAATGATGACGATATATTTTACCGTGTGGGCGCTTACCAGGCGTCACCTCACGGGCACTCATAGCTGGTGTGGAGAGTGCGCCACAGGGGTCACTTTTTGTGCCATTTAAAACTGGAAATATTTGGCGTCTGTCGGGATCGAACCCGGTTCCTCCAGGTTCGCGACCAGACACTGGGTATATTGAATCTTTTCCAAGGAAATTTTGGTATGGGATTTGTACAAAATACATAAAATTGACGGAAGGTAATGTGCTGGCCACATCAGATTTTTTGTATTTTGACAATCTCTTCTTTTATTTTGTAAGCTATTTTTATTTAACACGCACTGTCTATCTTGAATAAATCCAATAGACACTTACAAAATTGCAATTTGCACGAGCGCCTCTAACGGCAAAGCATAGAAATCAAGGTTGCTATGGTTACCCCGTCCAAACAAAGACCTGTCATCAGCCGTAGACTCTACACTCTAGCCATCGTTTTAGTTGAATAATCGAATGATCTTCAATATTATCAAACAAAAAAGTTGCCCCAGACACATCTTCTAGTTTCAAACTCATTTTTATGAAACACAACGTACACATCACAATAAAGAATTAGGTTTAACACTGAATAACGGATGCGAACACAATGACAGATAGGAACAGGGAACGGGACGCAAGACAACGAGGGGAGGTTTGTTTGGATGCATGAACTTCTATCTCTCTTGCAGTGACGTCAATTTGTGTCTATTTAATTGATCAATACTTTGCTTTCTGTATGAATAGTTAGGATAAAAAGAAACATACCTGAAAAACTATTAAAATTTTAAGCTTTTTTACAAACACGTTTTTCTATTAAGAAAATAAGCCACAACTATAAATTCATCTATGCGTTAACTTTCTTATTGTAAACGACTAAATGAAGAATGAAGTAACAATATTCGTAAAAATGTGTCTTTTTGTTTATTATTTTTATTTACTCGAAGAAGTTTCTCTTAATGAAATATTTACGGTTAAAAGCGCACTTTTTCTTTCAAGTTTATTGCCGTGTAGTTTTGAAAAGAAAATTTGCCTATATAAACAATGAGAAACTTTCTCTAAAATTAAATAATATACAATAAAAAGAAACAATAAGAAAGAAATATAAACAAAGCATTTAAAATTAAATCATTTTTTATTCATTGCCGTATTATTTAAATGGCATGTGTATAGTTTTGTCAATTTACGCTCTATTGATGCGATATTTTTATTATATCTGGCAGATAAGTTAACTGGCACTTTATCACCAGGCGAAAAAAGCAGGGGTGGTCGGTGGTTCCATGGCCGCGTGCCTGAGTGTCTGGTCGCGAACCCGGGGGAACCGGGTTCGATCCCGACAGACGCCAAATATTTCCAATTTTAATTGGACAAAAGTGACCCCTGTGGTGCACTCTCCACACCAGCTATGAGTGCCCGTGAGATGACGCCTGGCACACCCAGAAATGGGTAATATGCCGTGATGATATATTTATTTATTTTATTTAACTTTTGTACAATTATCAAGAGATTTCTTCTAATAATGGCATCTCACTTAAGTAGATCTGACTGTTATCAAAACAAAAATTGAAGTGGCAAAAAATTCCGGAAGAATTTCTATCCAGCGTAAATTAGGCAACTAATGAAAACTGGATATATTTTCAGAAAACCTAGAGGAAATTCAGTGCTACAATAGGCTATTACACGACATTTTTTTAAATTTTTTTTCTTGAAATACATAAAAATAAAAGACCACATGTGAAAGTCCGAGTTAAAAATTCCTCCAAATAAGCGAGATATTAAGGTCCGAATTTTAAATCTGCTTTGTGACGTAGGTAATGTGGATATACCAGAAGTAAACAAACAGTGGATCACAAACCACGAAAAATTGTTAAACAAATTACAAAATAATGTATATTTAAATTGTAATGTTATAATTCATTATTAGAGACATAAAATAAATTATTTCATTTAATTTATTTCACTTTTTTTCTCATTTTATAAAAATAAAGAAATTAGAACGTCACCCGAACAACAACCGAACATATCCGACACACCTGAAGAAGTATATTCTTAGTTAGGGCGGGGCTTCTCAAAATCGGAGGTCATACTTGGATCCTATTTGCTCAAACACTCGTGCACATGTCCTGCATCATCAAAAGCAAAACTCCCCGTGTCTTCTAGAAGGAATAATTTATAATAAAAGAAATAAGGTTTTCCTTATCCTTTAACTATTATCATTCTTATTTTCAATAAACTTTTACTATTTTTGATTACTGTGGAATAGCCTATTGACGAAAATTCAGAATTTGTACATGAACTGAAAATTCATTCTTTAAAATGCGGCTGCTAGACCCCCGCTTCGTCCCTTGCCCAGTGACGTCACAGGTTCGGAGCAACGACTATTTGATTTTCATACTGTTTTAAACGTCAAAGTGACATTTAAAGATTACCTAAAATTTATGAAATTAAACAAGTCGATGAAATAAGTTACCAGTAAATATTGTATATTATAAATTTTACCAATATAAAGACTAAAATAATAGTCTCCAAAATATTCAATGTCTCACGTACGTTTATAATCTTCTAGCGTCTAATCCCAAATCAAAAGTGAAACAGCTGATATGTAACATGATAAGTTCACGCCAAATGAAAATTATATTTATAAAAATGAATAGAACAATAAGCATATTTAGATATGTAATCCTCAATTTATAGACTAAATGTATTATTCTTTTAGAAATTCTGTGTCCATATAAAATGTCTGCTTGCAATGAATCTGAACTTAGGTTCGGAACCTGTGACGTCACAACATGGCTGGTTTTTGCAACGTTTTAAAAATATACTTTAAAACGATTTTATACAAAAAAAAAAAATGTGAATAACAAATAATTTACACAGAAAAAACGTAGGAACCATTATTTTTAGGCATAACATCATTGGCACACCTAGAAATGGGTAACAAAACCTGATGATATATTTATTTATTTATTTACGAAATATATAATTTGAAGGTTTTTTTCAATATTATTATGTATTTATTTTACCGTTCCAAGGAAAAATACAATTACATCTATTAGCATTTCTAAGATATTCTTGAAAATTTCTATAATTCAGTGTATTTGGCGAATGGAAAGTTAATATTTAGGGAGAAATTCCTTGTGTTTATACGGTTGTCTGTCTCTCAATTAATATTTAGATGTTTGTGTAAAATGATAGAAGCAATAAAATAGTTGTTAGGCGAGGAAATGTGTCACTTTCACTGCGAAAGGAATTCGTACACCCAGATACAGCAGTCTGTTGTTTTTACTCAAGGCATGGCATGCTAGATACACTTGATATCCTCGGGGGATTATCGCACTGTACTTTCAAGGATATAAGCAAATTACATTCGAAAATAGTGCAATGTGTTCAGAAAAATACCTAATTCCATAGAGGTAAGAATATATAAATAGAGGGAGCGTAAAGTATACTTGCAGACAATGACCAATGAGCCATATTGTACTGTTCCATTTTTAGCGCGTTATTCAAATGTTTTCGTTTTACTCTAAAAAAAAAAAAAAAACAGATAGAATCATGGAGCGGGACGTAAGACAACGAGCAGAGGTTTGTTTGGAAGCATGAACTTCTATCTCTCTCTTGCATGTGATGTCAATGGGGGATTCCAGCTCAATCGAATTAAAGGAAAATAGTAAAAAAATACGAATGTGTATGCTGAATACCGAATATTAATAAAAAAAAATGAAATGGTATAATTGAGATATTTCGGAAATAAGGAGTTTTTTGTTATAGAGCTTCGACACGTATATGAAATCTATATATAACATTTTGATTGGCGACCGAAAGACCACCTATATACATACATAACAAATAGCGTGTTAGGAGGTGGGAATTATTACCAATGGAAGTTAAGAAATTCAAATTCGAAAGGAGGGGCTAACATTCCTGTACGGCAGTTTTCAAACAGTTTTTATTTTAACATAAATTTCTTGCATTAAACTTAATAATTTAAATACACCTGTAATTATAAAGTAAGTAGACTTATACAGTGTTACAATATTCATTTATTTTATGTAAATATAACTTAAAATAGCATATATTTCAAGAACATTTAGGTCCATGATGAAAACAGTTTGATATAAAAACACATAAATGTGACGTCACGTCAATCTTTTCATAATTGGGGAGACCATAACTCGCTTATTAATAGTAAAAGAGTAAAAGAAAATCAAATAAACATTTACATGAATTAGAAACAGTATGTATATGCAATAGAAAAAAAAAACGTTTATTCAGTTAATATAACAAAAAATACATTATTTTTTTTTTTTTAGAAAAATGAGATGTACATACATACCTAGTAGATAGGCTGTGTCTGATGTCGTATTTTGGCATATAGTATTGTATGCCATAATGATATAAGTATTATTATTTTATTTATGTATTTATTTCAAAATGATATTTCGTGGTTTTCTTATATGGTTGAAAGTACCGCATCTTACTTAGGCATACATTAACACTAGTACAGTCGTAGTGAGAAATAAAATGAGCGAATTACTAAGTGCCAAGTCATGACTTCGGATTACTTTCAAAGCAAAAAATATTTGACTTAGTCATATACAGGTTTCAATTTCTTTATATTCTCTCACTCTACTGTAGATGTTCATGCCAAACGTGACCGTTTATACTCCGTGTCTCCGTGTCAAATTGGGAATTTTTAAACAGGATCTGTCTACAGGGTGACTTAAAAGTGACGCCCATAACATATAAAAATATAAATTTTATTTAAAAAAAAATATGGACTTGGTAAATTAAGAAAGAAAATTTTCTATGACGTCATCATATTGAACTGGAAAAGGGAAGCATGATTAAGAATGTAACCTATAGATGGCATGCGTGCGACCAAAGTTTTAATTTAAATTTGACATTAGTTCATTTTTCTCTCTCTCTCTGGTCTCTCAAATACATTACTTTACAAATAAACACATAGGTATAGTGAAAATGAAAGGCAGAAGACCTACGTCATAGATCTGAAAAAAACTTTATAAAATCAAATATAACTTGTAAAAATTATTTATTTTTAAATACAGAAGAAAGAAAAATACTAGTATTAAGAAACGTATATATTAATGAAATTTACAAGTATTTTTAAGTTAATCTCTTTTTCTTTTAAGCAATTTGAAATTATTTGAAATAATTGTAGTTCATTTTTATACCGGTACGTTGGCATGACAATGTTTACATTAAATTTTATATCGATCGAATATCTATCCTGTCACTATTGTCACTTGGTTGTCAGTTTACATTCATATAAAGCTTAAAAAAGCAATTTCAAAAACTAACCTTGTCATGAACTATTTCGAATGGGAATTGTGGGCCATTAATTCCGTTGAAAGCCGTTCAAAAGGTATTTTTTTTTTAAATATTTCTCTTGTTATCAATGTTTAAACTATGTATTTTTAGAGAGGAGCAATTGCCCTGCAAATAAGCAAATCTTGACAAGCAGATATGGGCACCCGTTTCAGAATGACAGCTAGTAATCATGTACATAACTTACAAATGTCATAAATTTTAATTCAAAATATCAAGATTTTGTAAGTTCACGTGGTTTCTTTGTCACCAGGTGCGTGGACTTTACTTGGCGAGTTACATAAATCACATGAAATTTGGAATGAAAAATATTGACATTGGACATCTATGTATATACATGATTACTATTACTGTTCTAAACAATTTTCATTCTTTGACCTCGGATTTTCGCCAAACATTTCCAGATTGTCTTCATCACTAGAAGAAAATTCCCCCGATTCATACGACTCTTCAGATGAAAATTCGTCAATCATATATATAACAGAAAATGACGCCAAATTACAAGGTTAATTTTTAACAAAACAGCTGACCAAAATCGTATAACTGCGCAAACTCGAATCATTAGTAAGAAGATAAAACACCTGAAATTGGAAAATACCATGAAATTTGGAATGAAAAATGATGACATTTGTCATTTATATTACTAGCTGTCATTCTGTCACAAGTCCCCATATCTGCTTGTCAACACAGAACACTAACCTAAATTTGTCAAGAAAGACCAACAAAGTAACATGACTGCTCGCGCCTTATAAATTAGTATCCTATGTAAACTTAGTAGTATATGACGTCATTACTTTAGGGATATTTTTTGATGATGTAAGTCTTCTGCCATTTCATTTCTACCATAGTTAAATGTAATTTAAAATAACTAACAAAGAAAGTATAGAAATTTTCTTTCCATGTGTAAGTAATAGGAATTTTTTTGCATTAATATAGTAAACAAAGTGTAACTTTTAGGTTTCCTGCTAATAATGAGGTAAGAGAAAAGAGACTGAAATTTATTGAAAACAAAGATAATTTACATATTTCAAAAGCAACAACTAGGCATTACTTCGTAAAAAGGTAGTACAAATATTACGATAACGCATATCTTCCGATCACAATAACAACACACACCGTAAGGCGGCCTCTTGTCAGTATACCTATGCTCGAAGGCTATGAGCAACAACTAAAGTCAATCTACTGCACTTTGAAACACACTGTACTCCCGTCTCGTATACAGACTGTCGAGTATATATTCCTTGGCAAGTTTCTCCTGACTTAGTATAACCGTTATATTTTTACCTCCCGCTACCCTTGGTAAGGGAGGTATAGGGATCGTGCTAAAAATCACTTATCGAGATTTTAGTAAATGACCACGTTTTAAGGTCCCTAGAATCCAAATTTAACATTTTCACGATGATGTCTGTATGTGTGTATGTGTGTGTGTATGTATGTATGTGTGTGTGTGTGTGTGTGTGTATGTGTAGGGATTTTGTCTTCACTCTAACTCAAATACTATCATTCAGAAAATTCTGAAATCTTGTATTTCTATCCTATTCTAATAAGAAAAGAAGCCATTAGATTTTGGTGTAAATCGGATAACCGGAAATGGCACTTTACCTGAAGCTCATAATGGTTTTTCTTCAAAAAATACCATTAAATGCCATTTTTTCGCATTTTGTCGTTATGAAAATTAAAGATTATTGAATTTTCTACAGGAATACATTAATACTTTTTCTATATATTTTACAGATAAATTTAAAAATAATTTTTTTTACAAGTCCCGAAGCCTAAGAAAAACACAATTCCTTTGTTCCACAGTTCATATTTCAAATGAATGTAACTGACATTAAATGTCACTGTCAAAAAACTAATCACTTCAAATTAATAATAGTGACATTTTAAAAAGAAAATAGTAAATAAAGCAATAGTTTTATGCAATGGAACCGTTTGCAGTGTTAGTAAATCCGTAAGTATGTATTTAAATTAATAAAAATTAAATAGCGGGAGGTTTTGTGTTGGCCACATCAGATTTTTTAATACCGTAACCCTTTGATGCAATTTGCTATTTACTCAAGCAGATCGTCTGTGTTTATTTCAAGGTACATTACCTAAATGATGCGCTACGGATGCACGTTGCACCACATTTTCTAAGTAATACAATTAAAATTCATTAAATTCACTACTTAACTCGACCATGAAAATCATGAGAAAAAGTTCTTACTTACTTTTAACAACAGAAAAATTATTACAATTATGCTAAACTTAAGTAAATTATAAATAATTACAGTACAGGATCAATTTTGTAATTATTTACGAGTGTTAAAATCACTTGGTAACCACAAAATAAAAGAAACTTTACTTAATGTCACTTTAACTCATCGGGAGAACATTTCCAAGAACTCAAGATCAGAGAATAAATTAAATAAAGAAAAGAAAGAATGAGTTTTAATTCGCAAAGGTTACCGGACGACAATGAAAGATTGTGAGTTAATAGTCCAAGTTTAAGGCTGGTTACATACCATAACAAATAACGTGCTATAGTCTATAATTCTCGTCACCAAATATCGAGGGACGGTCATAAACAACTTAACCGCCCCTATACTACAAAACTAGAATGGAGTAGTTTCGCACGGTACACCGCAAATGAGGGTATTCTACTTAATTTTTTTATTATTTTAAATAAAACTTCATTCTGTTTTGAAGCAATTCATAGTATTAAAAAATCTTAATTGTTCCTAGTTTAACAGTATTTTATTTTCGAGAAATCAGTGTAACGTCACATTCCCCCTATACTTGTCTTTCTCGCACACACTGCTCTGAGTACGCTACGAGAGAAAGATAACAATTGTATGACGTCAATTTTCTCTTTTAGCAAATGTGAAATATCTCGTAAAGCAATTATTTAAAAAATGTTTTCATTGTTTTAACTATTATTCTGAAACCTTGTATTTCTACCCTATTCTAATATGGAAAGAAACCATTAGATTTTGGTGTAAATCGGAAACCGGAAATGGCGAAGCTTATAATGGTTTTTCTTCAAAAAATACCATTAAATACCATTTTTTCGCATTTTATGTCTTATGAAAATTAAAGATTATTGAATTTTTTACTGGAATACATTAATACTTTTTTTATATATGTTACAGATAAATTTAAAAATAATTTTTTTATTAGTCCCGAAGCCTAAGATAAACACAATTCCTTTTGAATATAATTGACAGTAAATGTCACTGTCAAAAAACTAATCACTTCCCTTAGCAAAAAATTATTGACGCGCCATTGGAATAAGTGGCGATTTACTACTCCAGCTCATTTGAAACAAAGTTCGAATCAGAACCGCGTGAAGTTTTACAAGGCAGATAATATTTTAAAATAATAGTTTTCTGATGTTAAACACAACTCAAACTATAAGAACTAATGATATAATTTAAAAACAATGCAATATAAAAGTACAGTAACTTTTTAATGGACAAATAGAAAAACATAAAGACAAAAATATATTATATTTTAGATTTTAAAAATTACTTTATTCTAAACGTATTGTTTGCCGCTTCGTTAATACAAGGAGTAGTTTTATATTTTAACCCATTCAAGCATGCTTTTGGCTTCACACAATCACATTAAAAAGTTCTAAGTATTTAATACGTATTCGGAAAAGGGTTTTACATTTCTAGTTCATCTGATATTAAAAAAATCTGTTGTGGCCAGCACAAAACCTTCCGTCAATTCGATGTATTTTGTACAAATCCCATACCAAAAGGTCCTTGGAACAGATTCTATATAATATCATGTAAAATCAAACACGAACACATACTATTTCTATTCTATAAATCCAATAAAATTATAACATAAACATACATTAAGAAAAATGCACTTGACACTTCTTCTTATTCTTCGGCTTCCCCTATTTTATTAGAGGTAGCTGTTTCCTCTTTTCTTCCACTCATTCCTGTCCAACACATCTTCTTGACACAGGCATTCCTTTCAGTCTTCTGCGATACAGTCCTTCCATCTTCTCTTTGGCCTTTCTCTGAGTGTCACTTGCGAGGAGCACTATGACATACCAATTTTGTGATCCTACACTTTCCATATTTGGTTTAGCACTTGCAACTGACATCTGTCAATTAGAATTTTTTAATATATCAGCATCAGCTGTTTCCATGATAAATAGCAAAGCTGACTAATTTTTGAAAATTAATTTCTTTATAATGTTTTAAATCTACATCTATTGAATATAAAGGAAAATGTATAATCAAACTGTATAGAGAAAAATATTTTCTTTAATATGTACAATAACAAAATGTCAAAAAACAAGATTTAACTGCGTTTTTCTAAGAAAAACTGTTAAAAACTTCAAATAAAGGTACTTCCGGTGGATCAATTATAACCAAAATCTAACCAACTCTTCATATGGATGTACAGAAGAGGAATACGAAAGAATTATAATTTTTAGAATTGTAGTATTGGAGTTATCGTCGGAGAAAAATTTGTCACACACGGACACACATACACACACACACACACACACACACACACACACACACACACACACACACACATACATACATACATACATACATACATACATACAGACATCATCTTAAAAATAGTAAATTCGTATTGTAGGGACCCTAAAACATGCTTATTCATTAAAAATTCACCACCGAATTTTTTGACCAAAGACAATACCTTCCTTACCTAAAGGTGACGGAAGGTAAAAATAAATTATTTGCAACAGAATGAAAAATGATCAATTTTCGTATATTTTTTAGTGGGAAAGAAACATTTTACAGCACTTGTGAAATAAAAACTATGAAAGTGATAGATCACTCGCCATACTCATTAAATTTGGCAATTTACGGGGTTAAGGTACCGACCATATGCTCAAAAATAAAATAATTATTAAAATGGGACATTATTTCCCTTGTTATTTACATTTAGGGCCATTTTCATAATACAATAGGGGATTCCAGCTCAATCGAATTAAAGGAAAATAGTAAAAAAAATACGAATGTATATGCTGAATATCGAATATTAATAAAAAAATGAAATGGTATAACTGAGATATTTCGGAAATAAGGGTTTTTTGTTATAGCGCTTCGACGCGAATATGAAATCTATATATAATATTTTGATTGGCGACCGAAAAACCGCCTATACATGCATAATAAATAGCGTGTTAGGAAGTGGGGGTTACTACCAATGGAAATTAAAAAATTCAAATTCGAAAGGAGGGGCTAACATTCCTGTACTACAGTTTTCAAACAGTTTTTATTTTAACATAAATTTCTTGCATTAAACTTAATAATTTAAATACACCTGTAATAATTATAAAGAATGTAGACTTATTTAGTGTTATAATATTCATTTATTTTATGTAAATATAACTTAAAACAGCATATATTTCAAGAACATTTAGGTCCATGATGAAAACAGTTTGATATAAAAACACATAAGCGTGACGTCACGTCAATCTTTTCAAAATTCGGGAGACCATAACTCGCTTATTAATAGGAATTTTTTCACCGGATTTCCATCAATAGTCTTAGTTTTCCTAATATTTTCAGATGAAATTATAAAAAAAAATGGTGGAATCCCCCATTCATGTTCACTTGAACATTTAAAATTAAAATTGTATTCGTTTTCATAATATAACTTTAGCACTCTATCATTACTTTCAATTAAAGATAAAGTCTTAAAGTAATTTTAATTAAAGTCTTAAGTGAGCCTGATTATGAAAATGGCCCTTACTACATAAAGTTGATCAAAAATTAATATAAAAGTAAACTTTTAACAAATGAACATTGTATGTATTTTGTTTTGTTACTCCTCCTGTCACAATTAATTGTTGTCTGACATATTTGAATATTTTGGACAGGCGCCACTTTTAAGTTTATTTATAATCTAACTCGAATTAACAAATATTTTCTTAAAATACTTTTCTTCTTAATCAGCTAAAGACCGTCACAAAAAAAAAAAAATTCCTTTATTGTTTATTGTTGTAATCACAACGTGTTAAATACTTAATGACATGGTTGATGTGTTTTTGTTTAAACATTCGAAGGAAATTAACAATTAAAGGAAATAAATGTGAAAACATTTTATTTTACGCTACTTTAAAGACCTCATAACCCAATTACTTACACGTGTAAAAAAAGGATTTTTTGACATTTGGAGGCGACAACTTTCAAATTCTTGAAAATTTTATGCCAGTTAAGGCAATAATAGAAGAATTCTAATTAATCTAATCTGCTACGGTGTGTTGTATACGTTTTATTGTTTTAAAACAAATAAAACGAAAAAACGATTGTCATTTGAGATAACAAATGATTTAACACATTATTTGTTTATAACTGTTCATTTACTTATGCCTGTTTTAAATTTGTCAATTTTAAGAATTAAATGAACATAAAATTGTACCAATTTCTAGCCAACTGTTAGCATTTAACATTTTTTTTTTTTTCATATTAAAATTATTAAAAGTCACTGGCTTGTAACAGATATATAATTAAATTGATATATTGGTTTGTTATTAAAATTACTAGAAAGTACTAAAACATTAAAGGAAAAATATATGCTCTATTTCCAGCTTAAATGACATAACATTGACACTATTGACAGAAAAGTTGACAAATGTTACTGCAAATGTTTTTTAAGCTTTATTGACAAATATAATGGGCATTATTTTACTCTGTTTTAAGGTTTTATAAAAAAATATTAATTTATTTGAATTTTTTGTTGTTATCAAAAACGTTATAATATTAACAAAAACAAAATGACATAATGTAGGTTAAAAACCAAAAGAAATATTGTTATTATTGTTTTAAGTAAAAAAAAATAAAGATTGATAACATTTTTTTTGAGAAATATATCAAACTATTGCAAAATTTAATTGAACATTAAAAATTTCAATAAAATCTTTTATTATTCATTGTAAGGTTAGATGAAAAGTTCGTTACTCCTTATTTGAAAACAATGATCAGTATTCTTGTACTTCAACGATACAACGATAGAAATTCTTCACGTATAACAAATAAATGTTGTCGCACAAAAAATGCATTTCTATAAGCGCAGTACACCTCGTCTGCATTCTGA
The DNA here is from genome assembly GCA_943142095.1 of Ophonus ardosiacus. Taxonomy (NCBI): domain Eukaryota; kingdom Metazoa; phylum Arthropoda; class Insecta; order Coleoptera; family Carabidae; genus Ophonus; species Ophonus ardosiacus. Next base: position 4,234,950 of record OW964835.1, read on the forward strand.
GACTGTACCAATAAGATAGCATCAACTATTTTCTTACCTCAGGTAAATTTGTCAGATTATTGGCTAGATTCTCCATTTTCCTCCAATTCTTTCTTGAGAACTTCTAAGTTATCACAGATTTATAATAAGCACTACACTAACCATTTCACTTAACAAATCGGATACTTTTAAATGGCTAACATAAATCAATTGTTGTAATCGATGTTATTGGTTAGATTTAGTTACTTTCAACTGTTTTGTACACATTTTTCAATTGCCAATCACTTGTAAAACACTTCAGATGCACTTTTTGTTAGTTTTAAACTAGACATTCTGTTATTTTTTAGAGTTTTCTTACAAAGTTTTGAGTGTAAACTAAACCGCGTGTCTTAAACCAAGCAACTGTTGCTCGCTTCTCGATTCTTGTTGAGCGAAGGCAAGTATGACTAAGGTCATATGCCCCTCCACTTTGGACCAAGATTAGCTGAAAGCGGCACAAAGCCAGGTAACTTCATCTATATACTGCATATACCTTTACTTTTACTAGAATTCTTTAAAGTTATTTACATAAATGTTGCAATAACGTGCATAACATATAAACAAGATTGCGTTAAGAACATAAATATTGTATTTCCGACATTATTTTTTTCGTAATTTTGAGTTATTTCGAAAAACAAGTGTATAGTACGATTCACCTGTTTAGATTTTTGGCGCGAATAAGCCATAACAACACAAAACAGTAAACAAACAAAATTTGTTTACATATTACTTGCGTTTATTCTGTTTTTAAATTAAAATGAGTATATTCAAAATTTATGGGGTCCCGTGCCTGTCTGGTCGCGAACCTGGGGAACCGGGTTCAATCCCGACCGACGCCAAATACTTCGAATTTTAAATGGCACAAAACTGACACCTGTGGTGCACTCTCCACGCCGCACGGAACAAATATGTCATCATTATTACCGATGAGTAATATGCCGTGATAATATATTTATTTATATACAAAATTTCGTTAGTATGATTTAAGTATGTATAGTTTGTTTACACAAAAAAAAAAACATTTTGACATAACCTTTTTTAATAAATTGTGCGCTCAAATTTTCCTATTCGTGGAATAAAACACTTTTTACTCTAGTTGCAAACATTTTTTTATACACAACTGCATTATAGATATTTACACACCAAGTGAGCTAAGGTAATGTTTATTCATGAGAAGAAAGTTAATTTCTTCGAGTGAATAAACATTCTTAACTCACGTGGTTTGTACAATATTTTATTAAATTTTGACGATAACTAAAGAAAAAACCCCTTAACCTTAACAATAAATTTAAAAACTATATACGTATTTCGAGAACTAAGTTCTCATCATCAGTAGAAACTACAAAGTAAAAACAGAGAAGTTAAGATTACTCAGCATGTAAACCATGCCAGAGGTCAAAACAGCTCTGAGGAATAAGGGAGAGAACACGGGTTATATAGTTTTATAAAATTTTGACGAAATACAAATAAAAACCATTATAATATTTAATTTTTACAAAATAAAAAACTGATCAGTGAGTAGGCTGAGCATGACAATCGTCGCTGATAGACGCCAAGTCATGTATTTAAAATGTTGTATTGTATGTCATTTGTGCGGTGAAAAATAATGAAAATGGCAGAAAATGTCTAATAAATATTATGGTGAGTGTTATTTTCGTACTTGATGTTATTTTAAATGCATTATTTGTTGCAGAGTGAGTTAAAATTTTGTGAGAGTGATTTAAATTTTTTTTAATTCACATGTGAAAAAAGTGTTACTTATAGTTGTTGCTATGGAGTTAATAATGACAGTTTAAAACGTCAAAATTGAATAAATATTGTTTACATCTTAGTTACCAGGACGGAAAGTTCAACATTATGCTCGCCGGGCTTTTTGCCAGTTTTACCGCCCGCCGGATAAAAAAAAAACTAAAGCGCCCGGTAAAGACAGTAACCTTTATTTAAATATATGAATTTTAGAAGTATTTTTTTAATTATTTATAATTAACGACAAAATAAGATTAACCTGGCCACACAATATTTTTACATAGCAAAATAATTTAAAACCATGCGTCGACAAATTTCGTCCGCAGGCGTAAATCTTTTCTTTCGGCCCTCTATACGTAAATGTATTTACGTCCGTTACGAAGTGTCCTTTTTACCTCTCCCTAAGAGAGGTATTGAATTCATGCTAAAAATCACATATCGAGATTTAAGTGAATAAGCACGATTTAAGGTCCATATAAACCGATTTTAACATTTTTACGATGATGTCTGTGTGTGTGTGTGTGTGTGTGTGTGTGTGTGTATGTATGTGTGGATGTTGGAGGGACGATTACTCAAAAACTATAAGACATAAGACCAGTTTAACTATGAATTCCTCAATCTGACATTCATGGGAAGAGCTGAAAAGGTTTTGGTAACAATTGGACAACCGGAAGTAGTAGTTTCTAAAAAAATTCTTCTAAATATTATTTTTTTAAAATTTTTTTATTACTAATATTGAAGAACATATCTTCTATAAATTTAGAGATAAAGACACTATAATACATAGAATATCGGGATGTAGTAAGTCGAGTAGGCTAAAATACACTACGGAAATCAATTGACAAATTCAAATAATTTGTAAATGACAAATGTCAGTGTCAAAAATCAAAAGTTTTAGTTACATTCTGAAAGCTTTTTCTGGGAAGTACATTTAATCCTTTTTATTGTTTTATTAATTAAATATTTAAAATTATAGGTAACATGCATATATCCATTAGAAATACCGCCAATCTTGTTAATGAATTGGAAAAATCTCTGACATTTAGAAACTTCCTCATACAGTGTAAAATAGATATAATTAGAATTTTATGTGTGCAGAAGACATGCTAAATACAACAAAAACAGTATTTGGGTAAAGTTCTGTATTTTTTTTGTTATAAAACGACGGTTCGATAGCGAAGTGCAATACAATACTTTTATAACATAAAATGGAAATGGCGAGAGGTCTTGTGCTGGCCACAACAGATTTTTTTTTCATTAAATTGGATTCATAAAGTATGTTTTTTTTATATAAAAAAGCTTGAAAAAAAAATGCATTTTTTTATAGCAAATATCTAAAAAAAACTGCACTTTATTTCAAGCTATTATTGTTTTAAAAAAATAAACTTTGTGAACCTATTTAAATTTTATTTAAAAATATACAAAGTAAACAAAAATACGTGGTTTGTTTTTATGTATTTGATTGTTTGATTTCTCTTCATTGACGCTGTTTACACTTTACACTTTCTTTGTCAATGTCATACTTCTATCTCACAGAAAATAAATAGCATCTCTCTCTTTTGAGACCATTATAGCACATGCAATTTTCCAAAACTTGATTTTTTCTCGAGTTATTGTTTAAAAACAAATAAAAAAATGTGTGGCGAAGGATGATTGTTGCATATATTCATTTTGGGTTTGTGCTAACCCGCTAAAATTTAATGTACTTAAATATATTTAAATTTATTATACATTTTTAAATTTACGTTTAGTTTAAAAACAGAATATATTATTAATAAAATGCTTCTTGCCATTGTTCAAAACATAGAAATATCCCAGATCTATTTTTGATTATTACAAAGAAGGAAATATAAAAACTAAGAAAAAATAGGAAGTTTGTAATTCAGATATCATAATTTCAATCTTGTATTGTTTATTATCTTGACATTACCCTACCATGTCCAACGTTAGAGTGCACGCAAACTTTCTAAATATATAGAAATGCAAAACGCCGATCAATTTTATTTTGCAAGTAAAATACATGCTGCAAGGTGAAGGACAAAATTTAAATATTTTTATTACATAGACAACAGAATAATGCATTTATTTATAAATAATGGGTGGTAGAATGAATAAGTGATAACGGGTGATTTACGAGGGGTTGACTAGCAGTGTTTTAACTCTGTCAATCGATTATGGAATATTTTAGAGAAAAATACTTCAAAAACTATTATTTGAAGTATTTTTCTCCAAAATAATCCATAAACAATTGACAGAGTTAAAACAGTGCTAGTCAACCCCTCGCTAATCACCCTTAATCACTTGTTCATGCTACCATCTTTGTGCGTACAGTGTTGAAAAAGTACATTTGAACAACGGAATTAATCCGCTTCTTCTATGATCGGGCCTTCGTTGGATTTCCCGGCCCCTTTGTGAAGTTTAACCATGATTGGGCTGCAGATTTTGGTCACAGATTTCATTTTATCTTCATATTCCTCTTTTTCAGCCAATGTGTTAGCATCTAGCCATTTTAAAACTTTGTTGCATTCCCGAACAACTGTTTCCTTTTCCCCTGAAGATAGTTTATCTCCGGAATCTTCCACGGCTGATTTCACATTAAATACATAACCTTCAAGATTGTTTCTTGCTTTAACTCGTTCGCGCTGTTTTTCGTCTTCCTCGCGGTATCTTTCTGCATCCGCTAACATCTTTTCAATTTCAGATTTGGAAAGCCGGCCTTTATCGTTTCTGATAGTGATTTTCCTGGATTTTCCAGTAGATTTTTCTAGAGCTGTAACGTTTAAAATTCCATTTGCGTCCATATCAAATGTGACTTCAATTTGTGGAACCCCTCTAGGTGCAGGGGGAATTCCAGTAAGATCAAAATTCCCTAAAGTGTTGTTATCTTTTGTCATAGCTCTTTCGCCTTCGAAAACTTGAACAGTGACGCCATCTTGGTTGTCGGAGTAAGTGGTGAACATTTGAGCTTGTTTACACGGAATTCGGGAGTTACGGTCGATTATTTTAGTCATAACACCTCCTACGGTTTCTATGCCGAGGCTTAGAGGAGCAACATCAACGAGAAGGACATCTTGTATTTTAGAACTTGTGTCTCCACTCAAAATGGCGGCTTGAACTGCAGCGCCATATGCAACAGCTTCATCCGGGTTTATAGAAAGGTTCAAAGATTTTCCATTGAAATAATTTTGCAACAATGATTGTATTTTTGGAATTCTGGTTGAACCACCAACCAAAACAACATCATGTATAGACGCTTTATCAAATTTGGCGTCTTTTAATGCCTTATCAACTGGATCAAGTGTGCTACGGAACAAATCCGAGCATAATTCTTCAAATCTAGCGCGAGATATCTTCGTATAAAAATCGATTCCTTCGTGCAAGGCATCTATTTCTAAACTAGCTTCAGTGCTCGAAGATAATGTTCGTTTAGCCCGCTCCGCTGCCGTGCGAAGTCTTCGCAAAGCTCTTGCATTAGTTTTCAAATCTTTTTTAAATTTTCTTTTGAATTCTTCGACGAAATGATTCACCATTCGATTATCGAAGTCTTCGCCGCCGAGATGAGTGTCACCAGCAGTTGATTTAACCTCGAATAAAGAACCTTCGTCGATTGTAAGGATTGAAACGTCGAAAGTGCCGCCACCTAAGTCGAAGATTAAAACTCGGCGCTCTCCCGATAGGTTTTTATCTAAACCATATGCTAGGGCGGCTGCAGTTGGTTCATTTATGATTCGAAGAACGTTTATACCAGCAATCGAGCCGGCATCTTTTGTTGCTTGTCTTTGAGAATCGTTGAAATAAGCAGGGACGGTAATAACAGCATCGTGAACACTGCCTCCCAAAAAAGCTTCAGCGGTTTGTTTCATTTTAGTTAAAACCATCGAAGATATTTCTTCGGGTGAAAATTTCTTAGACTCACCTTTGAATTCGACTTTAATCTTCGGTTTTCCTCCCTCGTTGATGACTTTAAATGGCCAATGCTTCATATCATCTTGAATCTTCGGGTCGTCGAATTTTCTTCCAATTAATCTCTTCGCGTCGAATACAGTATTACTCGGATTCATGGCAACTTGATTTTTTGCGGCATCGCCAATCAATCTTTCAGTGTCCGTGAATGCGACATAGCTTGGAGTTGTGCGATTTCCTTGGTCATTTGCGATTATTTCAACTTTTCCATGTTGCCAAACACCAACACAAGAATATGTTGTGCCCAAATCAATTCCAATTGCGATTTTGACCATTTTTGATTTATTTACGTACTTGGAATTTTGACGTTTGAACGTCACTTTGATAAACAAAACAATCGAAGCGAAATAGTGGAGGGAGCTAGCTTATATCTAGATTATAGATGCGACATGGAGGGAATTTTCCAGCTCGGACATGTTCGGGAAAATTCGGACAAGGAATTTTCTAGATATTTTAAAAATATCTATGTGTAATGCACTTTTCACTACCCTAACACGCAAGCGGATTATTTTATAGTGCAGCATTTAATCGTTTTTCAATATCTATAATGATTTCACAAACTGCGCATTTCACTCCGCTTTTCCGAGCATTGTATCGACCAAAATAACAACAATACAAGTATACAGTTTCATGAAAATAAAAGAAACACTTACCGATCGTTTTCCGCTTCTTTTATGACGCTTAACTTTATAATCGTTAACATTTTTCTTGTGTTTTCTGTATTCTTTTTGATGAGCCATTTAAAACTTTAACTTGTTTGTGGCAAAGTCCGCAATCACACTAAACGTAAATAAGAAATCGTGATTTTATTTGTAGTATTGTATTACTTTACGCCTACTGAATATGATACTTGAAAATAATTCTTATCTAATTCGTATTGCTCGGCATTTTTTTTATTCGTATTTTATATTTTTATTTCAAATTGAAAGCACTTTTTTTCTTCTATACTGGAAATTCATTATTTTTAGTTGTGTTACGTAGGTTCTACGATTTATGATAATTTGTTTTTTATAATTGTTGAACTTGAAACGCACTTCTAAGGTTAAAATAAACATAGACATCATAAGTGGCTGTGTTTATTTTATAAATAAAAAAATAGTCATTATAGGTGTACCACAAGGATCTCTCTTGTGCGTCAAATAAATGGGGTCCTCCACTTTTTACCTCTCGCTAAGAGAGGTATTGGATTCGTGCTAAAATTCGCATATTCAAATTTTATTGAATAAGCACGATTTAAGGTACCTACAATCCGATTATAACATTTTTAAAATGATGTCTGTGTGTGTGTGTGTCTGGATGATGTAGTCACGATTCCTCAAAAACTATAAGACTTAAAAAATATTTAACTGCAGTTTCCTCAATCTGACATTCCTGGGAAGAGCTGAAAAGGTTTTGGTAACAATTGAACAACCGGAAGTAGTAGTTTCTTTGAAAAAATCTTCTAAATATAATTTTTTGGGAGTTTTTTTTTATTAAATATTGAAGAACATAAAATTCTCCATCTAATACATCTAAAATTTTATTATATCTTGTATAGATTTAGAGATACTCTATAATTTATAGAGTAAACTAATCGCAGAGGCCAAAGCACTAAGGAAACCAGTTGACAAATTCCAATGTTTATAACATGTCAAATATCAACAGTTTTAGTGACATTCTGATAGCTTTTTCTGGGAAGTATATTTAAAATAAATAAATAAATATATCATCACGGCATATTACCCATTTCTGGGTGTGCCAGTATCTACAACACATGTAGACATCGGTAATGATGACGATATATTTTACCGTGTGGGCGCTTACCGGGCGTCACCTCACGGGCACTCATAGCTGGTGTGGAGAGTGCACCACAGGGGTCACTTTTGTGCCATTTAAAATTGGAAATATTTGGCGTCTGTCGGGATCGAACCCGGTTCCCCCAGGTTCGCGACCAGACACTCAGGCACGTGGCCACGGGACCCCATGGGGAAGTATATTTAACTTTTCTTATTGTTTCATTAATTAAATATTTGAAATTATAGGTAAAATTGTGGTAAAATGCATAAATCCATCAGAAATACCGCCAATCTGGTTAATGAATTGGAACAATCTTTGACATTTAGAAACTTCCTCATACAATGAAAAATAGATATAATTAGAATTATATGTGTGCAGAAGACATGTTAAATATAATAAAAAAACAATATTTGGGTAATGTTCTGTAAGATTTTGTTATAAAACGACGGTTCGAAAGCGAAGTGCAATACAATACATATATAGCCTAATATGGAAATGGCGAGAGGTCTTGTACTGGCCACAACAGATCTTTTTTTTATGAAAGTTAATTTATATTGAAACTGATATGTAGATTTGAAAAGTTTTCTAATCCGAACATTCTAGTGCACCCTGTGCACTCTCCACGCCAGCAATGAGTGCCCGTGAGGTGACGCCTGGTAAGCGCCCGCACGGTACAAATATGTAATCATCATTAACGATATCTGCGATAAAGCAGATTGTGGCACAATCAGAAATGGGTAATATGCCGTGATAATAATAAAACAAATCCCTTCCATTGTTTTTGTACTCTGAATGACTGATGACAGCTTTGTTTGTATTGTCGTAACCTAGCAACCATTACTTCTAAGCAGTGCCGCTAGATGCGCAAGTGCAAGTTGCACTTGTGTAAGTGTTCATTTTGTACAGACAAAACAGAAAAAATTTTACCTCTCGCTAAGAGAGGTATTGGAATCATGCTAAAATTCGCATATCCAGATTTTAATGGATAAGCACGTTTTAAGGTCCCTATAATCCGATTATAACATTTTTACGATGATGTCCCATGTGTGTGTGGATGTTGGAACCACGGTTTCTCAAATACTATAAGACTTAAAAAATATTTAACTGCAGTTTCCTCAATCTGATATTCCTGGGAAGAGCTGATTAGATTTTGGTAACAATTGGACAACCGGACGTAATAGTTTCTTTAAAAAATTTTTTTAAATATTATTTTTTGAAAATTTCTGTTGTTACTAATATTAAAGAATATAAAATCTCTCTCCGATACATTTAAATTTTTTATTATATCTTCTATAGAGTTAAAGATAGAGACATAAATATATAAAATAATAACTTGTAAATGTATCTCGCAGCCCATGGAAAACAACTGGAAAAATTAAAATGTTTGTAATTGACAGATAAATGTGAGTGTCAAAAAGCCAGAGACATTACTGAAAACTTTTTCTGGAAAGTACATTTAATCTTTCTTATTTTATTATTAATTAAATATTTATAATTATAGATACATATATTACATATACCCTTCAGAAATATCGCCAATCTTATCAATGAATTGAAAGAATCTAGAACATTAGAAGAATAAGAGTGAAAGAATGAAATAAAAAATATATAAAGAAGATATGTGTTTTTGTGTGTATCAGAAATGTCAAATTATGTTTTATATAGCCTAATATGGAAATGGCGAGAGGTCTTGTGCTGGCCACAATAGATTTTTAGGTCTAGTTTTAATATGAATTAATAAAATCTATATTCTTTCATAACATTTTATATTTTTGTTAGTTTTCATAAATTAAAACATATATTCATATTTCAAAATTTAATCTTTCCTTCTGAAGTTGCCAAATGTTTCTCCGCCAATTTGGCCCTCTGCGTTAACAAATTCTTATGTTCTTCTGATAATTCAGAATTGCTTAAATTCCTAAGTAAAAAATGATGTATAAATAATCGTAAACTGTCCCTAAATATTTTAAGTTTTGGACTCAATGCGACTTTTTCAAAAACGGCCAAAGTATTTTCTTCATTAGAATGTAAAAGAATTCCTAGTAGCACCTGACGAATTAGACGTAGAGTTACTTGGTCTAGCTCGCTAAATTGGATCACCTGAAACAATACAAATGACGTATTAGTTACAGAAAGAGAAAAGGATTACATGTATTTTTGTAAACAATGTGTACAGTCCCAAGAATAAATTTAATAATGATAAATAGTAGTGTGTTCAGGAAAACCTAATTCGGAGTAGGCTATGAACACAGAAACGTATATCGAATCATTAAGGATCATTCACAGCTACGAAAATAAGAAATATAATAGCTATTTGTGTATTAAGAGCGCAAAATGCGACATTGCCGATTGAGAGGTTGTTGCCGCGCGACGAAGGAGCGCGGCATTCTCTCGAAATCGACAATGTCCATTTGCGCTCGAAACACACACAAGATTTTTTCTACAGTCGCCACAATGGGGTCCTCCACCATAAAAAATAATAAAATGTACACTTTATACTTACAGTACTGCTCAATAAATAACGATTGGCTAATACAAAAGATACGGTTTAAACTTAAAAAGGCTTTTAAATGATTATGTCGTGACATTAGCCATCTATTCCATAAAAAAAAACCAAAATTAGAGCGTGGAAGCAAGGATTTGTGATGATTTGATGAGTTTTTGTAGCAAAATGAAGGAATTTGTGATTATATAGACATGTATGTGCATTGACTGACTTCTCGCAATTATTTAAGTAACGAAATAACTAATAACTTTATTGTAATCAAAATAAATAGTTAACTAGAGATCAGATGTCAGTACGACTCGCAACTATCCTACCGCCATCTGTGTACAATCATTCCTATTACTAAACATAACTGTTCACATAATTTATTTTATATTTAATTTTATTTTATCGTTATTTTACATTCTTCTTGAGTTTTTATTCAATCTAATCTAAGCATTTTATACTTTCGTTTTTGTAAATGAATGCCCTATTTCATTTTCACAGCAGTGTGGCATTTTGTTAGGTTATGTTAAATATCGATAGAACATAGGTCAAATTGACTTGTGAACGTGATAAATGTGTAATTACAGTGCCATTAGTTCCTAACTAAACATTTTCATTAAGAATGTAGACAAGTGACATTTCTCAACATTGTATACTTAGAAATTTGGACAGCGAGCGTTTTTTCTATTTTGTCGCGCATGAGCGGCAAAGTAACATTTTGCGTTGACAAAAGAGAGCGCAAATGGCTACTTTCTATAGTGACTGTAGAAAAATAAAATTATAAATAAAACTTTATGGTTTTAAAAATTTATAATAATTACTAATTTCTTACCTTTAATGTAGATATAGGTAACCCTTGATTTATAAACAAGTATGTTAATAATTTCGCAAGAATCGAAATTTGTTTCCCAGAACATTCTGTCAATGCTTTTAATTTGTCCCACATACTACATCGAATCATCATCTAAAAATAAATATAAAAATAGCATTTTCTTTAATACTAAATACAAAATCAATAAAAATAAAGTCATACTTGATATTTTCTGTCGTATTCGCAGAACTTTTGAGCAATTAAACTGTAATAAGGATTATATTCTTTTTCTTGTAAGCTACAATGAAGTATTACGTGGATTATTTCTCTTTCTTGTTGACCTTTAAGGCCTAACCCTAGAATTTTTTCAAAAGCGTCGCTGTAATTCTGAAAGAAATAGTATATGTTTAATTATCAATCAATAGGGTCCTATACCATTTTTTTTTCTGTAAGTACAGGATGAAATAAGAATTTTTGTGCAAACGCGACTTAAAAATTTTACGTAATAAGCGAGATATGAATTTTTAAAGTTTAAGAAGAGGGGATAATTTTTTCATGTTTGCATAGCTGAAAAATTTTTATATAAAAACTTATGCTATATTCACGAAGAAATTATTATTAAACATAAATAACAAATAATAAGCATTTTTTTTTCCTATACTTCATTTCACGTGTTAGCGTTACACTAACGTGGTCTATAATTATTATAAGGTTGGCAACACTGTATTTGTGCGCTGTAGTGACGATTTCAAATAAAATAATTTATTCTTACTTCGGCAGTCATCAAGGCACAAAATATATTCCGTCTTGTGTCCGTATTCATTCGTTGTTTTCTAGCTAACTCCAAAATTTTTTGGTTATAAGACGGCATATTTGAATTTTTATTTTTGTCTTCTTTCTTTTCATCATTTCCGGTCCAAGCGGAACCAACAATCCACCATCTTCCTCTTTCTTCAGCTGCGGAGAACTTTTTTTAAAACAAATAAACAAAAAAATATAATATAATTTACCTTTTAATAAGTCTTCTAAAGAAATATTAAGTTGTGTAACATAGTTTCCTTTACGGATGAAATTTCTAGATATTTTTTTGAGATGTTCAGAATATGTTGTGTCATAATTTGGTATTTTTGAGACGTTGTTATTTTTTATTGCTAGTAAAATGTCTAACATGAACTTTACTCGAGAACTGTAACAAATTTTTCATTGTAATTTCTAAATATAAATAAAATAATAAACTTACTTATTGTCAGTAACAGTAGCAGCTTTCTTTTGCAAATTCAAAATTAAATCTTTAAGTGCAAGAGGGTCGTCTTTTCTTAAACTAAATCCAATATTTTTCAAGACTAGTAATATGCATTCAACATGTTTTTCTTCAAATTTCTCACTCAGTTTTGCCAGAATTTGATACAAAAGTTGAGAATGGAATAGCTAAAACAAAAATAAAATGTATTTTATGCTATTGTTACGTGCGTGCTGCCGACGCCACTGGTTGGACGGGTTTGGATCTTCGGCGTAATTGCGAAGCGTGCAGCTGTGTAAACAAACTTCGACCACCCGTTATCTTTAAGTAAGGAAGGTATTGTCTTTGGTCAAAAATTCTAATGAATAAGCAAGTTTTAGGGTCCCTAGAATACGATTTTACTAGTTTTACGATATCTCTCTCTATGTGTGTGTGTGTGTGTGTGTGTGAGAGAGAGAGAGAGAGACAAAAATTTCTCCGCCGATAACTCCAATTCTACAATTCTTCTTTACATCCATATGAAAAACAAAACTGATTAGATTTTGGTTATAATTGATTAACCGAAATTTCCCTTATTTGAAATTCTTAAGTTTTTCTTGAAAAAAAGGCAGTAAATATATTATTTTCTATACGGTATCATTACACATTTTCCTTCATATTCAATAGATATAAAGAGATTAACTTTCATAAATTAGTTAGTTCTACTATAATTATGGAAACAGCTGATATATTCAAATAATGTCATTCACATTTTCTAATTTATTTTTTTCTTGAAAAAATAGGTCAAATTAAATATTTTTAATTTGGAACTATGATTGTTTTGTTTGGTATTTATATATATTTAAATAGAAAGGAATAATAATCTTCTCTCTTGTATATTTTGCTGTCAGCTGGCACAATTTTAGGTTAGATTACTGTTTCATGTTGTGAAGCGTAAATGTGTATGTGTGTGTGAGAGAGAATTGCCTTTGTGTGAGTATGAAACTGTGTCGTCACAAATTGAGTCCGTGTTTAAAAGCGCGAAAATTTATTAGCACATTTATAAATGAAAAGTCGCATATTTCAAATTATTTTCATTACTATATTTATTAAATGAGATGTATTTCATGATTTTATAAAAAATATGGACAATTTTTTTTAATTACCCCCTTCTGACAGATATCAGAGTCAAGTTCAATTTACTTAGTGTATGTTCGTATTATAATGATATAAATTTATTGGATTTATAGAATCTTTTCCAACGAACTTTCGGTATGGAATTTTGTAGAAAATTGAATATGTTCCTGTTACAATTTTGCTGGATATATAGAATCTTTTTCAAGGAACTTTTGGTATAGGATTTGTACAAAATACATAGAATTAACGGAAGGTAATGTGCCGGCCACATTTTTTTTTTTTTTTTTAATTATCTTTTTCTTAATTAATTCTTGTCTAATGAACTAATATTTTAGTTATTAATATTTCTTTGATTTTTCACTTCCCAAATAAACGTTACACTGTATTCAATGTTTTGGATGTGGTAATTTTATTTGAAACACATTTTGTTCGAAAACATTAACATATTCATAAAATATTAAATACATTACCTTAAAATTGTATAGTTGAGCGATAGCATGAACTGTATTATCCAATTCTTTATTTTCAACTAGTTGATCCTTATTGTATAATTCATCAAACTTTTTAACAATTGTTTGAAGAAAATGTGCGCCTAAAATACATTTTAAACAAATATAAATAAATGTAATACAGAAATTATTATCAAATGTTTGGATTAATAAAGAGAAAGTTAATAAAAATTCTACTTACCAACTTCTGTGCCAACATTGGCATGTAAAATAGTAACAAGTAATGTATATTCTAACAATAATCGTTCCGGAGTAATAACAGGAGTTATTAAGGCTTCGAATATTAAATGGGTAAGTGTTTCGTTCATATTATTTCGACTGTTAGACATATACATTTCTTCTATTTGCGAAGCTATGCTGTGCAAGTTGCTTTCGGCCAAACGATTTAGAAGACCTAAAAAAAAAAAACGAAACTAGTTTAATTTACACAGATTGCGTTTTAGAGCACCAGGAAGTTGATACTGATTTGATTTTATTTACAAACCATCAACCGGAAGTGATACTTCACTTAAAGCTCATTGCTATATTAAACATGGAATGGGGATTCCACCATTTTTTTTTATAATTTCATCTGAAAATATTAGGAAAACTAAGACTATTGATGAAAATCCAGTGAAAAAATTCTTATTAATAAGCGAATTATGGTCTCCCGAATTTTGAAAAGATTGACGTGACGTCACACTTATGTGTTTTTATATCAAACTGTTTTCATCATGGACCTAAATGTTCTTGAAATATATGCTATTTTAAGTTATATTTACATAAAATAAATTAATATTATAACACTGTATAAGTCTACATACTTTATAATGGGGTCATTTCACATTTTCCGATTTATTTTTTTCTTGAAAAAATAGGTAAAATTAAACATGTGTGTGTATGTTTTATATCTTACAAGTCTTTAGAATCAGAGATATGATTTTTTAAAAGTTGCGTTTAACTTCAAATATTTCAACGGCTGACAACACATATTCACGGATACGACAGTTGAGCTCTACCGGTTTAATTTAGAACTATGATTATTTGGTTTGGTATTTATTTAAATAAATGGTTTATTTACATATCTTATACAGGACTAGTACTTTTAAAGAAATAGAAAGTAATAATAATCTTCTCTATTGTATATTTTGCTGTCAGCTGTCACACTTTTAGGTTAGGTTACTATTTCATGTTGTGAAGCGTGTGAGTGATAGAGAGAATTGTCTTTGTGTGAGTATGAATTTGTGTCGTCACAAATTTAGTCCGTGTTTAAAAGCGCGAATGTTTATTAGCAAATTTATGAATGAAAAGTCGCATATTTCAAATTATTTTCTATTACTATATTTATAAAATGAGATGGATTTCATGATTTTATAAAAAAAATCGACAATTATTTTTTTTGAAATGACCCCATTACAAG
Organism: Ophonus ardosiacus; assembly: GCA_943142095.1. NCBI lineage: Eukaryota > Metazoa > Arthropoda > Insecta > Coleoptera > Carabidae > Ophonus > Ophonus ardosiacus. The sequence goes on from OW964835.1 coordinate 4,250,019, forward strand.
TGTATTTAAATTATTAAGTTTAATGCAAGAAATTTATGTTAAAATAAAAACTGTTTGAAAACTGCAGTACAGGAATGTTAGCCCCTCCTTTCAAATTTGAATTTCTTAACTTCCACTGGTAGTAACCCCCACCTCCTAACACGCTATTTGTTATGCATGTATAGGCGGTCGCCAATCAAAATATTATATATTGAATTCATATTCGTGTCGAAGCGCTATGACAAAAAACCCCTTATTTCCGAAATATTTCAATTATACCATCATTTTTACCTTCCGTCACCTTTAGGTAAGGAAGGTATTGTCTTTGGTCAAAAAATTCGGTGGTGAGTTTTTAATGAATAAGCACGTTTTAGGGTCCCTACAATACGAATTTACTAGTTTTAAAATGATGTCCGTATGTATGTGTGTGTACCCTTATTTGAAGTTTTTAACAGTTTTTCTTAAAAAAACGCATTTAAATATTATTTTTTGACATTTTGTTATTATATTTATTAAAGAAAATACTCTTCTCTATATGGTTTGATTATTCATTTTCCTTCATATTCAATAGATGTAGAGTTAAAGCATTATAAAGAAATTAATTTTCAAAAATTAGTAAGCTTTGCTATTTATCATGGAAACAGCTGATACATTCAAAATTCTAATTGACATATGTTTGTTGCAAGTGCAAAACCAAATATGGAAAGTATGGGATGAAAAATTAGTATTTCATAGTGGTGGAAACAGCGACCCCTAATAAAATAGGGGAAAGCTGAAGCAGAAAGTAAAATGTGTCAAGTGTATTTTACTTAGTGTATGTTTTTGTCATAATTTTATTGGATTTATAGAACCTTTTCAAATGAACTTTTGGTATGAAATTTGTAAAAAATAGTATGTGTTCGTGTTCAATTTTACATGATATTATATAGAAACTGTTCCACGGTCCTTTTGGTATGGGAATTGTGCAAAATACATCGAATTGACGGAAGGTCTTGTGCTGGCCACAACAGATTTTTTTTTATTAATATTCGTTATTCAGCGTATACATTCGTATTTTTTTACTATTTTCCTTTAATTCGATTGAGCTGGAATCCCCTATTGGCGGGAGGTCATGTTCTGGCCACATCAGATTTTTATTTTTACCTTTTAGTTGTTTTCGTATCCTGGCGATTTTTTCAGCTTGTTTTTGATCAACAGTAGTATCATTTTTATTTCTTAAAGCTGGTGGGACATATTTTGCTGTATTGGCCTAAATTGTAAAGAAATATATTATGTAAATATTGAATTATTACCAACTAAATTTGCAATATTATATGAAACGAAATTAGATAAAATATTTACCGTTACAACTTCTCCATCTTTACTACGAGTTCTTCCATAAATATCTTCCCAAGTTTCGTCTTTTTCCTCGTGATTTTCTTCCACATCTTCATCCAATTCATTTTCACTGTGATCATCTTCCATGATATCTACAAATATGCCAAATGGGGTCATTTCAAAAAAAATAATTGTCGATTTTTTTTATAAAATCATGAAATCCATCTCATTTAATAAATATAGCAATAGAAAATAATTTGAAATATGCGACTTTTCATTCATAAATTTGCTAATAAACTTTCGCGCTTTTAAACACGGACTAAATTTGTGACGACACAAATTCATACTCACACAAAGACAATTTTCTCTCACACACACACACGCTTCACAACATGAAACAGTAACCTAATCTAAAAGTGTGACAGCTGACAGCAAAATATACAAGAGAGAAGATTATTATTACTTTCTACTTCTTTAAAAGTACTAGTGCAGTATAAGGTATGTAAATAAACCATTTATTTAAATAAATACCAAACCAAATAATCATAGTTCTAAATTAAACCGGTAGAGCTCGACTGTCGTATCCGTGAATATGTGTCGTCAGCCGTTGAAATATTTGAAATTAAACGCAACTTTTAAAAAATCATATCTCCGATCTAAAGACTTGTAAGATGTAAAACATACACATACATGTTTAATTTGGCCTATTTTTTCAAGAAAAAAATAAATCAGAAAATGTGAAATGACCCCATTATTTACAAATTATTAAATGGTTATAATACGCACCATCATTTTCTGAAAAATCTGATTCCTCCGTATCACTTTCTTCTGTCTTCATTTTCTTAATGTTATTTGACTTATTTTTATTTGTTACTTCCTGTTCTACAAGTTTTCTTTTCTTCTTTTTATCTTTCGTTTGCTTTTTATTTGTTATTGTTTCATCTTCTGAATTATCATAATCATTCATTTCTTCATCAAAATCATTGTCATCATCGATTTTCTTTTTTGAGTTTAAGAAGTTTTCATCATCATTATCACTCATTTCAGAGTTAATATCATCTTCATCAGAAAACTCGTTTTGATCAGAATCTGACCGATCCATATTAGATTCGTCCTTTTCAGGACTAGATTTTTTATTGTTATTCTTTTTATTAATTGAACTTCCTGTAATTAAAGCAAAATCATCATCAAATTCATCATTAGCTTCCGCAAATTGTTGTTCAGCTGCTGCAATGCTTTTCATATTTTCCGGGTCGCAAACTTCTAAAAGATCTGCATATGTGTTAAAGAAATTAATAAACTGTACAAAATAAGAATTTGTTTAACATATTAAGGATACAATCTAATCCATCAATGGTAAACGATTTAGGAATAGATTTCGTCTTTCTTTTGTTCAATTTCAGTTGTTTTTCCAGTTGTTTAATATTCCTATCTTCGTCTTCATTGGCTACTTGCATTTGTAGCTTCCTTTGTTTTGTCATTTGTTTTTGCAACTTCTTGTGTTCATCCTTTTCTTTCTTTAATTCTTTCTTAATGCTATCAGCCACAGGAAGATTATTTTGTTTTGGTTGCTTTTTAACCTGATTGCCTTTTGTTTTCTGTTCATTTGTTTCTTTGTTATTTTTTGTTTTGTTGGGACTTTCAACAAATTTACCAGGTTTGTTTCTATTAACGTAATGGTCAAATTTTCGTTGCTTTTTCTCTTGCCGTTTAAATTTACGGATTTCCTTACGTGATTTTGGTGCCTTCTCCTTTTTAACAAATTTTCCCATCTTCAATTTGTTATTTGTAACAGTAATAGAGTTATTTTTACAGGAAACAATAAGTAAAGAAGTTGTTTTACTTGTAAAAGATATGAAAATTAGAAGAAAACTGAGGAAAACAATGTCATAAACACACGTGAGTAAAATAAGGTTATATGAAATGTCATTTTTTTCGTTTGTCAGAAAATGATTTTTTTCAATTTGTGCCAAAATGATATTACTATAGCCATCTATTCAAAAAACCTAAACTACTTTTTAAAAAAATTTCGATTTTAAGAGTTCTTGTCAGGTCATTTGTAACCTTGGCAAAAGTCAGAGGTAGCAACAAATTAGATTGCCCAAAACCAACAAAAAAAGATTCAGATGTCATCAATTATATTTTTATCATACTGCCCATATTTTTTTCTATCAGACTTTGTATATAATTTATTTTTATAAACCATTGTTTAGAAGAAATCAATAAATGTGCCCTTGCCCCTATTCAAAATGGACCGTTACTGAACTGGGTCAAAAAAACAGGATTGCCAAAACTGAATAAACAAGAATTTTTAGATGTAGTATGGAAACCAGAACCTTATAAAAATAAAATACTTAATACGACACATATTCAGCAATTTAAAATATGTAGCACAATCTACATTTAATATTATATATGAATGACATATTAGAATTATTATACACGCTTTCTACAAGCTTTTACTGTCATATTATATAGTTCGGGCTATATAACATAGATGGCTATACCAGTATTGTTTTTGCCTAATAAAAAATTAAAATAACATTTCGAAGAACTGAGATAATTTAGACAAAAATGCTATAAGCAAAATTTGTTATTTATTAAATTTTGAAGGGTGTTTATATGAAACTTTTTTCCAAAATCGATCATTTTAAAATTTACCTTCTGCGTTCAAATTTCATTTAAAATTCAAGATGTTTTTTTTTTAAATTTACTTACTTGCTAATAGATGGCCATACTAAGATTAAATTGTAACTTTTTGGATTACTTTCCCAATATTTTGAAAATAAAGAGCCAAATTCAACGTCAAGAGTACGAGCCGTATTACGAGCACACTTTTATAATAAAGGCGCTTTTTCAATAAAATATTTACTGGAAAACCTGAAGCTACTTTTTGTTAGTAGTTAGAATAATCCATTTTAAAACAATGGTCGTTGTTGATAATACTTTCGCTGTAACGTAATTTCATTTATTAATTGTGCCACTAACACTGTGTCAGAATTTAATTTTCCATATATTAGGCTAATAAACTTACCATCTGACGATATTTTTGAATTTTGAATGCTTTTGTAACATGTATTTTATAACAAAATAGTAGTATATAGCTGGTATCTTATGTATCCTCATAAAATCTTGTTATAGTATAAATCACCAGAAGTCGAGGGATCGCCATAAATGCCCCTCAAAAATAAAAATACAAAAGATCTTTTTAATGCACAGGAACGGATTCAAGGGGAAGTTATTCTTGTCTTTACAATACATGTTTTTACCTTCCGTCACCTTTAGGTAAGGAAGGTATTGTCTTTGGTCAAAAAATTAGGTGGTGAGTTTTTAATGAATAAGCACGTTTTAGGGTCCCTACAATATAAATTTACTATTTTTAAGATGATGTCTGTATGTATGTATGTGTGTGTGTGTCCGTGTGTGTGTATGTGTGTCCGTGTGTGACAAATTTTTCTCCGACGATAACTCCAATACTATAATTCTAAAAATTATAATTCTTTCGTATTCCTCTTCTGTACATCCATATGAAGATTTGATTAGATTTTGGTTATAATTGATCCACCGGAAGCACCCTTATTTGAAGTTTTTAACAGTTTTTCTTAAGAAAACGCAGTTAAATATTCATATTCAATAGATGTAGAGTTAAAGCATTATAAAGAAATTAATTTTCAAAAATTAGTCAGCTTTGCTATTTATCATGGAAACAGCTGATAGATTCAAAATTCTAATTGACAGATGTGTGTTGCAAAACCAAATATGGAAAGTATGGGATGAAAAATTAGTATTTCATAGTGGTGGAAACAGCGACCCCTAATAAAATAGGGAAAAGCTGAAGCAGAAAGTAAAATGTGTCAAGTGTCAAATGAACTTTTGGTATGAAATTTTTAGAAAATAGTATGTGTTCGTGTTCGATTTTACATGATATTATATAGAAACTGTTCCACGGTCCTTTTGGTATGGGATTTGTGCAAAATACATCGATTTGACGGAAGGTCTTGTGCTGGCCACAACAGATTTTTTTTTTTTTTCATTTATAATATACGAGCCCCGTCTCACAGCAGTTGGCCCACCCGCTTTAATTTCATTTTATTTGGTAATTATAATACAAATAATAACTAACATAAATCATTGTCACTTTTTATTAATATCACAAACATTTTGTCGTTCTAATGACACGTAGCATGATATGTTTTCTAAAATATTTATTTTTTTAATGTAAAATAAACTAATCGGTACTTAGAACCAAAAATTTAAGAAAAATAAAAAAAAATGAACAAAATTCGTAAAGTTATTAGGTTTTCTTAAATAAAATGTCTAAAAGAATTACAGAAGTAATTTAGAATAAAAAGCGATGTTACCCAATATTGATAAATAATGTGAAAAAAATACGTATATCGATTTGTGTTACTGTTATACCATTAAAATTTTAATCTTTAGAGAAATATTTAATTTAGCATTGCGCAATGTTGAAAATCTTCATTTTAAATAAAAAGTACAGATTTATTTAATTAATATTACAAACTCTATTAGTTAAGTAATGATAAAGGAATATTTAAAAAGTGGGCCAACTGCTGTGAGACGGGGCTCGTATGTAGGTAACGATAGTTCAAGTACTGAAACAGAAGAGTAATTACAAATTATGTAATGGTATACATTATTGTTAAATATCTGTATTTAAAAATTGTTTGTATATAAATATAATAAAAACTGACAGCAACGCCAAAAATAAATATTGTTATAACAGGTTAAAAAGTCGCTTAATTTAATTCAAATTTTATTTCTTATTTTTTGGTAGAACAGAGTTTACATTTTTATTTATGGCAGATAGAATTTAAGGTTTTTTGTGAACATAATTGAGGGGTGTGTAAACGATTTATTATGATCCCTCGACTTCTGACGAGCAAAAATCTTAATTCATACAATTCGTATATGACCTTGATCGGACTTCTTTGAAAAATTAAACTGTAATTTACACTTTTTTTACCGAAACTGGGTTTATTTGATGAAACGACGTATATTTAAAATAACAACGCATTTTTTCTGATGTATAATACGAAAAATATTTTATTTCCATATACAAAAATAATAAATTAGTTAATAAATACAAAAATACATACAAGCATACTGACTGTGGCAAAGATTAAACTTATTTACTATTTACACTTTACATTTATATTACAAACAGCGTTTTATATATACAAAAGGTACGGATACAAAATTAATATACAGTGCTCGTTACGAGTGATGGCGAGACGAAGATATGCGCAGAACACCAAATTGCGACCTTACCAGAAGGGTAAGCACAAAATTAGTGGAATGCAATATTAATAATTTTCAGCTACTGAAAATTTTCGTAAGGCGTGACCTAGTAAGCGCGGAAGCTCGCCATCACTCGCGACGAGCACTGCAGTACATCTCTTATACTTTGGTGATCGGAGCAGTCTTTTTTGGGGAATTCAACACTTTTAACCAAGTTCTACAAGTTTTCCCCGAACAAACCCACAATAAGCAACACATCCCTAAAAGATGTGTTGCTGCTTGCCGTATTAAAACTGGTGTTAACCCTGCTGTATGATACAAAGGTTCCTGACTACATCCTCTACAATCTAAGGCTGATAATAAGGCCAAAGATTTCCACCATGGTCTTTGCCATGATTCCAGACTAGTTGCTACTAAATGCGACATTTCTGGCGCTAAATATAATAATATTACTGCTAAGATCCGGGCGGTTAACCTGTGTAATCTTGTTGAATGTCGGCCATTTTTGACAGTTTTTGCGACCTTCAACAACGCTAACATGGCGGACAAACCAAGAGTTAAACCTAACAAAAGTAAAATTCCTTGTGGGATAACAACAAACCAAATGGAACTTTCTTCTCGGATATTACAACTGCCGGTTAATTCATCTGAGCCTATCCTACCTGTTCCTAAAGCTAAAAGGGCTGGTAAACCTGAACAACCTATAACTGCAGCGTGAAATAAACTACTAAGTCCAACTAAAGATTCGTTACTCCATTCCAATTTGGCGTGCAGATACCAACTGAGAAGAAAAACCATCCACCACATTTTAGCCGCCAGTTCTAAATGTTGAAGAATAAAAGCAGTACTTGCACACAAAATATTTTCAGAAGATTTGGTTACTAAATATCCATTATGACATATGATTGTATTTGATCCCAAAATACTCCGAAATAAGGTTAGAGTTGAATATAAAAAGCAACAAACAGTCATAAACAAAAGCGGTCGTTCTGGATAACGAAATCTGTTTTGATTTATCCAAAAAGTTAACAAAGTTATTGAGGTTAATATTGTTGATAAAATCGACCAAACCAATATCCAATTTTGCGTGAAACGTTTATCTTCTTGTCTGTAATACGCGTCCTGGCCACAAATCGGCGTACAACTCTCTTCAATCGACACAAACCGTGGCGGACAAATCGAAAAAGTCCCCAAACTATATTCCGTCGTTATATTTTCACTTTGCAAACTAACTACATTATTTTCCGCGACAATATTATCAGTTTGCGCGTCCGGATGGTGCATGCAAAGTGCTGGAGGGGCAGGGAACCGATTGCAATCCAACTCAGCAGGCCAAGGAAGTAGGAATCTGTCAAGAACCGGCTGGCAATCTTGACGGACGGTGTCACAAAGGGCCCTGCAAGCTGGAACAGCCCCCGGGACGTGCTCCGAGCACAGGGGAGTGAAGACGGAGCAGACGAATAGGCGGAGATGTGCGGAGCAGTTGTAGTGCAGCAGAGGGTGAAAAGCCTGCAACTAAAAATGAGGTTAGAATTTGTTTTATTGTAATTTAACAAGTATTGTTTAACTTTCATTGTTGTAATCAATGAGGAATCAACCTTAAACTGATTTAGTGTTAGTGTTTTTAATAGTAAAATTCGCTGAAATATTGCTACTTATTTTACTATATTGTTATTTCTGCGCGCCCTAAAATGTATTTGAAAATTGTGACGTAGAAATATCTACATAGGAAGAGAAGGAAAAAAAATCTGATGTGGCCAACACAAAACCTCTCGTTATTTAATTTTTAATAATATAAATACTTACCTACGTATTTACTAATGCTGCAAACTATATTAAAGTTTCTTTGCATATAAACTATTGCTTTATTTACTATTTTCTACTTAAAATGTCCCCATTATTAATTTGAAGTGATTAGTTTTTTGACTATGACATTTCTCTGTCAGTTACATATATTTGAAATATGAACTGTGTAACAAAGGAATCTTAATCAGACTCTGATATTTATAAAAAAAAAATAATTTATCTATAAAACATAGAAAAATCTGTTGTGGCCAGCACAAGACCTCTCGCCATTTCCATATTAGGCTATATAAGTGTTGTATTGCACTTCGCTTTCGGACCGTCGTTTTTTGAAAAAAAATTAAAGAATTTTACTCAAATATTGTTTTTTATTGTATTTAACATATCTTCTGCACACATATAATTCTAATTATATCTATTTTTCATTGTATGAGGAAGTTTATAAATGTCAGAGATTCTTCCAATTCATTAACCAGATTGGCGGTATTTCTGATGGATATATGCATTTTACCACAATTTTACCTATAATTTCAAATATTTAATTAATAAAACAATAAGAAAGATTAAATATACTTCCCAGAAAAAGCTATCAGAATTCAGAATGTCACTAAAACTGTTGATATTTGACATTGACATGTGTCATTTACAAACTATGTTATAAACATTAGAATTTGTCAACTGGTTTCCTTAGTGCCTTAGCCTCTGCGATTAGTTTACTCTATAAATTATAGTGTCTTTATCTCTAAATCTATACAAGATATAATAAAAATTTCAAGTGTATTAGATGGAGAATTTTATGTTCTTCAATATTTAATAAAAAATCTTCCAAAAAATTATATTTAGAAGAATTTTTCTAAGAAACTACTACTTCCGGTTGTTCAATTGTTACCAAAACCTTTTCAGCTCTTCCCAGGAATATCAGATTGAAGAAAGTGCAGTTAAATATTTTTTAAGTCTTAATAATTTTTGAGGAATCGTCTCTCCAACATCCATACATACACACACATACACACATCCTCACACATACACACACACACAGACATCATTTTAAAAATGTTATTCTAGGGGATCTTAAAACGTCATTTACTAAAATCTCAATATCCGATTTTTAGCACGATCCCTATACCTCAGGTAAAAATATCGTATTTTCCGTTCCACTTTCAGCGATTTTTTGCAAGCTACCGAATTAAAAAATAAATCTGAATAATAGCACTATAATACCCATTATAATTCCCTAATTATTTGGTTTAATTCTCCCATTTTGTTTTCGTACTTTTTTATACTATTTTTTTATATAAATAATTATAAAGGAAATTTGATCCTAATCTTTCCTAAATGAGAGCAGAGATAATTATCTGCATTATTATAATCTAGATCTAGATTAAAATTACCTGTTGTCATTAACATAAATCAGCCAAGTATAATAACATTTTTCCTATTTTCTATAGATAACTGTACTATGGTATTTTAATATTTAATTTATAATACGTTAGTGATATTAGACGAAACATTTTGCATTTATTATAATAGCTATAATAAATTTCATTTAATGCCCACATTTCTAATTGTGGTAATTTAAGTCTTACACGGTTTACGGTACATGGTAATTTACCAGGTGTTCTCTTTGTACACAGTTAAACTTGGTCAAATAGTATTGACGGTCTCCCATCCTAGTACAAACTGTGCTCATCTATACTTGACATTTTTTTTTTTTTAAATTCTCGTTATTTTTATAACAAACTTTATATACAGGGTGTTTAAAACAAGTGTAACAAATTTTGAGGACAAAGTACTGACAAAATAAGTAAAAAAGCTTAATGAACATGCGTCCGATATTCAATAGTTTCTGCAATATTAAATGAGACTTTTTGTTTACCTTTCAGAGGTCATTTTAGTTTTTGTTTAAAAAAAAATATATATAATTATATTAAGACAAAAATGTTTTGGCGACCTTGGCTAATATTAAATTTAAAATAACCGTAACTATTACAAATTCAAATAAAAATTCATATAATTTTTTTATTGAGTTTTATTTTTACCTTTCGTCACTTTTATGTAAGGAAGGTATTGTCTTTGGTTAAAAAATTCGGTGGTGTTTTTAATGAAAAAGCACGTTTTAGGGTCCCTAGAATACGATTTTGTTAGTTTTACGATGCTGCCTCTGTGTGTGTGTGTGTGTCTGTGTGACAAAAATTTCTCCGACGATAACTCCCATAGGTACTACAATTCTAAAAATTACTTTTCTTTCGTATTCCTCTTCTTTACATCCATATGAAGAGCTGATTTGATTTTGGTTATAATTAGTCAACCGGAAGTTCCCTTATTTGAAGTTCTTAAGTGTTTTTTGAAAACTCGCAGTTAAATATTACTTTTTTGATATTTTAAGTGATTAAAAATAAAAGAAAATTTCTTATTGTCTATACGATTTGATTATAAATTTTCCTACATATTCAATAGATATAGAGTTAAAGAATTCATTCAACTTTGCTATAATCATAGAAACAGTTGATATATTCAAATAATTCTAAATGACAGATGTCAGTGTCCAGTGTCACACCAAATTTCATCCAAATCGAATAAAGCGTTCTGTTATTTATAAGCATGGGGTCCCGTGGCCGCGTGCCCGAGTGTCTGGTCGCGAACCTGGGGGAACCGGGTTCGATCCCGATCGACGCCAAATATTTCGAATTTTAATTGGCACAAAAGTGACCCCTTTGGTGCACTCTCCACACTAGCAATGAGTGTCCGTGAGATGACGTCTGGTAAACGCCCGCACGGTACAAATATGTCATCATTACCGATATCTGCGATAAAGCAGATTGTGGCACACTCAGACATAGGTAATAAGCGGTGATGATATATTTTTACCTCCCGCTACCCTTGGTAAGGGAGGTATAGGGATCGTGCTAAAAATCTAATATCGAGATTTTAGTAAATGACCACGTTTTAAGGTCACTAGAATCCATTTTTAACATTTTCACGATGATGTCTGTATGTGTATGTGTGTGTGTGTGTGTGTGTGTGTGTGTGTGTGTGTGTGTGTGTGTGTGTGTATGTGTACGAATTTTGTTTGCACTCTAACTCAAATACTATCATTCAGAAAATTCTGAAACCTTGTATTTCTACCCTATTCTAATAGGCATAGAAGCCATTAGATTTTGGTGTAAATCGGATAAACGGAAATGGTACTTTACTTGAAGCTCATAAAATACCATTAAATGCCATTTTTTCGAATTTTATGTCTTATGAAAATTAAAGATTATTGAATTTTGTACAGGAATACATTAATACTTTTTCTATATATTTTACAGATAAATTTAAATATAATTTTTTTTATCAGTCGCGAAGCCTAAGATAAAAACTATTCCTTTGTTACACAGTTCATTTTTCAAATGAATGTAACCGACAGTAAATGTCACTGTCAGAAAACTTATCACTTCAAATTAATAATAGTGACATTTTAAAAAGAAAATAGTAAATAAAGCAATAGTTTTCTGCCATGGAACAGTTTGCAGCGTTAGTAAATACGTAGGTAGGTATGTATTTATTTTTTAAATTAATAAAAATTAAATAGCGGGAGGTTTTGTGTTGGCCACATCAGATTTTTTTTTATTTATTTATAAGCAATATATATATATATATATATATATTTGCGAAAAACTTTGAAGCAGAATAGTACACTTTCCGGTAGAGGCAAGTTTAGTTAAATCGTCTTATTTTAGCCTCAGGGATCTGTGGTTAAGCCATGTCCCCCTATTTTAGAGACACCTGTATATGAAACCGCCTGAGGACTCGCACACCAACAGGAAGTGCGTGTCTTGAGTCTTCCAATTCAAATCATTACCCCAATTTTTCCTCTATTACTATTTTCTTCCCTAACAAATTTTCATTTTCTAAGAAAACTATCCACCCTAATATTGTTGACTGGGTCTTTTCCTGGTTGTTTTCGTGTGTGATTATTAGTGGCGCGAGTCCCAGCCAACTTGACGCGGAGCCCTATGATTACCAGGGCCTGCGCGCCGCTCCGCCCGTCATTATCGTAATTACCGACACCATTGTGGGGCGTAGCGCCTAGGGCCCTAGCCACAGACACACACACACTCACACAACAACGAATTACAGATTCGTTACGTGGATGGACAGAGAAAGGTAGACCCAGGTATGGAATAAGGAAAATTAAAATGATGTAATACAGGGCAGTACTTGGAGCCCCATAAATTAATAGCTTGATTTTTAACTTAAAGGATCGCCACAAAACGATTAAATGCCTGTCGAATATGGTTACAAAGAAATCCGAAATATTACTCGCAATAAATAAAAATCTGTTGTGGCCAGCACAAGACCTCTCGTCATTTCCATATTAGGCTATATTCAATCTATACACTCTTAGAGATGCACTCGATTTCGAGCCGGGCCGAAGATATTTTTTATCGGGCCGAATCGGGCTAATCATTTTCAAAAATCGAGGCGACTCGGACTTTTGATTTTGGCCCGGCCCGAAAATTCAAGCTTTTCGGGCCGGCCCGAAAAATCTTACAGTTCAATCAAATGCACAGTTTCCTTAATATTTTAATGAAAATGGATGAAGTTAAAAAGGATCAAAATGATTTAATAACAACATACTTCACATATTAATAAATAAAAATGTATTATTTTATTTGAAGAATTCAAGGTTATTCATTAAAGCATAATAATTATATTGTGATGTTGCTATTATTATTGTTATTACTCCTATACTTAAATAAAAGTGATTTTTGTTCCTACCATAATGATTTCTAGTCCTATTTTTGAGCAGAAACAAAGTTAGATAAAAAATCCTTATGTATTATATTTTTTATATAAGATTTGTGAAAAAGTTGTTTAAATTTTCGAACGGCTTTGGTAAACAAAGTGTTAAATACTTGTAGGTCTGTAATTTTTATAACAAACTTACACTAGAAGACTCTCTTTTAACTACTTATGTTAACTAATGTTGAAAGTTATAAGAATGTAGAGATTTTTTATAAGTTTGACACGAAAAAAGTTAAACATTTCGCCTTAACATAAAAATCAACATTAGGAATGCCGGATGCACCCAATTTCGAGCTTTGGCCCGGCCCGATTTCGAGTCAATTTTCCGGGCCAGCTAATTTTTTGTCGAGTCGATCTTCGAGTCGGGCCGGTAATTTTTATTTTCGGGCCGAGTCGATCCAAACCTCAAAGCTCGGCCCGGCCCGGCCCGAATGCATCTCTATTCACTCTTATTATTCTTCTAATGTTTGAGATTCTTCCAATTCATTGATGAGATTGGCGGTATTTCTGAAGGGTATATGTAATATATAATTATAAATATTTAATAAATAATAAAATAAGAAATATTAAATGTATTTCCCAGAAAAAGTCTTCAGTAATGTCTCTGGCTTTTTGACACTCGCATTTATCTGTCAATTACAAATTATAACCTTTTTATTTTTTCCATTTGTTTTCCATGGGCTGCGAGATTCATTTACAACTTATTATTTTATATATTTATATGCCTCTATGTTTAACTCTATACAAGATATAATAAAAATTTTAAATGTATCGAATATAGATTTTTATATTAGTAATAACAGATATTTTCCAAAAATAATATTTACAAGATATTTGTTTAAGAAACTACTACTTCTGGTTGTCTAATGGGGGATTCCACCATTTTTTTTTTTTATAATTTCATCTGAAAATATTAGGAAAACTAAAATTATTGATGAAAATCCGGTGAAAAAATTCCTATTATTAAGCGAGTTATGGTTTCCCGAATTTTGAAAAGATTGACGTGACGTTACGCTTATGTGTTTTTATATCAAACTGTTTTCATCATGGACCTAAATGTTCTTGAAATATATGCTATTTTAAGTTATATTTATATAAAATAAATGAATATTATAACACTGTATAATTCTACATACTTTATAATGGCGTATGTGACTAAATTTTGATTTTTACATATATGATACTAGACCAAAAAATAAAATACCCGTATTTTTTTAAATTGATTAATTATTCGTAGTTTACGAGAAAATAATTATTAAAACTGGAGAAGGGATCTGTGACGTCAGTAAGGTAGAATGATAGAAGAGGACACTTAGACTGAGATGGATATATTGTGGTAGGCGAAAGTCACGTTCGCTATAGGCGAAAAAAATTAGCTATAGATGTCAGGTCGAGCGGCGACAAAATGGAGACGAAAGAAGGAAAACAGATGCACGCGTATACCTGTAACGTCAGTTGACAGTGTTATTTAAATCTGTAACAGATAAGTATCCAGTGTCTGTGCAGCAAAAAGTGCAAAATGGAAAAAGTGAATATTGATCTAAGTGATATTTTTGACTACATTGGTTCTTCAAGACCAATAAAGGAAGGAGAAGCTGTGTATAAAGCAGGCCATGCAACCATGTGCGGTTTGAAGAACACTGATTTAAACACAGTTTTTGGATTTTGCCTTCAAACGATCAATTTAAATGGAGCTCCACACTTTATTGAAGTGTTATTAAAGCCAAATTTACAAGGCAAATGTACTTGTAAGGCCGGGTTAGGAGGAAAATGCAAACGCATAGTTGCTGTATTATTACACGTAAATAGGTATTTATTTTTTTATTAATTCTGTATTAAGAAATAAATATTAATATCAATGACTGGTAGTATTTACTCTTAGGACCAGTTCTTCAATCTCTGGTTAAAATTTTAACTGGCAGTTAAATAAACAATATTGAATCGGATTATCGACTGCAATGACAAATCTGTCATTTGATATTTCATTTCGTTTCGATTTTGTTTATTTAACTGCCAGTTAAAACTTTAACTGAAGATTGAAAAAGTGGCCCGTAATCGGGGGTGATTAAGATATGACTAAAATAACAAATTCAATTGTTTTTTAATCATTCCAATGTATTTTTATGGTAGCCATGGTAATTAGTTAGGGTGACTAAAATTTTGAGTAACTATGAGCAGTCAATATTTTATAGTTTATTTTAATAAATGATATTTATTTACTTCTTTGTAACAAATAATGTATTATTATTCTTACCTGGATGAAAGTCTGACTGCAGAAAATGATCAGAGCAAACTGTCATACATTTACTAACTGGCTTACCGATTTTAAGTGCAATAGCCCACTTTTTACATAATTTAGGATCTTTTGGAAAGAAATGAATACTTATAGAATCTGATTTATAATTATTGCACTGGGGAACCGAACAATACCGCTTAGATTTACTTGACAATGTCACTCTTAACCTTCATTAAAAACGTTTTACACTAAAACCATTAACTTATGTACACTATTATTTACAAACTTAATAAAATACTAGATCTAATAAAAACAATTCTTAAAATATATTCTAATAACAACAATTAAAATTAGAGCAACTTTTTCATACATGCACAAATGATAAAACCAAAGTTTTCCTTCTTTCTCTAGTTCGCAATTGGCGCTGTAGAGGTCAGCTACTTCGAATTTTTTCGCGAATTCCATAACCTATCACAACATATCTATCTCAGTCTAACTGTCTTGTTCTACTATTCTACCCTACTGACGTCACAGATCCCTTCTCCAAAACATTAAAGTGATAATAACAATATTATTACAAACTAATGTTTAGTTTTTATTATTATAATGAGAAGCTATAGAGGTTTGTTTTTATATATTATGACATACATATATTGAAATTCGATTATGGTCACATACCCCATTACAGGTGTATTTAAATTATTAAGTTTAATGCAAGAAATTTATGTTAAAATAAAAACTGTTTGAAAACTGCCGTACAGGAATGTTAGCTCCTCCTTTCGAATTTGAATTTATTAACTTCCATTGGTAGTAACCCCCACCTCCTAACACGCAATTTGTTATGCATGTATAGGCGGTCTTTCGGTCGCCAATAAAAAAATTATAACTAGATTTCATATACGTGTCGAAGCGCTATAACAAAAAAACCCTTATATCCGAAATATCTCAATTATACCATTTCATTTTTTTATTACTATTCGTTATTCAGCATATACATTCGTATTTTTTTACTATTTTCCTTTAATTCAATTGACTGGAATCCCCTATTGTTACCAAAACCTATTTAGCTCTTCCCATTAATGTTAGCTTAAAGAATATGTTGTTAAATTGCGGTCTTCAGTTATATAGAATTTGAGAAACCGTGTCTAGAACAACCACACTTACACACACACGCACATTATTGTAAAAATGTTAAAATGGGGTATTCCACTCAATTTTTTTTATTATTTTAAATAAAACTTCATTCAGTTTTGAAGCAATTCATAGTATTAAAAAATCTTAATTGTTCCTAGTTTAAGAGTATTTTATTTTCGAGAAAACACTGTAACGTCACATTTCCTCTATACTTGTCTTTCTCACACACACTGCTTTGAGTACGCTGCGAGAGAAAGATAACAATTGTATGACGTCAATTTTCCCTTTTAGCAAATGTGAAATATCTCGTAAAGTAATTATTTAAAAAATGTTTTCATTGTTTTAACTATTATTTATTGAGCCATACTTTATGTTAAATTGATTTTTTTTTATTTTTTTTTTTTGTTATGGTGGAATACCCCATTGGATTCTAGTGACCTTAAATCGAGCTTATTCACTAAAATCTGGATATGCGATTTTTAGCATGAATCCAATACCTCTCTTAGCGACAGGTAAAAATAAATTTAAAAATATGAAATGACCCCATTCGAATTTTTTTAAATCAGGCCCTGTCCCGCATGCAATAATAATCGCCCTCCTCGATCCATCCCTGCTTGATCTTTTCCTTTTGATCTGTCTTCTTTTTGTTGTTCCGGGGGCTTCTTAGGAGTAACAAAGACCTCTCCTCCGTTAGAGAGAGACGGCCAGACTGGCTCTGCCTGGCTATAAAACTCCGTCTGGAGTTCAGATCTAATTACACGTGCGTTATTTGTTAATTAGCTTCGGAGCAACGCACACTCGATCCATGGACACTCGATTTTTTCCTGTAATTATCATTTTTTGTCCGTCACATGGAACTAATATGATTTAAAGATGAAAAAGTGTAACGAATTTCGATGCGAATAGGATAGTAAAGTTGTAATTAGTTATACTTCGTACTTCGCTACACAGTTCTCAGTAAGAATAAGAATAAGCAATGGGAACTGGATTCGGGTTCAATTCCTGTTTGTCTAGTTTCTAGTTTTGTTCAAGTTTCTATGAATGAATGAATGAACATGGATAATGGCTTCTGATTATACCGTGAGTATTTTTTAACGTGAAACATTGGGTTTGTCATATCCATGGTTACGACTTGATATTTGATTGACAGCAATGTATTTGCCCGTTCTATTTAAAATGAAACATAGGGAACGAATCTGACAGAAGTATTATATTTAAATATTGTAAGAAATTTATCGGAGTCAGAAAACCACTCGAGAGCACTAAACATATTTCGGGCACAAAGTGCATACAGTACACAGTATTTTTTCTACATCTAAATTTAATTTTTGGAAAACAGGTATAATTATTTAAACAAAATTAACCTTTAATAACATCTTGTCAATATGACAGATAACCGTTGAATTTTCCTATAAGTTATGATTTGACCTTTGATTGACAGCAATGTTTTGTCTGTCTCATTTAAAATGACACATGGGGAATGAATTTGACAGAACTATTATATTACACTACTTATATTTTTTTACAATTAATTTTAATTTAGAATGCAGGTATACTTATTTAAACAAAATTAACCTCTGTTGACGTCTTATCAAAAATCAAATGTCAAATTCATTCTCTATGTTTCATTTTAAATGGAACGGGCAAATACATTGTTGTCAATCAAATGTCAAGTCATAACCATGGATATGACAAACCCAATGTTTCACGTTAAAAAATACTCACGGTATACATTTCCAATGAAGAAATTCGATGTTATGTAGTTTCAATCCAATTAAAATAGTATATTACGCAACAAGTGCTGAAAAGCACCTATTGCCCACGAAGTTGAGGGCTGGAATCACACAAGTGGGCAATAAGTGTTTCTGAGTGAGTGTCACACTATACTTTTTCTACGACCACACTTTGCATATTTAAATATTAACATTATATTACAGTTGGCAACTTGTGTGAGAAATAATTTCTCACACTTTAACCCATGACTGTGGGAAATGAATAACTTTCGGGCTTTGTAAAGCATGAGAAAAGTGAAATTTTCTGTAGTGGTTATAAAAAAAATATTTTTTACAGTCTGTACAGGCTCTTTCAAAGAAAATGTAAAAAAAAATAAGGGCATACAGTACTGACAAAAATGAATAAAAAAGCTTAATCAACACAGGTCTGATCGTCAACTGTTTCCGAGATAAATGAAAAATTGAAGAAAAATTGACAATGATAGTGATCGAACAAAATTTTGTCGCTGTCAGTAAATTGGCTATAAAAAAAAAAACAATAAAATTTGGTATGCAACATTTTTCTCAATTTCAAATAATTACGAAGTTGTATGAAAATTAAATATTGACCAAGGTCGCCACAACATTTAACATAGTACAATTATTTGATTAAAAAAAAAAAAAAAACTATTAATATAGATACCTACCTATAATTATAAATATTTAATTAATAATTCAATAAGAAGTTTTTAATGAAATTCCCGGAAAAAACTTTCAGTAATGTCAAGAAACTGTTAATTTTTGATAGACATTTATCTGTCAATTACAAACATTTGAATTTTACAACTGGTTTCCTTGGTGTAGTCTGGGCTGTGCGATTTATTGCAACAGATTATTCTATATATTATATTTTCTTTATATCTAAATCTATAGAAGATTTAAGTGCTATTAAATGGAGAATTTTATGTTCTTCAATATTTGTAATAATAAATAATAATAGGGTGGAGATTGTGATACGAGCCGAAGGCGAGTGCTGCAAACCACCCGAATGTAAAATAGGCTTCACACACGTGTTACATACTATACTTTTTCTACGACCTTGCAATAAAATATATTTTTTCTTCACATTGTCATTCTTTTAACGTAAAGCCTCTGTATTATCGACTTGTGTAACCATGGTTACCAACGTTACGGGTGTTTAACAGCTTTGTTTTATTAAAATACAATTCAGTTTGTAATATTTTAAATAATGAACGGTGCGTGAAGTAACACTTCACGCAGTGTGCCAATAATCAAACTTCACACATAAAAATTGATACGTGAAGTAATCACTTCACGCATGGGAGTAGAAAAAATAATATTTAGAAGATTATTTTAAAGAAACTACTACTTCCGGTTGTCCAATTGTTCTCAAAACCTTTTCAGCTCTTCCCATTAATGTCAGATTGAGGAAACAACATTAGACACACACACACACACACACACACACACACGCAGAGATCATTGTAAAAATGTTAAAATCGGATTCTAGGGACTTTAAAACGTGCTCATTCACTAAAATCTAGATATGCGATGATGATAAATACACATTAAAACTTAGGAATAATATATATGCTTCAAGGACGAGTCAACAAATAAAAAGATAATGCCACATTTATTTGTTTAAATTAAAACGATACGCCTTATCATAAAAACTATAAATTATCCAGTGTATAAACAAATAAATAAACAAAAACTAAGCAATTCATCCCATCTTAAAAAGTTAAAACCAATAACCTATAAAAAACTTCACAAAAATGAACCGTAGCTAATCAATTTTGATTACAATTCGATTCTTGTCCACGGTTGAAAATTCCCTTTGTCATCGTCGTGAAAAAACATCTCCGTCATTGTTTGAGAACCTCTGGTAGGTAATAAAACCAGTGCGTGCGCAAGTTGGATAATATTTATCTAAAACTACACACACTGCGTTCGGCTTTGATGTGCCGACGACTCAAGATAAGCCGGAAAAAATTCAATACACAAATACACACTTTTCAAAAATACGAAGTTTGCTCGAATGGAAATAATTTCAAAAGAATGTAAGCTTTTTTGCTGAAGGAATGCCGTTTCCATGTCATTTTCAGTGATAAAATAGTTCGGATTCCAACTTTAATTAAAAAATATTTCGGTATGTTTATTATAGTTTTAATGATACGGATTAAAAATTCAGTTTAATCTATTTCTCAAATGTCACTGTACTTAATTCCCAATAATTTATTATATAGTTTGAACTGTAATTCTTTTTGATAGAAATATAAAAAAATCTGATGTGGCCAACACAAAACTCCCGCTATTTAATTTTTATTAATTTAAATACATACCTAAGTATTTATTAATGCTGCAGACTGCTCCATTGCATATAACTATTGCTTTATTTACTATTTTCTTTTTAAAATGTCACTATGAAGTGATTAGTTTTTTAATTTAAATACATACCTACATATTTACTAATGCTGCAAACTATATAAGTTCCTTTGCATATAACATAAAACTATTGCTTTATTTACGATTTTCTTTATTATTTAATGTCACTATTATTATTTTGAAGTGATTCGTTTTTTAACAATGACGTTTACCTGTCAGTTACATTCATTTGAAAAATGAACTGTGTAACAAAGGAATTGTATTTATCTTAGGCTTCAGGATTAAAAGAAAAAAATGGTTTTTAAATTTATCTGTAAAATATATAGAAAAAGTATTAATGTATACTTGTAGAAAATTCAATATTCTTTAATTTTCATAATGACAAAATGCGAAAAAATGGCATTTAATGTTACTTTTTGAAGAAAAACCATTATGAGCTTCAAGTAAAGTGCCATTTCCGTTTGTCCAATTTACACCAAAATCTAATGGCTTCTTTTTATATTAGAATAGGGTAGAAATACAAGGTTTCAGAATTTTCTGAATGATAGTATTTGAGTTAGAGCGAAGACAAAATTCATACACATACACACATTCAGACATCATCGTGAAAATGTTAAAATTGGATTCTAGGGGCCTTAAATCGTGGTTAATTTACTAAAATCTCGATTTGTGATTTTTAACACGATCCCTATACCTCCCTTACCAAGGGTAGCGGGAGGTAAAAAGTTCATTGATTATTAATTATAACTATAGAGTTCAGAATATGTGTAAAATTGTATATTAAGTGCAAGCTTGCATATTTTTAAGAAAATTAATATGTGCAAAATATATTTTGCGAATTTTTGACAATTGATACAGTCGCTCTCTAAATCAAACTCTTATTTCAATTTTTCTCTAAATTCAATTATTTTCTTGCCATGTACAACTGTATATTCTTTTATATGTAAAAATTATTTTTTAAATCGAATTTTTTAATTCGAACTTTTCTTTCTTTTCTTTTTCTGTGCACTCTCCACGCCAGCTATGAGTGCTCGTGAGGTGACGCCTGGTAAGCGCCCACACGGTAAAATATATCATCATCATTACCGATGTCTGCATGTGTTGTAGATACTGGCACACCCAGAAATGGGTAATATGCCGTGATTATGTATTTATTTAACTTTTTTTTTAATATGAATATCGGGTCTCATGGCCGCGTGCCCGTGTGTCTGGTCGCGAACCTGGGGAACCGGGTTCGATCCCGACGGACACAAAATATTTCGCATTTTAAATTGCAGAAAATTGACTTTTGGGGTGCACTAAGTAAAAGACACTACTAAATTTGACAGCACAAAATCTTACAATTCGTAGATGGCTTTGATCGGACATCTTTCAAAAATTTTACTGTACATCTCATTCTTCTAAAAAAAAAAAAAAAATGTAATTTTTTGTTTTATTAACTGAATAAACATTGTTTCAATTGCATACACATCCTCACTTCTGCACCATTTAAAATTCGAAATAATTTTTGGTGTCCGTCAGAACAGAACCCGGTTCCCCAGATTCGCAACCACACTAGGCACACGGCCATGAGAAAATTATAAAAATAGTTTCTTTGAAATTTTTGAAAAATATACTCAAAAGTGGAGTATATCAGTTTTGGGGGGCATATCTTAAAAATAGGTAGAGATACAGACTTGGTTGCCACAAAATAATACGAAATATCTCGAAACACAAAATTACGCACTTATTATTATCCAAAATCATTTATTATTATTATTTATTACTTACGAAAAGATAGTTAAAGACAAATAAACAAGTTAATGTTAATATTATTGATAATTTCTCAGTAATATCAAAACTAACTGTTTCAAATGTTAATAGACGTTTAAACAGCGCTCAACTAATTATATTGTTACGTTTCAAATATAACTGTGAAACATGAACATCTGTCGCACGAAGTAAAAATCATTTATTTGTATTAACTAATCTGCAATAATGCACTATCTAAATGCAAATCAAGTAAACTTTGAAAATATCAACAAATAGAAGTCTTTGAACAGTTTTAGTTACGAAAATATACAATGTAAGTATGTAAAACATAAATTAGGTTATCAAAATCTAAATTGCGATGTTTATTTTGTGTTAAAAATTAATATATTTCAGTGATTTGCAACAATTTTGATTGAAAACAAGTTACAACAATGAATGTCAACAAAAAAAAGAAGTTTTATTTCATTAAAATGTATGAAAAACATTTCAAAACATTGTTTCATATAGATATTAAATATATTATTAAAATTTCTAACAAATATGTTTATTTTGTGTTATAAATTAATATATTTCAGTGATTTGCAACAATTTTGATTGAAAACAAATTTTTTGATTACAACAATGAATGTCAACAAAAAATCAAGTTTTATTTCATTAAAATGTATAAAAAACTTATTTCAAAACATTATTTCATACAAATATTAAATATATTATTAAAATTTCTAACAAATATGTTTATTTTGTGTTATAAATTAATATATTTCAATAATTTGCAACAATTTTGATTGAAAACAATTTTTCTGATTACATTACGACAATGAATGGTCAACAAAAAATCAAGTTTTATTTCATTAAAATGTATGAAAAACTTATTTCAAAACATTATTTCATACAAATATTAAATATATTATTAAAATTTCTAACAAATATGTTTATTTTGTGTTATAAATTAATATATTTCAGTAATTTGCAACAATTTTGATTGAAAACAAGTTACAACAATGAATGTCAACAAAAAAAAAAGTTTTATTTCATTAAAATGTATGAAAAACTTATTTCAAAACATTGTTTCATATAAATATTAAATATATTATTAAAATTTCTAACAAATATGGTTTATTTCGTGTATAAATTAACATATTTCAGTGATTTGCAATAATTTTGATTGAAAACAAATTTTTTGATTACAACAATGAATGTCAACAAAAAATCATGTTTTATTTCATTAAAATGTATAAAAAACTTATTTCAAAACATTATTTCATACAAATATTAAATATATTATTAAAATTTCTAACAAATATGTTTATTTCGTGTTATAAATTAATATATTTCAGTAATTTGAAACAATTTTGATTGAAAACAAATTTTCTGATTACATTACGGCAATGAATGTCAACAAAAAAATCAAGTTTTATTTCATTAAAATGTATAAAACACTTATTTCAAAACATTATTTCATACAAATATTAAATATATTATTAAAATTTCTAACAAATATGTTTATTTTGTGTTATAAATTAATATATTTCAGTGATTTGCAACAATTTTGATTGAAAACAAATTTTTTGATTACGACAATGAATGTCAACAAAAAAATCATGTTTTATTTCATTAAAATGTATGAAAAACTTATTTCAAAACAGTATTTCATATAAATATTAAATATATTATTAAAATTTCTAACAAATATGTTTATTTTGTGTTATAAACTAATATATTTCAGTAATTTGCAACAATTTTGATTGAAAACAAATTTTCTGATTACATTACGACAATGAATGTCAACAAAAAAATCAAGTTTTATTTCATTAAAATGTATAAAAAACTTATTTCATACAAATATTAAATATATTATTAAAATTTCTAACAAATATGTTTATTTTGTGTTATAAATTAATATATTTCAGTAATTTGCAACAATTTTGATTGAAAACAAATTTTCTGATTGCATTATGACAATGAATGTCAACAAAAAAATCAAGTTTTATTTCATTAAAATGTATAAAACACTTATTTCAAAACATTATTTCATACAAATATTAAATATATTATTAAAATTTCTAACAAATATGTTTATTTTGTGTTATAAATTAATATATTTCAGTGATTGAAAACTAATTTTTTGATTACGACAATGAATGTCAACTAAAAATCAAGTTTTATTTCAAAAAATCCGTTGTGGCCAGCACAAGACCTTCCGTCAATTCGATGTATTTTGTACAAATCCCATACCAAAAGGTCCTTGGAACAGATTCTATATAATATCATGTAAAATCCCATACTAATAGTTCATTTGAAAAGGTTCTTTAAATCCAATAAAATTATAACATAAACTACACTAAGTAGTGTTCACACACATACATACATACATACAGACATCATCTTAAAAATAGTAAATTTGTATTATAGGGACCCTAAAACGTGCTTATTCATTAAAAACTCACCACCGAATTTTTTGACCAAAGACAATACCTTCCTTACCTAAAGGTGACGGAAGGTAAAAAGGGATGAAAAACTTTTTCAAAACATTATTTCATACAAATATTAAATGTATTATTAAAATTTCTAACAAACATGTTCAAAAACATGCAAGAAACATTTTTGATTGCAACAATGAAAGATGAAAGTCAACAATTAAATCAAATTCCTACTTACTCCCTTTGCTGCATCTTGTTGGTTGTTGTGCCCAGCAAAATTAGGCATCATAGTCATATTATATCCCAAATTTTGGCAAATAGGCGATACAATTTTCTCACATCTTGGAATATTTACACTTTCCACAAACTTGTCAATCAAAATCAAAATAATCACAGAAATATAAATCTGCGCACGCATTTTGATGTCTTCGTTGAATATTTTAAGGCACACGAGTGATTATAAATAACATTTTAAGGCGTACAACACACTGTTCGATGCATTTTTGATGTTTACTTCTTCAGAAGAGTGACAGCAACTGTCCACAGAGGAGTAGTCGGCGAACTAGCAAACCGAGTTGAGTAAAAGGTTTTCCGACTCAGTTCACATGGATAAAGAACTCGGTCGTAAAAGTTCGGATAAAAACGTAAGAGATCGGTTGATGGGTCTACCATTTTGATGAAGCTCTGCGATCGGAATTTGTTTTTCACAGCCTACTAAGAATAAGGAATTGGAAAAGATTTAAGGGAAAAATAAGTAAATTTTAGGTACAAAAATTATATTTAAGTATGAAAAATAATATAAATTCATTATGTACGCCCCCAAATTTAATTACCGAGATATTTATTTATATTTTGTTGTATTAATGGGGTATTCCACTCAAATTTTTTTATTATTTTAAATAAAACTTCATTCAGTTTTGAAGCAATTCATAGTATTAAAAATTCTTAATTGCTCCTAGATTAACAGTATTTTATTTTCGAGAAATCAGTGTAACGTCACATTTCCCCTATACTTGTCTTTCTAAAACACACTACTCTGAGTACGCTGCGAGAGAAAGATAACAATTGTATGACGTCAATTTTCCCTTTTAGCAAATGTGAAATATCTCATAAAGTAATTATTTAAAAAATATTTTAATTGTTTTAACTATTATTTATTGAGCCATACTTTATGTTAAATTGAATTTTTTTAAATTTCTTTGTTATGGTGGAATACCCCATTACTGAATTGGGGTGTGATGTAACGGTAAATAAAAACTACAATTAGTAGACAAATAATTTGTATGAAATGATCAGTATTTACAGAGTATTTATTTAGACACAACCGTACACAGATCACTTGTTTTTGATGAGTGATTGTGCATTTCAAAACCGTGTGGTAACTATATTCTTATAAATAAAATAAATATATCATCACGGCATATTACCCATTTCTGGGTGTGTCAGTATCTACAACACATGTAGACATCGGTAATGATGACGATATATTTTACCGTGTGAGCGCTTACCAGGCGTCACCTCACGGGCACTCATAGCTGGCGTGGAGAGTGCACCACAGGGGTCACTTTTGTGCCATTTAAAATTGGAAATATTTGGCTTCTGTCGGGATCGAACCCGGTTCCCCCGGGTTCGCGACCAGACACTCAGGCACGCGGCCACGGGACCCCATAAATAAATAAATAAATAATTAATAACGAAATAAGAAATATTAAATGTACTTCCCAGAAAAAGGCTTTTTGTCACTCACATTTATCTGTCAATTACAAACATTTTAATTTTTCCACTTGTATTATATATTTATGTCTCTATCTTTAACTCCATAGAAGATATAATAAAAATTTAAAATGTATCGGATAGAGATTTTCAAAAAATGATATTTAGAAGATTTTTTTTAAAGAAACTAGTACTTCCCGTTGCAAATTGTTACCAAAATCTAATCAGCTCTTCCCAGGAATGTCAGATTGAGGAAACTGCAGTTAAGTATTTTTAAGTCTTATAGTATTTAAGAAACCGTGGTTCCAACATCCACACGCACACATACACACACAGACATCATCGTAAAAATGTGTTAATTGGATTCTAGGGTCCTTAAAATGTGCTTATCCACTAAAATCTGGATATTTGATTTTTAGCATGATTCCAACACCTCTTAGCGAGAGGTAAAAATTATAGTGGAGGACCCCATTTTGCTGAACGAAAATAGCTTGTGTTCGGCGCACACATTTATCGTTATGGAAGGCACCGATTGTCGGTCTGCGGACTTGCAGATAACTATAAAGCATGAAGGAATGTAGCCGCACACATCAAAGGAAGCCGCGGTTGAGCGCCGAGCGTGGCTTTACCAGTGCAATTAAAATGAGCTTTTATGGCCCGACCATCGCAATGAAACAAATTACACGTTATTTGACTCGGACACTGGAATTATACCCACAAAAAACGCACTTCATTACCCCCCGAACACCCCTACTCATTAGCTAATACACTACATTCATTTAGAATTATTCAATTTATTATAACTACACTGCATTATTCAACTTAAATATAACCTGTATGTATATGTATACTAGATTTTCTACCCATTTTGTAAGGCACTAATGTTAAGGTTAGTGATATGGCAAGAAACAATTTTTCAACTGATTTCCATGGGCAGTTTGATTCATTAAACAATGGATTATATATTTATAATTCTCTATCTCAAAATCTGTAGAAGATATAATAAAAATGTTCAATGTATTGGATAGAGAATTTTATATTCTTTAAGACATGTATCCAACATAAATTTCCAAAAAATAATATTTAGAAGATTTTTTTAAGAAACTACTACTTCCGGTTATCCATTTGTTACCAAAATCTTTTCAGCTCTTGCCATTAATGTCAGATTAAGGAATACGTAGTGAAATTGGTCTTTGGTCTTATAGTTTTTGAGGAATTGTCTCTACAACATCCACACACACACACATCCATGCATATATACATACACTCATCCACACACACACCCGCGCGCACACACACATCCACAAACACACACATCATTGTAAAAATGTTAAAATCGGATTCTAGTGCCCTTAAAACATGCGTATTCACTAAAATTTGGATATGCGATTTTTAGCATGAATCCAACACATCTCTTAGCGAAAGGTAAAAATAGGTACTCTATAATATCATGACTTTATTACCCGCTGTTGGGTGTGGCAATCTGCTTTGTACACTAATATTGCTAATTAAGTTTATACATGTATGTATTGGTGTGAAGAGTATACCATAGATATCACTTTTGTGTATTTTCTTTTTTTTTAAAACCTAAACCTACTGATGAGAGGATATTTAAAAAAAATCTGTTGTGGCCAGCACAAGACCTTCCGTCAATTCGATATATTTTGTACAAATCCCATAGCAAAAGAACAGAAGAGGAATACGAAAGAATTAAAATTTTTAGAATTGTAGTATTGGAGTTATCGTCGGAGAAAAATTTGTCACACACGGACACACACACACACACACGGACACACACACACACACACACACATATACAGACATCATCTTAAAAATGGTATATTCGTATTGTAGGGACCCTAAAACGTGCTTATTCATTAAAAACTCACCACCGAATTTTTTGACCAAAGACAATACCTTCCTTACCTAAAGGTGACGGAAGGTAAAAAGATTATTTGCATCATTTTTCGAATATGGCTGTACTCTAATGCCCTAAATTTAAATTAAACACATCCAAAAATCACAAATACCCGACATTTAGTGGAATAAAACTTTATTTTTATACCCCACAACTGGTGTAATGGGTAATATAAATATGCCTTGATGTTATTAGTAAAGATGAAATACTACAGATAAACACATACTTTAAAACCGCAGTAGCATTTGAACCAAGGACTTCAACAAATAAAGTATTATTACAAGCACCTGCGTGTCCTTGGTTTGCACAATTAATATAATTGCAATTATTGCGAAACGAAAAGTACACAGTAATCTTTCACAAAACAAAAATTAAATGTGGCATAATTTGACTTATATTACCTACCTTCCGTCACATTTAGATAAGGAAGGTATTGTCTGGTCAAAAACTTCGGTGGTGTGTTTTTTTAATGAATAAGCACGTTTTAGGGACCCTAAAACCTAAAAACGACTTTACTAGTTGCATAATGTGTGTGCGTGCGCGTGTGCGTGTGTGCGTGTGTGACTAAAATTTCTCCTACAATAACTCCAATACTACAATTCTAAAAATTGTAATTCTTTCGTATTCCTCTTATTTACATCCATATAAAGAGCTGATTAGATTTTGGTTATAAATGGTCAACCGGAAGTTCCCTAATTTGATGATTTTATCAGTTTTTCTTGAAAAAATTTACTTAAATATCATTTTTTACCTCCCGCTACCCTTGGTAAGGGAGGTATAGGGATCGTGCTAAAAATCACAAATCGAGATTTTAGTAAATGACCACGTTTTAAGGTCCCTAGAATCCAATTTTAACATTTTCACGATGATGTCTGTATGTGTGTATGTATGTGTGTATGTATGTATGTATGTGTGTGTATGTGTGTGTGTGTGTGTGTGTGTATGTGTGTATGTGTACGAATTTTGTTTGCACTCTAACTCAAATACTATCATTCAGAAAATTCTGAAACCTTGTATTTCTACCCTATTCTAATAGGAATAGAAGCCATTAGATTTTGGTGTAAATCGGATAAACGGAAATGGTACTTTACTTGAAGCTCATAATGGTTTTTCTTCAAAAAATACCATTAAATGCCATTTTTTCGCATTTAATGTCATTGGAAAGTTATAGATTATTGAATTTTGCACAGGTATACATTAATACTTTTTCTATATATTTTACAGATAAATTTAAAAATCATTTTTCTTTTTTTAATCCCGAAGCCTAAGATAAACACAATTCCTTTCTTATTCAGTTTATTTTTCAAATGAATGTAACTGACAGGTAAACATCATTGTCAAAAAACTAATAACTTCAAATTCAAGGTATGTATTTAAATTAATAAAAATTAAATAGCGGGAGGTTTTGTGTTGGCCATATCAGATTTTTTTTTAAGAATATCTTATTCTCTATACGGTTTGAATATATTTTCCTTCATATTCAATACTTATAAAGTTAAATAATTATAGAGATTAACTTTCATAAACCAACCAGCTTTGCTATATTTATGGAAATAGCTGATATATTAAAAAAAAAAAATGAATTGACAGATGTCAGTGTCAAGTGCAATTTACATGATGTATGTATGTTAATGTTATAATTTTATTGGATTTATAAAATCTTGTCCAAGGAACTTTCGGTACGAAATTTGTAGAAAATAGTACATGTTCGTGTTATAATTTTACTGGATATATTCTTTTTCAAAGAAACTTTTGGTATGGAACTTGTTTCTTTTTTAACTTCTGCGTGAAGAAAAAATTTTTTCATCTGCTCCCAATAACTTTTAATTTAGCAGTGTATTTATATTTCTTTCTCAAAAATATTATGTAATTATAGTTATTTTCTTTATATGCGACTACCTTGAATATTTCCAACAAACTATTATAAAATACCAAGAATATATACAAAATATTTATCTTGAATTTCGCTGAAACCAATTTGAGCCCACATAAAAACCTAAGCAGCACATTTAAAAATTTAAACTAGCTTTAAATAAAAACCAATCTGGAAGATCAAGCAAGCCGTCTAATTGTCACCGCGCATTCAACTTTTTCCACAAACATTGCAAACATCTGAGCATCAGACAGTTGGCAAAAACATTTCAGAAACAATCAATTATAAATAAAGAAAAGAAAAGGAGGCTGTGTCTGTGGTGCTGTAGATATTCGATTGTTGGACGACGAAAAGATGCAAAAAGCTTAAACCAAGCCATCAGCTTCGTCAAACAATGCAGAGGTTTTTACAGCGAATGTAAAAACTAGCATGCAGGTACGGAGTTAAGTTGAGAATTGCTAATGCCGCGAATGGTGGTGAATGTTGATGTAAGAATGGTTTGTGGTTTGTGATTGTGGTAACGGAAACCAACCGTTTTATGTTTCCCCAGTGGTGTTCACTAGACAAGAAGGATTAGAGTGCCCGTGATATGTGATAATACCACTCTGTGACTATATACAGCGGCTGTACCAACTTTCAGTGCCCGCAGAATAACATTTGGGGAATTCTTTCTACCCTGATAATAATAAATTATGTATATACCTATTGGGAAAGTTTTTGAATCAAGAATATTTATTTACAGTTGTGAATTTATTACCCTTAAATTTTAAACTAGGCTTAAACAAAAAAAAAATCTGTCGCCATATCCATTTTATGTTATATAAGTATTGCATTGCACTTCGCTATCGAACCGTCGTTTTATACCAAAAAAATTACAGAACTTTACCCAAATATTGTTACCTTCCGTCACCTTTAGGTAAGAAAGGTATTGTCTTTGGTCAAAAAATTCAGTGGTGAGTTTTTAATGAATAAGCACGTTTTAGGGTCCCTACAATACGAATTTACTATTTTTAAGATGATGTCTGTATGTATGTATGTATGTATGTGTGTGTGTGTGTGTGTGTGTGTGTGTGTGTGTGTGTGTCCGTGTGTGACAAATTTTTCTCCGACGATAACTTCAATACTACAATTCTAAAAATTATAATTCTTTCGTATTCCTCTTCTGTACATCCCTATGAAGAGTTGATTAGATTTTGGTTATAATTGATCCACCGGAAGTACCCTTATTTTAAGTTTTTAACAGTTAACGCAGTTAAATATTATTTTTTGACATTTTGTTATTATATTTATTAAAGAAAATAATCTTCTCTATATGGTTTGATTATACATTTTCCTTCATATTCAATAGATGTAGAGTTAAAGAATTATAAAGAAATTAATTTTCAAAAATTAGTCAGCTTTGCTATTTATCATGGAAACATCTAATTGACAGATGTCTGTTGCAAGTGCAAAACCAAATATGGAAAGTATGGGATCAAAAATTAGTATGTCATAGTATTCCTCGCAAGTGACATGCAGTGAAAGGCTAAAGAGAAGATGGAAGGACTGTATCGCAGAAGACTTGAGAAAGAAAGGACTGTGTGAAGAAGATGCGTTGGATAAGAATGAGTGGAAGAGAAGAGGAAGCAGCGACCCCTAATAAAATAGGGGAAAGCTGAAGCAGAAAGAAATGTGTCAAGTGCATTTTACTTAGTGTATGTTTATGTTAAAATTTTATTGGAGTTATAGAACCTTTTCAAATGAACTTTTGGTATGGAATTTGTAAAAAATAGTATGTGTTCTTGTTCGATTTTACATGGTACTATATAGAAACTGTTCCAAGGTCCTTTTGGTATGGGATTTGTATAAAATACATCAAATTGACGGAAGGTCTTGTGCTGGCCATAACAGATTTATTTTTATTGTATTTAACATGTCTTCTTGCACGCATACAAATCTAATTATATCTATTTTTCATTGTATGGGGAAGTGCCTAAATGTCAGAGATTTTTCCAATTCATTAACAATTAGATGAAGAATATAATTCATTAGACACGTGACATGTTTTCCTCTAATCAATATTCAGAATTTCGCTAGTTATTTGTCTACCACAATGATAAAAAACAAAGAAATTATCACCTTATTTACATTCGTTATTAAGGGATTTGTTTTCTTTATTTTCAAAATTGACAGTTAATTTTAAAAAAAATCATTTTATTCTCTCTTTAAATATAAGCTCGTGATATGATTAATAATCGAAGATATTGCTCATGGAACCGAAGCAGCACATTTTACTCATCCTTCGGACTCGTGAAATCTGCAACTCGGTTTCACTCGAAAATGTCATCGATGATTTGTTATATTACGTATGAGAATTTTATGTTCTTTAATATTTGTAATAACAAAAATTTCCAAAAAAACTATATTTAGAAGATTTTTTTAAAGAAACTATTACTTCCAGTTGTCCAAATCTAATCAGCTCTTCCCAGGAATGTCAGATTTTTTAAGGCTTATAGTATTTGAGAAACAGTGGTTCCAACATCCACACACACATTCACACACACATCACATACACACAGAGAGACATCAAAATGTTATAATCGGATTATTGGGCTTCAAAATTATCAAGAGATGGCGCTGACGTCAAACGTCAAAATTACATTTTTCGCGGGCTTCCATAAGAGAACAATTGGTGTGAGACTAATTTTCGTAGTTTTTAATTTAATTACGGATTTAGTATAGTGTTTTTTTTTTGTTAATTTCGGTAGAATTGAGTTTGATCTTTCTTATAATAACAATTTAGTGATAGTTTTAATAATATTTTAGTTAATAGGGTTAATTTTAGTAAGTATTAGTAGGTTAAGAGTATTTTAGTCATATTTTAATGAACAGTATATTGGTATTTTTAATAAAAAAAAAAACATTTGATTTCCTTTATTTAGATTGTATTTCATTGCCGTAGCTGTACATATATTAATTTCTATCTACATAGCTTTACTTTTATTTAATTGTTTTTCTTTCATAATGAACAATTTTCTTTGCTTAGATTTAGATACTATTTGTAGAATTGGGAATTGTAGTGTATCTCTAGAAATATGGTGGAAGGCCAGCAAGTAATAAATAGTGGCCACATAATATTATGTGGTAAATATTTTCGGAGAAAACTCCATCGTAACTTTAACCTATAAATTGTATATCTCCTAATTTGTTCATTAATTTTATAAAAAACAAAAATTACCTGTTATATTAGTAGTAATTCAGATCCTACTAAGAATAAAACAATAATAGCCGAAGATAAAAACGTATTAAAATTCGTATACAAGTAAATACAATCCCTGAATAAAACAACCTCCTTTGTACATCTACACTTCACTCAGTTCAGAAATCTGCCACCAGTGGCGCATTTTAATATTGGAAGCCCAATAGGGACCTTAAAACGTGCTTATCCACTAAAATCTGGATATGCGATTTTTAGCATGATTCCAATACCTCTCTTAGCGAGGGGTAAAAATATGAGCGGAAACCTTTCTTCATTTACATTTTCGAAAGCTGAGTAATATACTTTATTATTATGAAAATCTTCTTTCATGTAAGGCCATAAAAGTTGTTTAAAAATTCATATAGGCCATAAAACGTTGAATATGAGCCATCTTACATACGTATTACTCGGCATAATTAACATGTAAGTAACATGCGTTTAAGAGCCCATAAAGAAAGGCCGTCGGTAGTGTGTGTTCGTTTCTTTGAATTTTATATCATGCTGTAATTGTTGGGCCTGCCGACAAACGCACACACTGGCACAAACACGCACACACACGCGCACACAAACACGCACACACATACACGTAGCGATATAGTCGGCAGGTGTGGGTTTACTGCAGCTCTAAAAGCAAAAGATCTCTACCTGAGAGGGGTTATTAAGGTGTGATACTAATTGTATGAAAGATTTTTTGTGAAGAATTATGAATGTTTTTGAAATTGATGCTGTAGGTAGACGAATTTTCGGTTTGTGGAAAGAAGGTTAATTAAATTCGCTACACCCGGTCATGGGAAGGGATTTTGTTATTCTACGCACAAAAGATGTACGGTCCCTCCCGACTGTTTCATATTTTTACCTTCCGTCACCTTGAGGTAAGGAAGGTATTGTCTTTGGTCAAAAATACCTAAAATACGATTTTACTAGTTTTACGATGATGTCTGTATGTGTGTGCCCGTGTGTGTGGCTGTGTGTGTGGCTGTGTGTGTGGCTGTGTGTGTGTATGTGTGTGTGTGACAAAAATTTCTTCGACGATACTCCAATACCACAATTCTAAAAATTATAATTCTTTTGTATTCATCTTCTTTACATCCATATGAAGAGCTAATTAAATTTTGGTTATAATTGATCCACCGGAAGTACCCTTACTTGAAGTTTTTAACAGTTTTTCTTAAAGAAACGCAGTTAAATATTATTATACATTTTATGTTATAATTTTGAAAGAAAATGCTCTTCTCTGTACGATTTAATTAAACATTTTCCTTCATATTAAATAGATAGAGTTAAAGAATTATAAAGAGATTAACTTTAATAAATTAGCCAGCTTTGCTATAAACTTGGAAACAGCTGATATATTCAAAAACTTTTAATTGGCAGATATCAGTCTCAAGTGCAATTTACATAATGTATGTTCGTGTTATAATTTTATTGGATTTATATGTCTGGATGTTGTAGGGACGATTCCTCAAAAACTATAAGACTTAAAAAATATTTAACTGCAGTTTCTTCAATCTGACATTCCTGGGAAGAGCTGAAAAGGTTTTGAATGGTTTTGGTAACAATTGAACAACCGGAAGTAGTAGTTTCTTAGAAAAATTCTTCTAAATATAATTTTTTGGGAGTTTTTTTTCTTAAATATTGAAGAACATAAAATTCTTCATCTAATACACTTAAAATTTTGATTATATCTTGTATAGATTTAGAGATAAAGACACTATAATTTATAGAGTAAACTAATCGCAGAGGCTAAGGCACTGAGGAAACCAATTGACAAATTCCAATGTTTATAACAGTTTGTAAATGACACATGTCAATGTCAAATATCAACAGTTTTAGTGACATTCTGATAGCTATTTCTGGGAAGTATATTTACTCTTTCTTATTGTTTTATTAATTAAATATTTGAAATTATAGGTAAAATTGTGGTAAAATGCATATATCCATCAGAAATACCGCCAATCTGGTTAATGAATTGGAAGAATCTCTGACATTTAGAAACTTTCTCATACAATGAAAAATAGATATAATTAGAATTATATGTGTGCAGAAGACATGCAATAAAAAACAATATTTGAGTAAAGTTCTGTAATTTTTTGTTATAAAACGACGGTTCGAAAGCGAAGTGCAATACAATACTTATATAGCCTACTATGGAAATGGCGAGAGGTCTTGTGCTGGCCACATCAGATTTTTTGTACTGTATATATTTTTATTTTTTTATCATCTTGGAGCTATATGGCCCTCTTCTCTTTAAATAATTTATTACAAAGATTCACCTTTTTAATGAGTAGGCCACAAATAATAATTAGCAACAAAATGCTGTTTCAATAAACAAATGATCTCTGTTCGGGATGAGTTGCTATTGTCTTGTGAAGAATGGCGGGCTAACGGATCAGGCCCGGCTCAGCGTGAATCGGAACTAATCGCATTATACGTTACTAATTTGTAGTTTGTAGTATATTCTCTGCTTCGCTCTCGACAAAAAGAAAAAAAGCTTCTTCAGACCTACCGACAGCATTCTTGCTTTTGTCATACAAGTGCTGAGTGATCTCACACATCATCTCAGGCTGTGGATGGAAAAATAGATGGTATTTAGATAATACTAGTATGGATGACTGGATAAGAAGCGGGATTATGGATCAAGAAAGTCGGGTTTGAATCCGGCGAAGTGTTTTCTGTTATTTGTTCCCGGAATATGTATTTAAATTATTACCTTCCGTCACCTTTAGGTAAGGAAGGTATGGTAAAAAAATTCGGTGGTCAGTTTTTAATGAATAAGCACGTTTTAGGGTCCCTACTATACGAATTTACTGTTTTTAAGATGATGTCTGTATGTGTGTCTGTGTGTGTGTCCGTGTGTGACAAATTTTTCTCCGACAATAACTCCAATACTACAATTTTAAAAATTATAATTCTTTCGTATTCCTCTTCTTTATATCCATATGGAGAGCTGATTCGATTTTCGTTATCATTGATTCAAAGGAAATACTCTTATTTGAAGTTTTTAACAGTTTTTCTTAAAACAAACGCAGTTACATATTATTTTTTGACATTTTATGTTATAAATATTAGAGAAAATGCTCTTCTCTATACGATTTGATTATACATTTGCTTTTATATTCAACAGATATAGAGTTAAAGAGTTATAAAGACATTAACTTTCAAAAATCAGTCAGCATTGATATTTATCCGGGAAACAGCCGATATATTCTAATTGATAGATGTCAGTGTCAAGTGCAAAACTAAAGATGGAAAGAATAGGGTCAGAAAGTGTCATAGTGTTCCTCACAAGTGACATGCACAGGAAGACCAAAGAGAAGATGGAAGTACTGTATCGCAGAAAACTTGACAGAGGAAGAACTGTGTGAAGAAAATGCGTTGGACAGAAATGAGTGGAAGAGAAGAGTAAGAAACAGCGACCCCCTAATAAAATAGCGAAAACCTGAAGAAGAAAACAGTGTCAAGTGCAATTTACATGTGTATGTTAATGTATAATTTTATTGAATGTATATAATCTTTTCAAAGGAATTTTTGTTATGGGATTTGTACAAAATACATTGAATTGACGGAAGGTCTTGGGCTGGCCACAACAGATTTTTTGGTTTTTGCAGTTAATATTTCTGAATACGAAACAAAAATATTTTTTGCAAAATGAGCCGGTTTCACATTTTTACCTCCCGCTACCCTTGGTAAGGGAGGTATAGGAATCGTGCTAAAAATCGCATGACGAAATTTTGGTAAATTACCACGTTTTAAGGTCCGTAAAATCCGATTTTAACATCACAATGATGTTTCTCTCTCACTCTCTCTCTCTCTCTCTCTGTGTGTGTGTGTGTGTGTGTATGGATTTTGCCTTCGCTCTAACTCAAATACTATCATTCAGAAAATTATAAAACCTTGTATATCTATCCTATTCTACTATGAAAAGAAGCCATTAGATTTTGGTGTAAATCATGTAACCGGAAATGGCTCTTTACTTAAAACTCAAAATATTTTTTAAAAATACCTTTAAATGTAATTTTTTCGCGATTTATGTTATTATAAGAATTAATAGTAGTTTATAGGGATATCAGATCCCGACAGACGCCAAATATTTCTAATTTTAAATGGCACAAAAGTGACCCCTGTGGTGCACTCTACACACCAGCTATGAGTGTCCGTGAGGTGACGCCTGGTAAGCGCCCACACAGTAAAATATATCATCATCATTACCGATGTCTGCATGTGTTGTAGATACTGGCACACCCAGAAATGGGTAATATGCCGTGATGATATATTATTATTATTATATTATTATTTTTTATAGGGATATTAAGGGCGTAATCCTGAGACCCTTACATCATTGAAAAGAGAAAAAAATAATGATTTTTTTTGAGACTAAAATCAGATATAGGTTCCATTTAAAAAAAATATAAATTTGTGTTATCTCGAAAATTTACGGATATAAAAATTTATTTCGTACGCCACTGGTTAGTTAATAAAAATATCTATCTTTTATATTTGAAACATTTTTCTCAATTGTTAATAGTTTAGAAGTTATTTGAAAAAGAAAAAATCAACAATATTTAGTTTTTCGTCATTATCTAGTGCCCTATGAGAATTTTGGAAAAACAAAAGCACATGTGAGATGGCCTACCAAAGGCGCACAAAAAGTTCCATTTAACCGACATCTCTTATATTTCTCGAGATCCCAATGTTGGCAGTTCTAAATGGGACACACTGTATATTCGTGTTACTATTTTACTGGACATATAGAATATTTTCCAAGGAACTATTTTTATGGAATTTGTACAAAATACATAGAATGGGCTACTTGCGTGGTACTGAAAATCCGATTTCTATCACTATATGTAACGTTATGTTGAAAACATATATAAAAATATAAATTTTATTTAAAAAAAAATATTTGTTTTTTAGTAAATTAAGAAAGAAAATTTTCTGTGACGTCATTATATTTAACTGGAGAACCATGTTTAAAAATTTAACGTATAGATGGCATGCGAGAAAGTTTTAATTTGAATTTGACATTAGTTCATTTTTCTCTCTCTCTGGTCTCTCAAATATATTAATTACTTCACAAATAAACACATAGGTAGTTACATGTAATTTAAAATATCGATACCAAAAAGATAAATTAAAATACTAACCTCCAAACTATTGTTGAAACGTCAAACAGGTGATCTACATTACCTATACAAACAAACGCAATGGCTTTACGACCATTCATTGGTGCGGCGTAATTCTACGTCATACATGGCGGGAATTCAAATAATCAAATTTCATTATTTTTTTTCTGGCTAATTAACAAAAATTTTGTCAAAAGAAAAAATATGGGTAGCAAGTTTTTACCTGCTCTTCAAAAATATTAAATAAAAAAAGGTACACAAGTAGCCCATTAACGGAAGGTAATGTGCTGGCCACATCAGATTTTAAAAACGCACTATCTTTAAAATATAATAACTTGTGACCATCGACCTTTAAACTAATGGACCAAGTGTCTCCTATTCTTTTATTGTTAGAATAATGCTCCAACATAAAAGGATAGAGATATATATTCTGTCCTTCAACAGTACGGAAGTTCTCAGTTAAAGTATACTGCGCATGCGTTCGTACTCATTGTACATCTTTTTCAGCCATATGTAAACCTCTATACATCGCTCTCTATCACTAAATAGTTGTCAAAATCTACATTTGACGTTTCGTGACTGTTTGTGTATTATTTACTTTTTTTGGAGAACATTTACAATTATTTCTGACAATATATACGTATATGAGTTGTGAGGTGTGTATGCGACAAAATAATGGGGAAACGGTGTATTTCGTACAGTGAGCAGTACGTACGCGGTTCAGCTGTGTCATTTCGTATGTAAGTTCTTATTAATTATTACTTGTTCCCTATAATATAATATATTGTATTAAAAATATATAATAAAACTAATTATGAAAAAATAATCCATAAGCGATTATGCAACAAGTATAACAAGTTAGGGACAAATCAATTTTTTTATTTTGCCACGTTTTCTTAACTTCCGTACTGTTGAAGGATAGAGATACTGTGTCTGCACCGTTGTGGCGGGACAAGCGTTTTGCTCGTACGCTGCATCTATTAGTTTAAAGATCGATGCTTGTGACTAAGATACTTTTTGCGAAAAACAGTTGTACCAAACAATTTGGCATCCTTGACTATGGTTGTTTTTTCCGAAATCTCTTCAATTATTTAAAAATAAATATTGCATTTTAAATCTTAAAGTTATTACCAGTCGGCATATCAATCAAAGATATTCGTTTCGTAGGTATATATAAATATAAAAGTATAGAATATATATATTTATATGTTCAGTTTTATTACGATTTTACGGCTCCAAATATTATACCACCCTGCATTGAAATATTTCGGTTGCAGTAAAAGTATAAACTTTTACTACCCCAAAAAACTTTACGACCACCCGAAAATTCCAAACCCTAAAATTTACTCAATAACCCAATATATAATTCCGCCTATGCCACGTATAAGTGCAA
This sequence comes from Ophonus ardosiacus, assembly GCA_943142095.1. Taxonomy (NCBI): domain Eukaryota; kingdom Metazoa; phylum Arthropoda; class Insecta; order Coleoptera; family Carabidae; genus Ophonus; species Ophonus ardosiacus. The sequence goes on from OW964835.1 coordinate 4,290,089, forward strand.
CAGAGACAATTTCTTTGTGTTGCTATAATCCTTGGGGCGAGAGAGAGATAGAAGACATTACAGGTATAATATTAAGTCGGCATATTGCCGGTATACAGGCAGAGATGAAGGCTCACGCAAGAAAGAAGAAAAAGAAAGGAAAAGAGAGAGAAAGAAAACCTATAATTACGAGTGTATTAGCGCGAGAGATCGACGCCTGGGTGAGCCCAAGGCATATAGGACTACGCCCCCCACAGGACCGCAATAAGGGGCAGGAAGATTCTTTATTTTTAACTTCGTTGGAAAAGTAAAAATTTAGATATGTTGTTTTACAAAACAACTCAAAGTAGGCTATGAACTAGGAATGACGAATTCCGATAATTTTGGTACCCGAGTACCCGAAAAAACTACCCGGATAGTACCCTTTACCCGTTAATTACCCGAAACCCTTTAATTACCCGTTATTCTTTAAGTATATATACATAATTCGTTAATTGTTAATTACCAGTTACCCTTATATTAGCAGTTTACTTTTTAATAAAATTCATAATCATTGTTTACATAATATGTATTAAATAAAAACTAATATAAATAAATAATATACTGTTTTTCTACAAAAAAAAAAACAACATAAATTATATTAATTACCTATGGTATGGTAATAAAAAGCTCTTCTTTTAGATACAATCTTGCCGGCGGCTGAAACTGTTCGGGTAATTAAAGGGTATTGGGTAATTAACGGGCAGCGTGTATATTTCGGGTAATCGGGTAAGAAATTTTATACCCGGGTACATTATTATCGGGTAGGTTCCGAGTACCCGGGTACCCATCGTCATTCCTACTATGAACAGAGAAATGTATGTCTGACCATTACTGAATTCAAAAGTCAAGTTGGCAAAATTGTTCCATTTCTAGAAAATGTTTTAGTTTTACGTTTTGTATTTAAAAATCGACCATAGCATTTATCCATTTTTATTTCAATACTTTTATTTCTAAAAATTCACACAGTTGTTCAAATACTCTAAAAATGCGTCCACTTACGTAACATTCTCTTTACAATCAAATAATATTACTACCAAGTTAATATCTCTAGCCATTTTTGAATTATTGCCCCAAAAATCAATATATCTCACATTTAGATAAAAACTTCAAAATTTTCAAAAATCTAATTTTTATGTACCTAGATACTTCTCAATGCACTGATTCCAAATTTTGAAACCGCAGATAGATACCTCTTTTCGTTCTCGAGATATTTAGATTCAAAGTTTTGCTTAAAACTGCCCATTTTTGGGTGTTAACCCAAAAATGGGTCGAGATATGAATTTTGCGACAACACCATTCGATTCTACGCGCAAAATTACATAAGTACACCAATTTTCAGAATTTTTGAACATCGCATACAATCTCTAAAGCTTCAGATTTTGGCCATTTTCAAACTTTTATTCATAAAAAATGAACCGGTTGCACAAAAATTATGTAATTTTGCCTGTAGAATCGAATGGTGTTGTCGACAAATTCATATGTCGACCCATTTTTGGGTTAACACCCAAAAATGGGCAGTTTTGAACAAAACTTTAACTCTAAATATCTCGAGAACGAAAAGAGATATCGACATGCGGTTTCAAAATTTGGAATCAGCGTATTAAGAAGTATCTAGATACATAAAAATTAGATTTTTGAAAAATTTGAAGATTTTATATAAATGTGGGGTATATTGACTTTTGGGGCAATAATTCAAAAATGGGTAAAGATATAAACTTGGTAGTAATATTATTTTATTATTATTATATAAAGAGAATTTTTAGACTATTTAAACAACTGTGTGCATTTTTAGAAATAAAAGTATTGAAATAAAAATGGACAAATGCTATAAAAAAAGTTCCTTGGAAAAGATTCTACGTAATGGTCGTGGAAAAAAAATTATTCAATGTAGTACTCATTTTGAAAATCAAAAGATGTCGCCCGAATGAAAAACTGCATGAACCAGGATGTATCGATTTACTTACTATAGTACTTGAGGCAAAATTCATACATACAATAGATATAAAATACCATTAAAAAAATTATTGAACAATAGGACATAATTTTAAACGTTAATGTCCTACGCAAACCGGCTAATAATCACTCTTAAACTTTAAGAATATATTATTTAAAACTATTCATGATTACAATTGCTGCACCCAATATAAGCTAAAAATATAGACAAACAAAATATATCGTCATCATTACCGATGTCTACATGTGTTGTAGATACTGGCACACCCAGAAATGGGTAATATGCCGTGATGATATATTTATTTATTTTATTTTACAAATAAAATGGATCTCGTGTGTCTGTTCGGAGTAGGCTATGAACAGAGAAACGTATGTCTGATCGTTATTCAATTCAAAAATCAAGTTGTCAAAATTGAAATGTAATTTTAAGAAGAAAAGATAATAAAGAAGGGAACATATTGGGTGGTAATATGAACAAGTGATTAAGGGTGATTAGCTAGGAGATGACTGGCAGTGTTTTAGTGCTGTCAATCATTTATGGATTATTTAGACAAAAAACTTCAAATAAAAGTTGTGTAAAATTAATTTTTTTATAACTGCTATTTGAAGTATTTTTCTCTAAAATAATCCATTAACGGTTGACAGCGCTAAAACACTGCTAGTCATCTCCTAGCTAATCACCCTTAATCACTTGTTCATACTACCACCCATTTTATTTAAAGATTATATTAAATTTGGATAATATATTTGACAATATGTCATGCAAATCTTGTGTTAAATTGACATTTAATTAAATTTGACGTTTTTTTTTTTTATAGCCTATTCCGAATTGGGTTTTTTTAACACTGTGCAATTGCGGCCAAAAAAATGGAAACACCTATTTTTACATCCCGCTACCCTTGGTAAGGGAGGTATAGGGATCGTACTAAAAATCTAATATCGAGATTTTAGTAAATGACCACGTTTTAAGGTCCCTAAAATCCATTTTTAACATTTTCACGATGATGTCTGTATGTGTGTGTGTGTGTGTGAGTGTGTGTGTATGTGTACGAATTTTGTTTGCACTCTAACTCAAATACTATCATTCAGAAAATTCTGAAACCTTGTATTTTTACCCTATTCTAATAGGAATAGAAGCCATTAGATTTTGGTGTAAATCGGATAAACGGAAATGGTACTTTACTTGAAGCTCATAATGGTTTTTCTTCAAAAAATACCATTAAATGCCATTTTTCGCATTTAACGTCTTATGAAAATTAAAGATTATTGAATTTCTACAGGAATACATTAATACTTTTTCTATATATTTTACAGATAAATTTAAAAATAATTTTTTTTATTAGTCGCAAAACCTAAGATAAAAACTATTCCTTTGTTACACAGATCATTTTTCAAATGAATGTAACTGACAGTAAATGTCACTGTCAGAAAACTTGTCACTTCAAATTAATAATAGTGTCATTTTAAAAAGAAAATAGTAAATAAAGCAATAGTTTTCTGCAATGGAACAGTTTGTAGCGTTAGTAAATACGTAGGTAGGTATGTATTTAAATTAATAAAAATTAAATAGCGGGAGGTTTTGTGTTGGCCACATCAGATTTTTTTTTTGTAATTCAGTCTTTGCCAGGATATTCAAACATAGGCGTCGTAAATTTTCTGTAATTATTTACATAAATGTCAATGTCACATTAAATGAAAATAATTTGAAAGCACTAAAATGCCTCGAGATTTGAATGAAAAAATGGAGCCCCCAGAAAATACTAACTCCTTGTTTTTGATTTTTTGGTTTATAATTTTGTGTTCAGTGTAATTCATTATATTTTATATTTGATATAAATAATACACGTTTCTCTTTCTCTGTTTTGATTAAATTATTTAATTAGTAAAATAAAAATTAAGTAAATAAAAACAGTTTTATGGATTTCATAATGAAACGCCACTGCTTGTGTGACATTATTTGATGTCATTTCGACATGGAAGTCAAATTACAATATTAAAAATTCACAAAAACAGCTAACTAGATAAACGTAGGTGTTTCTATTTTTTTGGCCGCAATTGTACATACCAATCCGATTCTAGGGACCTTAAAGCGTGGTCATTTACCAAAATCTCGATATTCGAGTTCTCATTAGAGATGGGTTTTTATAAAACATTTTATCTGTCCGAAAAATTATGACGATACATGTTTTTCTGGTGAAATATTTTGATTTCGGCCCTGGAATTTTAAGATATATCGGAATGTAATGATCAAAGTATCGTATGTTTAAGCTGAAATATTCGTGTACGACAAAAATAATAAAAGACTTAATTAAATTTAAACACTATTACACTACTACTCTTCAATATACTTACTCATTTTTTGTTGTTTTTTGCATAAAAATTATTAATTATGAAATTAAACCTGAAAAAAAACTTGAATTGCTTGCGGTAAAAAACGCAAAAATAAAATACACATATAGAGAAAAATAAACAGAATTATTATTCATATTCAAGATACAACTTTTTCCTTAATAACTCTAAAGGGCAACATCCCTTTCAAAAATAAATTAACCAACATTCTGTTATTTGCTATCACAACGAAAACAACTTTACTTCATAGAAGTTCCTTCTCATATCACAAATTCGAATGAATTGACAAAAGAAGAGAAAAAGAGAGACCAAGGAAGTTAAGAAGGAACCATTCCTCGGTTTCTCTTCCACTGAGCGCCTTGCCGGCGGTTGTGATTCGCTCGGGAGGATTTGTGCGTGGTCTTTTTGTCTCTGTTTTGCACGACTTGCTTTTCCTGGCCTTGTCCTTTTGGTTTACCGACAACGTCGTTGCTTCTGGAAAGGAGAAATTAATTTGTGATTAATGGGAATAGGGGTTTCCACTAATTTTCTATTTTTTTATATATTATTCTTCATGAAAAGTTATATATATTAGAATAAAGATAACATTTTTATTATAACAGGTTTTGTGTAAAAAAAAATTTTGAAAACAGTATTTTTCATATCTCGTTTAAACGGCAATTTGAATGTGCTGCCATCTATTACTACTAAACTGTAAAACCGCCCCGGGCGTCACAAATTTAACAGCGTTTCAAACGTAGTAAAATGTTTTCATGCATTATCACCAGTCATTTGACCCTTAGTTTTTTAAAGTAACCGAAAGAATTTTGTAGAAATTTCTAACCATTTGTAACCGGTTAACCAACAAAAACAATTTATTTGCATACGAATCATTAAAAATTTAAACTTTTTCAATTCGATTTCTAATTCTTTTAAACTATAGTGGCGCATAATCGGGTACCGGTTTACTGATTACTTTTGACGGTACTAATTGAATAACGCATCATTAAAATGCAAGTAATAGATTTGTAAAATACATAAAAGGAGTTACAGTTAAAATATTACAAATTTTTGTGCCTTTAATATGTTATATAATCATAATATATACCAGCTATGAGTGCCCGTGAGGTGACGCCTGGTAAGCGCCCACACGGTAAAATATATATCGTCATCATTACCGATGTCTACATGTGTTGTAGATACTGGCACACCCAGTAATGGGTAATATGCCGTGATGATGTATTTATTTATTTATTTATTTAATATAAAGCTAAAATCTAGAATACAGTATTTGAAATATTGATATATTTATTTATTTTATATTTAAATTATAAAGAAATCAAAAAGTTTCAAGTTATGGCAGACATGCGCAAAAGGGTTACATTAGTACCTGACAAGTTTAATCCGATGCATTAGTTAGTATTGTACAAATTTCGTTAAAATATGTGAAAAACATAATTAAAATGGTTAAAATATATGTTATTAATTATTATTATATTCATTCTCGAATAAAAATAGTGTTTAAGTGTCTAAACATCAAAGAAGCGATTAATAATAAATTTTCTGGAACGAAAACGGGTCAAAAATTTGTACAAGGTATGTAACACAAAATTTGAAGGTTATAAATGTTCGGAACTCATATTTGTACGTTACTTACAACGAAAATATTAGTAATAATTAATGTATTTGTTAAAATTTGCATATAAAATTATGCTAAAAATAGCTAATTTTGTACCAAAGCCAAACGGTGGTATTGAAACAACTGAGACAAACTTCAAATTATGAATAACAATTTGCAATTAGTTAATAGTTAATTAAATAAAATAATACAAAAAACAGAAATATACCCAAATTATTCAAGCAGCCAATGCACGTCATTAATAAAAATTGTATAAAAGTAACTAGATGTGTGACGTAATGTACTGGTACGTTTGCAGAAGTTTTAGAATCTTTATGAAAAGAGTTATACAGATTGCGATCTGTATTATCGACATGGTCATGAACTGTCACATCTACAAAATAAATACTATATTTTCGTCACTGTCCATTTCTATTTAAATTATTTTATAATACTAACCTTATTTATACTTATGTATGCCATATAAAGGCAATAAATAAAAGTGAGCCAAATTTCAAAGAAATATACCGAATTCTTCTGATTGATTAGAAGTGCTTTTTTTGGCAGATTCACAGATTTTGTGTTTGCGTTAAAGGTCACGTTGCGTTTAACATTACTTTATTATAAATAGGCCTTTACAACGCACAAAAATGTTTCAAACACGATACAAATATTTTTCAAATAATAACTTTACAGTATGAACATACAAATTATCAATGTTGCCAACTATAGCAACAATTAAACGAATAATTTGACGTTGATGTACATTATTTATATATTATTCATGTCATATACGATAAGTAATGAACTCTACTATTCATCTTAATAATAATTATATAAGGCTATACACTTTTTGACGGTTAAAAATTATTAAAATTTTATTTCATTTTTCACTATTAGTGATTTTAATGCATTAAGGTTTTTACACCAGGTGATGACGTGCATTGGCTGCTTGAATGATTTGGGTATATATATATATATATATATATATATATATATATATATATATATATATATATATATATTTCAAAATATCTAGCAAATATATGAAAATGCAATGAATTAACTCACTTTTTCAGCAAAAAACTCACTATTACTCACTTTTTTCAAGAAACAAAAACTCACTATTTCACTATGTTTGTACTTACTTATTAGGAGGAGGTCCTCTCCTATTCTGTTGGTACCTAGCCTCTCTTCTAGCCCGTATAACGGCCGGATCTTCACAGAAAGCATCCCTAGGTTTCCTTTCTTCCACATTATCTTCTTCCTCTGGCTCCTCCTCTTCTTCAACCACTTGTCCGCGTCTTCTAGGTCTATTGAGCATTCCTTCAATAAAATCTGTAGTGTCAGTGTCGATACCACAACTGCTACCGAAGTCGTTTTCGTAACGATCATCGTAGTCATCGTCGTACATGGCTGCTTCTTCGACTGTCACGCTAAACAAAAATAATTGTTAATTTTTACCTCCCGCCTATATCCATACATATAGTTTTTAGTAAATAAGCACGATTTAGAGTCCCCACAACACGTTTTTTACTATTTTTACAATGATGTCTGTCTGTGTGTTTGTGTCACGATTTTTTTTTCGTTTACGATCTCATATCAAACTTCCAAAAATTGTATTTTTCGTAATGAAAGGGTACAAATTGATTGTAATATTTCATCTGGATCGTATAGGAATAATTCACAAGCACACATCTTACATGTTTTCTTTCCAACCGCTCCGCCTGGGTATAAAATAATCGAGGTACCAACAAATGTCATTTATTTACCCGTTAACGTTCGAATCATTGACAACATAACGATAAAAGTAGTCGGTCAGCAAGGTGATATCATTGACTTTAGAGGTGAAATAATTACAGTACGTTTACATTTGAAAAAATAGGGAATGGGAATTAATTTTAGTAATAAAAGATTAGTTGTAACTGAAGTACGAGTCAAGGTTTCTGCGTTGATATAAAGGCTTGATTAAATTTTGAGTAAAATTGTACAACCGGAAGTGGTTTTTTTACTTGAAGCCCATAACAGTTTTTAAAGAAAAACTATATTAAAATATATCCCAAAACTTTTCAATTTTAGTATTTAAGGGCCGGTATTATAAACGTTCAGTTAAATTTAGTTCCAAAGTAAATTTAATTAAATGAATAAGTGCAACTCGAATTTTTGACAGCAATGGTTTAAATGTCATACGAACTTGGAAATTGATTCGAATTTGTTCAGTATATTAAATTTACTATGAAACTAAATTTAACTGGACGTTTATAATACCGGCCCTAAGACTTTTATATCAATGAGAACAACATTATGGCTAAAGTTGATAAACCGGAAGTGATACTTTACTTGAAGCTCTGAACAGATTTTTGTGAAAAAATACATTAAAATATGAACAAAAACTTCTGAAAGTTAGTATTTAAAACTTGTATATGATTGGAAACAATATATTAGATTTAGGCTTATAATAAACCGGAAGTGATACTTGAAGTTCTTAACAGATTTTCGAGGAAAAACATAATAAAATATAATCAAAAATTTCGTATTACAGACTTTTTTTTATTGGAACAATAAATTAGATTTTGTTTACAAATGATCAAACGGAAGTGATACTTTACTTAAAGCTTATTGCTATTTTAAACATGGTATGGGGGTCCTCCACTTTTTATTTTTTATTATTTTAAATGACAGTTCGTTTAATTTTGATTAAATTGTCTTTAGACTCTGCAGTAGGCTGCGAGAGAAAAATAGCAATAGTATGACATCACAGTGACACTGACAACAAATATATCCTACAAAAATTATTTAAAAAATGTTTTTTTTATCTTAATCGTTATTTACTGAGTGTAGATTTTATTATTTTTTGTTATGGTGTTATGGTGGAGGGACCCATTGGCGGGAGGTGATGTGCTGACCACATCAGATTATTTACCTGTACTCTCGCAAAAGTCGTTCTTTCTGCAGCTGAAGATCAGTCTTGTCGTTCAACAACTCAGCCATACTTTGATGTTCGGAGGGTTTTTTTCCTATATAAGCTGCCTCAACAGAAGGACCGGGTTCGGGTAATTCCGGGGGAATTCGGGGTAGTGTTCTATCTAATTGTGCTAGATTTGGGGGTAAATTATCTTCTAAGATTGCTACTATTACTGCTTGGCTGTCTTTGTTCATTTCTAGTAGACACTGCTCCAAAAATCCTATTAAAAAATAGTATATTTTGTTATTAGGAGTAAAAGTGATATTTTGTGTAGCGAGCATGTAAGTTTGCATGTAATTGCACGCGAAGCACACAATGACACTTTTACTCCGAATGACACATTATATTTTTTCTTCAAACGTAAATATTTAAATAAAATAATTACAACTTGACGATACAATAATTATAAATTGTTGTTACGCCACGCTGACATTTGAATTTTTTGTTTATATTGCACTGAAATACAGAGTGTTCAAAAAAAACCCAATGGACCATTTGCATTGAGAATGAGACATCTATTGAAAATTTTTGAAACTTCAAATTGTATTCTCTACCAAGCGACCTCTACTGAACTACCAACAGTGACAGCTGTCACCGGCAACTTGTCAGGCACAATTTTGTTTTCATTTTATTTGTATTTGCACCCCGGGATACAATAGTTATTTACATATAGAGGGTCGAAAGAAAAGGTTTACGCCTGCGGACGAAATTTGAAGCCCGACGCGTAGCGGAGGACTTTTATTCGTCCAAGGGTGTAAACTTTTTTCGGCCCGAGGTATGTACAACGTTTTACGCACAACTGCAATCAAATGAAATGTTTTTAAATTATTTTTTAAATACAATTAAAGCTTGTTGCTATATAAAAATATTACGTGACCAGGTGGCCATGTCACAAAACAATAAGACGATGCGTTGCATTGCTAACTATTTGGTTATATGAATATTTTTTTAAATGTCAAACTTGGAGATTTGAGACAATTTCTGAAGTAATTCCTTAAGCAATTCTAATAAAATCTAGTGAAAATTTAGCGGAACTAATATCATTTTTTAAAAATAAGAGTCTTGTTTACATTTCCAATTGTATTTTTGATGTTTTGTTTACCAGTAAGCGGGCTTTTTCTGTATTTTACCGCCCGCATATGCTACTTTACCGCCCGCAGGGTGTAGTCTTTCAGTTTCCGCCATGGTAATTACGATGTAAATAAACAATTTTAAAGCAAATGTGCGTAAAATGTATTCCAACCATGATTATAATAAAGACAAAAACACTTTTTATTTGGCAAAGAGAGAAAACAGATTGACATAAACAACTATGAAGTTAGGTGATATCGGGCTTATTCTGTAACTCAGTGGTTCATTTTTAAAAATTTTATCCAGTAGATATTGATTTGACAACTAAAAATCGATTTTTTTATATATGTCAGCATAATTGATTGGTTAAAATTTTTAACCAATTGTTAAAAATGAATCACTGAGTTACAGAATACCGCATATCATCAACATGTAAATAATTTCACAGGACAGTTCGGACCTCTCACTCTAATCATGCGTACAACACCAGTACAAATGGTCCATTTGGAGTAGGCTATGAACAAAAAAACGTTTGTCTTAAATGTCAATTTGACACAAGATTTGCATGACATATTGTCAAATATGTTATCCAAAGAAATTAATGCTTTTCTTGTAGAATCGTAACAACATTTTCGACATTTTCTTTAAATAAAACATGTGTTTCCTTTTTTATTATCTTTTCCTCTTAAAATTACATTTCAATTTTGACAACTTGCCTTTTAAATTGAAAAGGAACTGAATAACGATCAGACATACGTTTCTCTGTTCATAGCCTACTCCAAATTGAGTTTTTTTTTGAACACGCTGTATTTGAAATTATTATTATTAAAAAATAATATTTCTGATTTATAAAAACTTATATGGTATAAAACGTACATCTACATATTTAATTTGACCTATTATTTCAAGAAAACAATAAATTAGAAAATGTAAAATGATTCCATTATTACTTCAAATAAATTCTTGTTATTTTTACTAGTATTTACAGTAAAAATTTCCGGTTACTGCATTGAAAACAATAAAGGGAAGACTGTCGCACATATTAAAGACTGATGAATGTTTTGCTTACCGTCGCCTAAGTCAGGGAAGACATCCATAAGTTCAGATATTTGCGACTCCCATAAAATATCTTCAGGAACTGTCGCTTCATCTAAATCTCCATAATCGACTACATTTTCTTCTTGTTGTATTGCTTCTTGTTCTTCAGCTTCGTTTTCATCTACTTGGAATTTAGCTAGAGCACCGAGAATATTGTTGCACCTTTCTTGATCTCTGGAACAAATATTTTTTACACGCCATTGTTTTAAAATTTTTAAATATTTTAAAATAGAGTCGAAAAAATGTCTTACATATTTGGACAAATAGCCTGTAACATTTCAATATCTTGGCTAATAGGAAAATTCTTATTAAAATCCGATAGAAAAGCGTGTTGTTCTATCGCATATGTGACTAGTTTTAAATAAGACTCTATCCATTTGTTTTGTTCTGTTTCATTGTCCCTAAAAATATAAAATATTTACTATATGCATGAAATTAAAAGTTAAAACTTACGATTTTTGAAGAATCATATCCATACAATAACTCATTAAATTATGACACGTTTCTAACATTTGAACTCTCGCGCTGTTTACTCTTTCGAATCCCGGATTGTCATCGCTCAGATAAACAGTTTTCATTAAAGAAAATAGGATTGGAACTTCGGAATCGTATGTGTGGATCATTCTAAAAATATTTAATATTAAAAATGACTAATATCCGGAAAATAGATGACACTAATAGGGCATTGGGCTACTTGCGTACCTTTTTACCTCCCGCTACCCTAGGTAAGGGAGGTATAGGGATCGTGCTAAAAATCGGGTATAGAGATTTTATATAATAAGCACGTTTTGATGTCCCCAGAATCCGATTTTAACATTTTTACAATGATGTCTGTAGGTATGTATGTGTGTGTGTCTGTGTGTGTGTGGATCATGTGGACACGATTACTCAAATACTATCAATCACAAAAATTTGAAATTTTGTATACCCATTCTATACTAATATGGGAAGTGCTCATTAGTTTTTAGTGTATATAGGATAACCGGAAGTATCATTTATTTACAAGCTTTTAACAGTTTTTCTTGTTAAAAATTCATTGAATATATTTTTTTAGCAACTTTTACTAATTAAAATTGAATATTATGGTTTAATCTTCAATTCTACGATAATAACATTTAGTAAATAACTCTAAATAACTTTAAATATGAATATATAATATAATTTATTTCCATGTATCACCTAGCCTGTGCGTCAAACAAAATCATAATTTTAATGACAGGTTTGACATATTTAAACAAATGTCACTGACAGGCAGGAATTATATTAAAATTAATAATGAAACCGTCATACATAAATGTTAGATGTACAGGATGATCTGATTTAAATTTGCTAATTGCTATTTTTGCAGCACTATAAATTAATATTAATTTACAACTACACATTTACGAAATGGATTATGTACGGCGAAGAATTTACAAAGATTGCGTTTTAGAGCACCTAAAAGATGATGCTGATTTTTATAAGAATATACGTGTGTGACGATTTTTCCTTAAAGCCTTTTAAAATATGATCCAAAACTTCTCAAATTTGGTATTTAAAACTCATATATAATTTGAAACAACATATTAGATAAATCAGATGTAGTACTTAATTTGGAGCTCTAACAAATTTTTGAGGAAAAACAATAAAACAATCCAAAATTTCGTATTACAGACTTTTCTATTTATTGGACAACAAATTAGATTTTATTTACAAACGATTAACCGGAAATGATACTTTACTTAAAGTTCACTGCTATTTTAAACATGGAATTGGCGGGAGGTCATGTGTTGTCCACATCAGATTTTTTATTTCATATTTTTGAAGAGCAGATAAAAACTTGCTACCCGTATATTTTCTTTTGACAAAAATTTTATTAATTAGCCAGAAAAAAAATAATGAAATTTGATTATTTGAATTACCGCCATGTATGACGTAGAATTACGCCGCACCAATGAATGGTCGTAAAGCCATAGCGTTTGTTTGTACGGGTAATGTAGATCTCCTGTTTGACGTTTCAACAATAGTTTGGAGGTTAGTATTTTAGTTTGTCTTTTTCGTATCGATATTTTAAATTACATGTAACTACATATGTGTTTATTTGTGAAGTAATTAATATATTTGAGAGCCCAGAGAGAAAAATGTCAAATTCAAATTAAAACTTTCTCGTAAGCAATGCCATCTATAAATCACATTCTTAAACATGGTTTCCTTCTTCAGTTCAATATAATGACGTCACAGAAAATTTTCTTTTTTAATTTACGAAAAAACAAATATTTTTTTAAAATAAAATTTATATTTTTATATATGTTTTCAACATAACATTACGTATTAAGTGATAGAAATTGGATTTTCAGTACCATGCAAGTAGAAGTAGCCCATCGAATAGAAATTAGTAAAAAAATCCTTACCGTGAGAACAAGTTTTCGTTGATACAAATATCCTTATATGGCGGATAAATTCTCATAAACATATTTATAGAAAATGCGGTATCATATAAAAGCATGGTTAATCTCGTTACTAAATGTTCAGTCGGTGCTTCTTCTTCGTAAGCAGCAGTTCCAATCGCCTCAAAAATCTCAGTCATACAATGCACAATAATCACTAAATTTTCCTTTAAATCCGGAATAATTCCATACGCTAAATTCAACATATCTTCTAACGTTCCGTCATCTAAATGTCCATAAACTTTACAGATATCCCAAAGTCTCTCATTCGTAATAACATCTTTTTCTTTTAATAATTTGCCTAAAGTTTGCGGGGTTATAAACTCACTCTCTGATAATTTCGGAGTTAGAATTCTTTCACATATATAAAGAACAGATTCGTAGATTTCCGAATAGATATTTTCGTATTCGTCTGCTGGTTGTGGAAGATAACAAGGAACAGCGTTTTGTAAAAACGAATCCAGCGTTTTTGTTACGGCCGGTACGTACAAAATGTAACTCCAAAATTTGTAAAAGGGTAGTTTTAGTAAGAATCGTAATTCGGCACAATACAATTCGGCTTTTTCAAGCCATATTTTTCTCGATTCTTCACTGTCGGTTTCCGGTAAAATTGGATAAGAAGCGAAAACAGTCTTTGTAGCCCAGTGTTTATCCAAAGCTTTAATTAATTCGCCTTTATGACTACTAGGTATTTTTAAATGTAGTTTTTCTAATGATAAATGCATTGGATTCTAAAAAATGTACAGATATATAACCTAACCTAAATGTTTTATATATTGCACAAGATTACCTTATACAAAAGGTCTTCTTCACTGGTATTTTCATTAAATTCTTCCTTATTTGTAAATTGTTTTAAATTCAGTGATCTGTCAGTCATTGTTTTAATACTTTGACGAAAAATTTTATTAATACTTCTCTGTAAAGAGGATCACTTCATAACACACTTGACGTATGCAAGAACTGCATATGACTGAAAGTTTTATTAAAATGCTGATGGGGATGTGAAGATTATAAAAAAAATACGATAAAGTTTTGTAAAAGTATTTATTTTTTTACAAATAATTGTTAAACTAAGCTAAAATACATTGGAAAAGTCTTCAACGCACGATTATTCAAAAGTAGAATATGCATGCACAAAATAATCAAATCTGTTTTTGAATATTCGGCATTTAAATGATTTTGTGCATACATATTCTGGTATTGAATATTCGAGCGTTGAGTGTGCACCCAAATACATAAATTATTCTTGCAAATGCTGATAACACACTGAGTGTTTTTTTTAAATGGCACAAAAGTGACCCCTGTGGTGCACTCTCCACACCAGCTATAAGTGCCCGTGAGGTGACGCCTGGTAAGCGCCCACACGGTAAAATATATCGTCATCATTACCGATGTCTACATATGTGTAGATAATGGCACACCCAGAAATGGGTAATATGCCGTGATGATATATTTATTTATTTATTTACGTATGCAATAAATGCATACGACTGAAAGTTTGGAAATGCTGATGGGGAGATCATAAAAAAATACGATGTTTTGTAAAAATATTTATTTTTTACAAATAATTGTTGATTTGAACTAAAATACATAGGAAAAGCCTTCAACGTACGAATATTCAAAACCAGAATATGCATGTACAGAATCATCAAATCTGTTTTTGAATATTCGTTATTTGAATGATTCTATGCATGCATATTCTCGTATTGGATATTCGGGACCCAAATACATAAATTATTCTTGCAAATGCTGGAGCAATTCCCGTGCTCTGTTATATTTAGTTTCTTCAGTTTCAGATTTTTCATCTTCCTCCTTTTTGTCACAATCATCAACGATTTTCATACATTCATCTATTAAAACTTGTCGTATTCTTCCCTTGCTACCGCCAAAATATTCAACGGTTGTCTCCCAAAATTCGTCTGGAATTCTCGCCGAATCGTACATGTGAGTCTGCAGCCAAATTTGCCTAATTTTCTCGAATTTCCATTCTTGTTTATTGTGTTTCCAAAGTGAGAGATAGTTTAATACTCGTTGTTGCATATTTGCTTCACTTTTTAATTTGTTATCTGCTTTTAATTTCTCATATTTTGTTCGCTTTTGTTGTCGTTTGCTGGCTACGTTTTTGACGTTTTCTGGCTTGTGGATTTCTTCTTCTAATTCTGCGCTAAGTGGCGCAAGATCTTGTTCTGTTTTTCTTTTCTTCGTAAGTGGGTTGCCTTCTACTTCATTGTCGATAGTTTCCGCAGAAAACTTTACGGATTTGTCTGCAACTTCTGTTGCTTCTTTTCTTTTCTTGGCGGATTTATCTTTTTTCTTGTCTTTGTTGTTTGTTTCTTGAGATTTATCTTCGTTTTTCTGCTTATTTTTTTGTCGTTTCTTTGTTTTTTCGCTCATTGTTTACGTCTTGTTCTAAACAATTATAGGTTATAAATATATAATTGTTAATAAACAAGGTATAGTTCAATATTTATAAATAATTAACAAGTTTTGTTCTTATGCAGTAAGTAAATTCTAAGTTTTAATTATTATATTATGTTAATATCTTTCCTGCTTTGAGAAATATTGAATCATTTTCGTATCGAGCACACGTACGTACAAAAGGGAGGTTAGAAATTACTAAGAAAGTGCGTTCAATTTTAAAAATTTCATTTTCAAGTATAAAACACAGATAATTACAAATAAGTAAAAAATGTACTGTTATTTTTAAAATAATATACAACAATGCATGATATAAATATAATATATGAATATTTATAGATAGAGACTTATATAATAGTCATACATACATTATTTCAAAACTGAAGAAACATTTTTCATTTTATTATTAAGAAGAGTATACAAATGAGACACTATTTGTGCTCAGACTAGGTGAATTATAACTTATTGTATCCTAAATTGTTTTATTATTGACATACAAATAAAGACAAATCAAAAAAAAAATACGAGGGTCCACAAAATTAATTTCAATTCAAAAAATCGTCAAAAATACGAGGCTCGCCCAGAAAATAAAAGTACTGGGTCTCTGACATATATTTTAGACGTGCCTCGAACAATAATTTATTAATTTATTGCCGAATTTATACATTTTCAAAGTTTGAAATCCATTTTGCGAACACCTGTAGATCTCATAGTGGAATGTTGTACTGGTTGCTATGGAAATTCACCAAACAGAATAAATAAACAAATAAATAGGTGGAAGGGAGTGATGTTCAACTTTATGAATGTATATTACAAATAAACATTTATCCTGATGTATGACAATCTTTGGTGGGTCACTTTATTAAAATTAACTAACGCACTCAAAAGGATTATAACTTAAAACTATCGTAGGTCCTAAAACTAACCTAAAGCTACTTCGTGTAATACAAATGAGTATGACAAAACAAACCTAATAGATAATTTTGTTCCTCGCGATCTTGTATTTGTGAAAATGGCGACACATCATGACATTTCCGAAAGAAATATACAATATTAGCCTTCTATTAATTCATATAAAATTGTATTATACAGATGGAACAAATTCGAATTACAAATATGAAAAACTTTTTTGTTATGCACTCTACAGAAAATTGAACTTTTTGAAACAAATTTAATAGGCACTACAGGAGTTTTCGATCGTCTTTTGTTTTTGAGATACAAGTTAAAACTTGATTTTCGCTTATTTTAAAAATACCTCATATCTCGCTTATTTATTATAAGATACAGAAAAATTGTTTAGATATTTTTTATACAGTTTTTTACGTAGAATAACGTGGTCTAATTAAAATT
Organism: Ophonus ardosiacus; assembly: GCA_943142095.1. Classification (NCBI taxonomy): domain Eukaryota; kingdom Metazoa; phylum Arthropoda; class Insecta; order Coleoptera; family Carabidae; genus Ophonus; species Ophonus ardosiacus. Next base: position 4,307,337 of record OW964835.1, read on the forward strand.
TTAAAAAATTCTAGAAATATAATACAAACATCATATTTTTAAATGAGAATATATGTTAAAAATAGTCTCATCTTTTTACTTATTTTGCAACGATGTATAAGAAGTCTACATTTTCTTTTTTTAAACATGAATAAAACTTGGAATATTAATTTTTTAAGGTGAAAAAAAATGGAAATTTATTAGGAAACAAATGATAAAATCAATTACAGATCATGGTTCTTTTATTTTTAATGTGATTTTTTTATTATTTTTACTCATTTATCTAATTTATATCCTTTAGAGAGCATATTTTCCAAATTTTTAGAATCATGTCAAATCCAACTGTAACCCCGATAAAAATAAATTAACTAATTTGAAAATTATTGACTAAAAAGATGTTTTAGAATATAATTAATAGATATATAATCAAAACAGATAAATGATGATCTGTAATTGATCTTTTCATTTGTTTCTTAACAAATTTCATTTTTTTCACCCCAAAAATTAATAATTCAAGGTTTATTCATGTTTAAAATAAAAGAATACAGATTTGTTATACATCATTGAAAAGCTTATAATAGTTATTTATGTATTATTTGAGCCCGAGGCGTAAGCCGAGGGATAAAAACAAGTCAAAGGCCATAAAAGCAAGTTACGCTCGTGGTACATACAAAACTTTATGCACGGACAAAAATTTTCAAAGAAAAATTGTAGCGAAATAATTTGTCCTAGTACATCCAGTATTCTAGTGTTGCTATGAAAGCGGAAAACAACAGTTTATTGTTAGTTTATTAGTTATGTCATTTGAGTTTTATTTTGTGTATCTCCGTGCTTTCCATATAAATATCACAAAATTAATTTTCATTTTTCATTAAAGAATATAAAATTTTTGGATTTGCAATAAAAACTTTTCATGTTGCCTGTTTAAATTGTTTATATTGCAGGTTATAATTTGGTTTGACGTTTCATTATAGCCCGCTGGGCTATAATGACGCCCGCGGGATGTAAAATGACATTTATGTCGAAGAAATTCGTGTATAATTGTTAAATTATGATACGTCCGTGCATAAAATAAGTAAAAAGATGAGACTATTTTCAACCTAGGTTCCCAATTAAAAAATATGATATTTGTATTATATCTCGAGAATTATAAAATTTTGAAAAAATCTAATTAGACCACGTTATTTTACGTAAAAAACTGCATAAAAATTATCTAATTTTTTTCTGTATCTCTCATAATAAGCAAGATATGAGGTATTTTCAAAACAAGCGAAAAACAATTTTTATCCTGTAGCTCAAAAACAAAAGACGATCGAAAATTCCTGTGGTGCCTATTAAAGTTGTCTCAGAAAGTTTCTGTTGCGTGCATAACCTTTTTAATACATGCAAGAGTTAAAACTGTGTCGCCATTTGCAGTTATCGGATTCCAAATTACGTATCACGAATGAGAGCTCACACTACGTAGGCTATGGAGCGCTAGAGAGTGAGTGAGACAGATGCTATATTGTGCGAATATAGATACGATATGTTCACGGCTGTGGACCGCTGTGAGGTGAGCTGCAGGTCTTACCTGGCTGAGAATATGCTCATGGTGTTTGTGGAAGTGCGCTTTCGAATCAGGCGGGCTGCAACTATATACACCAACAAATATCAGTCAAAAATTGGGCGTTAGCGAATTTCTTTCAATATACAGTGTGTCTCATTTAGAGGTGCCACCATTGGGATTTCGAGAACAATAAGAGATAAGATGTCGGTTAAATGGAACTTTTTGTACGCCTTTGGTAGGCCATCTCTCATGTGCTTTTGTTTTTCCAAAAATTCTCATAGGGCACTAGATAAAGATGAAAAACTGAATATTGTTGATTTTTTCTTTTTCAAATAACTTCTAAACTATTATTAATTGAGAAAAACATTTCAAATACAAAAGATAGATATTTTCATTAACTAACCAGTGGCGTACGAAATAAATTTTTATATCCGTAAATTTTTGAGATATAACACAAACTTATATTTTTTTAAAAGGAACCCATATCTGATTTCAGTCTCAAAAAAATCATTATTTTTTTCTCTTTTCAATTATGTGCGGGTTATTATGTTTTATATTTGTTTTGCTCCTAAAATTTAATTTTTCTCTTTATTTTCCTGAACTTTCTTATTATTTCCCAAAAAAACATTATTATTTTATTAATTATATTGTATTTGATCGAAATAATTTGTTTCATGTCTTTGTTACTTAATATTTTTATTCTAGACTCATAATTACAAATTACACTATAATGTGCCAAGGGCGACCAGATACAAAATATTATAAAAATTTGTTTGATACGAGTTTTGAGCAAAATTTTCTAACGAAATAAATTATTTAAATAGAAGGAGTATTTCTAAATAGAAATCTACCAATATTTTCAAAATAATTATAAATTTAATACAAATTAAGGAAAAAATAATAATTTTGAAGGCAAAACAAATATAAAACATAATAACCCTTACATCGTTGAAAAGAGAAAAAAATAATGATTTTTTTGAGACTAAAATCAGATATGGGTTCCATTTAAAAAAATATAAGTTTGTGTTATATCTCGAAAATTTACGGATATAAAAATTTATTTCGTACGCCACTGGTTAGTTAATAAAAATATCTATCTTTTGTATTTGAAACGTTTTTCTCAATTATTGATAGTTTAGAATTTATTCGAGAAAGAAAAAAATCAACAATATTCAGTTTTTCGTCATTATCTAGTGCCCTATGAGAATTTTTGGAAAAACAAAAGCACATCTGAGATGTCCTTCCAAAGGTGCACAAAAAGTTCCATTTAACCGACATCGTATCTCTTATAGTTCTCGAGATCCCAATGGTGGCACCTCTAAATGGGACACAGTGTATGTATATTAATGAATAGTAACTATTAATTAACAACACTTTTCTTTCTTTTTTACAGATAAACTGTGAAGAATCTGCGACTTACTTGAGTTATCCTGCCTTGTGAGCGGTTTCTCCAAGACATGCTCGATGACTTGGATCCATTCGTCCCTGTCTGCCTCGGAGGCAGCAGAGAGATTGTACGTTCTGTCTGGAGTTCTCAATGAGAAAGAGAAGCCCAGTTCTTTAACTCCTGGAGATGTGCCGATCCGTATGCTGTAGCCGTCCAGAGAATGACCCAGGAATATTTCGCCTAGGTAGGAAATGATTTCGATTTTATTTGATGTTTTAAAGTTTAGTATGAATGACCGATTTTCTAATTTGTTATATACCATGTCATGTATTTGACATTTTTTAATTCATATTATAAATATCTACCCCAAATTATTACTGAAAGTTAAGCAATACAATACAAATATTGTACCATCAACAAGAATGAAATCATTTAATTTGTAAATTTAAATAATCAAATCCGGTTTTTACTACTATTAATAGTAATCGAAATTCTTGTGCAATATCTAAACATTTACCGGATATCAATTTACGTCAAATATTAATCTAAATAGTAAGTTTAACTACGGATGAGTACAGGGTGTCTCATTTTCGATGTTTCTTTAGGGTATCTCGGGAAATATTACTCGTAGAGCAAAATCGTTTGCACATTCCAGGGTTAACTTTTTGAGAAAAGTTTAATAGTCACCACAGAAATTTTCGATCTTCTTTTGTTTCTGAGCTACAGGTAAAAACTCGTTTTTCGCTCAATTCGAAAATATCTCATAACTTATTTATTATGGTAGTTAGAGAAAAATTGTTTCAACAATTTTGTACCGTAGAATGTAGACATAGGTTGCCATTTAAAAAATCATAAGTTAGTGTTATATCTCGAGAATTATGAAATTTTCAAAAAATCTAATTACGCCATTTTATTTTACCTAAAAAGCGGTACAAAATTTGTTTCAATAATTTTTCTCTAACTACCATAATAAATAAGTTATGAGATATTTTCGAAATGAGCGAAAAACGAGTTTTTAGCTATAGCTCAGAAACAAAAGAAGATCGAAAATTTCTGTGGTGACTATTAAACTTTTCTCAAAAAGTTAACCCTGGAATGTGCAAACGATTTTGCTCTATCAGTAATATTTCCCGAGATACCCTAAAAAAACATCTACACCTGTACACCAAATTTGGAATCTAAAGGCGTCATGTTTGTTTTCATAATTATTTTTTTATCAGCAAAATATTCTAATTTTGATTACAACATTTGAAATATTAATTACGAAAGAATGAATAATAATTAAGTGCAATTTTTAACCGCAATAAATCAAAAAATAATATTTCCTTATTCTGTATCTTAAATTCCTTGATAACATTTTAATCCATAAATGTCAATGCCTAATATGAATCATGACATTAATTCAAGTAAATAATAAATCATATCATTACACAAACCATAAAAAACAAGAATCGCGTATTTTTACGGAACTAGTGCCGAAAATTCTATTTTCCAGATCGATACGTATAATCTCTCTAGAACTGCGTATTTTTACGAAACTACTCGTAGTCTTTTCGGGTTTTTACTGAAATTATTTCCTACCTTTCGGATGTGCGTCTAGGGGTTCATCATGATACATAAGCTTCCGATTATCCAGCGTAAACCACCGTTTCTTATACGCGTCACTAGTCCGAGGTCCTGTTTTCCAAAGCCACCCTTCTTTAGCAAAATCGTGCGTTAGGTGGTCTACTAGTTCACCTTCTGTTTCTGACGGATATGCGATTTGTAGACGGTGGAGTTTCGCGCATCGGATGGCCATATACCTAAGGGAAAAAATAATACACTTACGTGCATAGAAATCGATCACTTGGCAGATTTAAATTTAATTATTTTTAATATGAGCCTAAATTAATTACATTGGGGTCCTCCACCGTAACAAACAATAATAAAGTGCTACTCAATAAATAACGATTAAGATAAAAAACCATTTTTTAATAATTAAGAGATATTTGAAATTTGTTGTCAGTACTACTGTGACGTCACACTATTACTATCTTTCTCTCGCAGCCTACTACAGAGTCTGGTGGAAGAGAAAGATAGGAATGTCGCCGTGACGTCACATTGACATTAAAAATCAAATGCAGTTCAACTAAAGACAATTAAGACTTTTTAATACTACGAATTACTTCGAAATTAAACTTTCATTTAAAATAATAAAAAAATTAGAGTGGATGGCCCCATGCCTTTCGTGTTTTCAAACAAAAAGGCTCATGTTAAAGCGTATAACGTGAAACATTGGGTTTGTATATCCATGGTTACGACTTGATATTTGATTGACAGCAATGTATTTGTCGTATTAGGGGACGAATCTGACAGAAGAATTATATTTAAATATTGTAAGAAATTTAGCGGAATCAGAAAACCACTCGAGAACACTAAACATATTTCGGGCACAAGGTGGACACACAATATTTTTTCTACATCTAAATTTAATTTTTAGAAAACAGGTATAATTATTTAAACAAAATTAACCTCTAATGACATCTTGTCAATATGACAGATAACCGTTGAATTTTCCTATAAGTTATAATTTGACATTTGATTGACAGCAATGCATTTGCCTGTTTCATTTAAAATGACACATGGGGAATGAATTTGACAGAAGTATTATATTTAAATATTGTAAGAAATTTAGCCGAGTCAGAAAACCATTCGGATACAAGGTGCACACCATATTTTTTCTACAACTAATTTTAATTTAGAATGCAGGTATAATTATTTAAACAAAATTAACCACTTTGACGTCTTATCAAATGTCAAATTTGTTCCCTATACTTAATTTTAAATGGAACGGGCAAATACATTGCTGTCAATCAAATGTCAAGTCGTAACTATGGATATGACAAACCCAATGCTTCACTTTAAAAAATACTCACGGTATGATCTTTCAAACAGCATAAATTTTATTTTAATCTGTGATCTACTTTCTAAAAAAATTATTACATTGAAAACTGCGAAGTGATCGATTTCTATGCACTTATATATGGTAGCGATTTTTTTTTTTTACCCAAAATAGGTATAGAAATGTTTTATTTTGAAAGTGAATATGTGTTTTGAAACAATTAAAATGGCTGATTTACAATATTAATTAGTTAAAATTGTTATATTTTAAAGGTCAAAACTTATTGGAACCAGGGAACCCGGTTTTATAAACCTGTTTAAAAATCCCGCTAACCGGTATTTCATGACCGTAAAAATTATTTTTAATAGAAATCGATATTTTGATTACCTAAAAAACCGGTATCTATTATATGGAATAAATTACAACTGCTTTCTGAGACCGGTTCTAATAAGAAGGGAACTAATTTTTTTTATTCATTTTATTTATTTTTTTACTGTAAAAAAACAACAAACTACTTTTCACTCTAAAATTAATGAAAAATAGCTATCTGTGCAATAAAAAAGGAAAAGTAATATTTCCGTATTACCTTTAAAAATACATTTTTCCTACGTGTCATACATAATAATTTTTTTAAATACCATTTAGAAAAAATGTAAAAATGGTACTGTTAATATTTGCAATAAATAAAGCTATTTGTGACGGCAAAAACAATACTGGTAATTAGTTTTTGCACTAAAATTTAAAAAAAAATTAAGTAATTTTCCGTATTATAAAATATATATTCCTATGTATTGCATTTTTTTTTCTACCGTTTGGGAAAAGTATAAAAATATTACTCTTAATATTTACAATAATTAAAGCTATTTTTACAACAAAAATTGGTTGTTCACTTTTCAGTAATGAGTGCAGAAAATAATACTTTTTCGTACTGAATGTGTAAAATATTACTTTTACGTAATGGCGCGGGAAAAATAACTTTTTTTTAACTCACATGAAGATTGAAATAAATTACTTTTCAAAACGATCGTAGGAAAAACTTTTTTTAAATAAATTTGTTTAGAATCTTCTCCTAAATGATTTAATTAATTTTAAAAACCGGTTAAAAAAAGTGTAAAAGTTTTCAAACAAAACTCATTTTAAAAATTACCTTGTCGATTTCATTTAATCATTCAATAAAATCATTAATTTTTTAAAATTAATTGTAATATATTTTTGTAAAAAAATTTGATGTAAAAGTAACAAAATAAGGGTATAATATATTAAAGTAGATTCTAGTGAGAATTTTTCCCATTTAAAATTAGTTGGACTGTTAGAAAAACGACAATTTTTATATCTCACCAGCTGATAATAACGTCGGGCTGCTCGTGATAAACATAAATGTGTCTCGTGGTTCCGTCTTTCAAAAATGAGATCTGCATCGAATTTCTGTGTCCAATTTTCTCCGGAGCGAAAGCTACATTCAGTTCCGATAATCTTAAAATTGCTTTCGGTTCTTTATTTTCTTTCACATAATATTTTAATGTGTCGTCTGCTTCGGCCAAAACGAATTTTCTCGGATGATATCTGCTGTCTTCTTTCCCTCGTTTCATTAGGAAGCCGACCATTGTACCACTTGTGTAATTTTGAACTTCCGGATGGCGAAATTCTTCCCGTTCGTACTTTGCTCGGATCCATTGCTCGATTAATACCCTGGAATTAATGTTTAATAAGAAATAGAGTGAAAATGATTAGGCCTAATCATTTTTACTATAACTTATATTAATTTAAAGAAAATACGCACTGCGGATCGTTTTCGTTCGGTCTTCGATAGCATGGTGGAACTCTCTCTTCGAATTTGAGCTTCGCTGTTTGATTTCCGATTTCTTTTAGTCTCTCTAACTGAGAATCTTCAAACCTGTCTAATTTTAAATGTTTGACTTTACTTATGTGAGCCCCCATTCCTCTGTGTACCCCAGCACAAGTTGTGCAAACAAAAATACCAATATTGTACGATGCATATTTTGGACCTAGAAGAAAACAAGTTTTTAAATTGAGTAGGAAGCACAAAACAGCTGGAATTTATGTTAGTTGTAAATTGTTGACATAGTTGTGGAATTCTTTACAGTTAATTAATCATTAAATTTAATTAAAAACATTTCTAAGACGCAAATAATAAGTATGTCAAGCGCAAAATTAAGGTTAGGGTGCGTAATTGGTGAAAATCTAGCAAAAGTTTGGGTGTGGATCATTTGTAATTGAAGGAATTATTAGATAGATTGTTGATATTAATTTAATTTAAGGGAAACTTTTGAGAATGACTGATTATTCCCCCGCCCAAACAAATACCCAGAAACAAATCAACATGAACGCAATGAACTAAACTAAAGAATTAAAGAAAAGCACTTACTTTTGCTGCCACAATCCGCACACTCGTTATTTCCTGGTTTCTTGAGTAATTCTAATAACATTTTTTCATTTCTATCCGCCATAACGATGTTTGTTTGATTCTTTTTAATTTCGTAAACGATAAAATGACGTCGCACTGAAATTTCATTCTAACTTGCTTTACATCTTCACACTTACTATACTTCATTTCGCCGAAGATGGCGCTTGAGAGCCAACCGTTTTTACATGCATTTACAGTCCGATTCTCAGATAGTTATTAACGTCACTGGGTCGATATGAGGCAAATAACGGACGCGGCTGAGGTTTATAATCAGCCGAGTTCGTTATTTGCATATCGGCCGTGCGGCGTTCAAGATTTTTCGTAATAAAAAATTTAAACATTTAAGTATAACAAAATAACAAAATTCTTGTCTTTTTTGAATTTTGAAACCGCAGGTTGATATCTCGTTTCGTTCTCGAGATATTTAGATTTAAAGTTTTGGTCAAAACTGCCCATTTTTTGGTATTAATCAAAAAATGGGTCGAGATATGAACTTGGCGACATCACCATTCAATTCTACGGACAAAAATACATAAGTATAGCAATTATCATAATTTTTGTCCAACCTGTTCATTTTTTATGAATAAAAACTTGAAAACCCCTGAAAATGGCCAAAATCTGAAAAAATCGTAAGGGGTACACTTTAGATTTTTGCGATTTTTGGCTATTTTCAGTTATTTTGCTTTAGATATTGTATGCGGTGTTCAAAAATTCTGAAAATTGGTGTACTTATCTAATTTTGACCGTAGAATCGAATGGTGTTTTGAGCAAAACTTTAAATCTAAATATCTCGAGAACGAAATGAGATATCGACCTGCGGTTTCAAAATTTGGATACATAAAAATTAGATTTTTGAAAATTTTGAAGTTTTTATCTAAATGTGGGGTATATTGACTTTTGGGGCAATGATTCAAAAATGGGTAGAGATATAAACTTGGGAGTAATATTATTTGATTGTAAAGAGAATGTTACATAAGTGTACGCATTTTTAGAGTATTTATATATGAGTATTCATAATATATATTCATGTGATAATTTTATTGGATTTATAGAATATTTCCCAAGGAACTTTATGTATGGAATTTGTAAAAAATTGTATTATGTTTGTATTACAATTTTACTGGATATAAAGAATCTTTTGCTGGCCACAACAGATTTTTTTAAGTGAAATGAACTATACTTACTTACGATGCGCGCATAAAATATGGCGTTGCTGTCACGGGAGGTGTATTTCATTCTACGGGGGAATTTTTTGCGTGTTTTAAATCACAAACGGAATTTCCTTTTTAAGAAGCAGCATCTAATCTAACTAGGTTTCTAGTAACGATGATTATTGCGAAAATATTGTGAAATACCTACCGTTTAACTGGAAAATTAACATTTCCCGGATAAGAAACGTCAATTTACGGAACTGTAACGGTAGTTGTTAAAATGTACGCACCAAGTTTTGAAAGTTATTTGGAGGCTTTCTGGATTTTTTCATTGCTCATCCTGAAAATTGCCAATCATTTCCAATAAAAGAATAATTTTATGAACTTGATACATAAAATTTTATTTCCTACAAACTTCAGAGAAATGAAAAAACATTTTATGGAACTAGTTCCGAAAAATATTTTTAATCATTAAAATTGTTGGCTGGATAAAATTAAGGTGAGTAAATTTAAACTTTATGGTTCTAAATACTAGATATTGACTATAATTGTATTTTTTTTCTACCACCGTTTGGAAAAATGTTTTATATATACTCATATGAATTCGGAAAAATACTTTTTTTCTATAATCATGCGCGCACAGGAAATAAGTGTTTTCAAACTGAAAATGAGTGTAGGAAATAGCCAATTCTCGTACTGGTGCGAGAAATAATTAAAAATATAAAAACTTTTTTTGTTGTCTGTTTAAAAGTACCATGGTTACATTTTTCTTATTTTTGTAGACAATTGCAGAAAATAATCTTGTGTAAAATCATTCTGAAACTTGATACAAATTCCGAAACGAGCTATTCGTTTCAGAATCACTAATTTCCCGCATTTGTTACAAACATAATTATTTTCCCGCATTCATTATCGAAATGTATTTTTTCTTTACTTTGTTGCACAGATATCTGTTTTTAGATTTTTGAATTTTAAAAATTTCCTACATTAATTCTCTAACGAATGAGGAAATAAAAAATATATGTGTTCTCATTTATAATAAAAAAATTGGGTCCCATATTTTGAGAACTATTGGTCGACAAAAATATTTTTTCTTTTCTTTAAATTAATCTTAATAAAACAATAAGAAAAATTAAATATACTTCCCAGAAAAAGCTATCAGAATGTCACTAAAACTGTTTGATATTTGACAATGACATGTGTCATTATAAACATTGGAATTTGTCATCTGGTTTCCTTAGTGCCTTAGCCTCTGCGATTAGTTTACTCTATAAATTATAGTGTCTTTATCTCTAAATCTATGCAAGATATAATAAAAATTTTAAGTGTATTAGATGGAGAATTTTATGTTCTTCAATATTTAATAAAAAAAAAAACTCCCAAAAAATTATATTTAGAAGAATTTTTCTAAGAAACTACTACTTCCGGTTGTTCAATTGTTACCAAAACCTTTTCAGCTCTTCCCAGCAATGTCAGATTGAGGAAACTGCAGTTAAATATTTTTTAAGTCTTATAGTTTTTGAGGAATCGTGTCTACAACATCCAGACATACACACACACAGACATCATTTTAAAAATGTTATAATCGGATTCTAGGGAACTTAAATCGTGCTTATTCAATAAAATCTGGATATGCGAATTTTAGCATGAATCCAATACCTCTCTTAGCGAGAGGTAAAAAGAAAAGGAAAAGTGATCACAATTCACAAGTATTATTTTACTCCTACATATTATTAAAGTTTAGTTCATATATTAATCAAATTTAAATTGAACTAATTTTAATACATTTCTGAGTGAATTAATGCTTGCTAATTACAAATAGCTTCATTTTGTGTTACATTATTGTATTTTTGTAACAAAAGAAGGTGCAGTCAGGGCATCGAACCCGCCAAAAACTGGGTTCGGTTTAAGTTTAGGTTAATTTGTTTTTTGAAAGACGAGTTCGGGTGCGGTTCTGGTTCAAGCATTAATAAAATTTGCGGTTTTGTTCGCGGTTCAGGTTCGAAATAATGTAAAATGAGAGCCAGAATTTACTCAAATCGCAACAAGAAACGAACACAATTTTCACGAAGTCAGCCCGGATAGCAACGCAGACGCTTAAGACGTCGATTATCGGCTGTATTTACTTTTCGAACTAAAAATTAACCTGAACCGGAGTTGAACCCCGAACCTGAATTTTAATCCTTGGTTCGGTTTCGACTCAGGTTTAATTAAAAATATATATGAGGTTCGGTTCTCGGTTTGGATTCCCTAAAATGTTACGGTTTGGTTCCGGTTTTGGTTCGGTTCAAGTTCTGGTTCGATGACCTGGGTGCAGTTAAATACATTAAAATGTAGTTCGTCCTAAGATGGCGGCCACGAGATTCCCCTTCCATCTCATGGCGACAAAAACTCTGCCCATATCTATACTTTACGCTCTCTCTAGTCCTATTCTATACTCTATATAAATAATAAACAATGAACACAAATCTTATTAACCTTAAAATTTATATTTCTTTATAAATCACACATACAACTATCATACAACAAAATCTACAATAATCCTTCCATTTCTTTCATGAACTGCATATACGCATCATCTTTCGTCACCCCGGAAGTCGGCTTCGCAATCATTTCCTGCTGTCTCAATTCATTCACAAGCATCGCCCTCGTAACATTCTTCGCCTTTTTATCTTCTCTTTTGACTCTCAGTGCGCTTGGGACGAACCTCGTTACATCCGCGCTTAGATTTCTAATTTGCGGTTTGGCCATTATTGTTGCACCTTGTTTGGAACCATCCCCTTTGTTGAATAATTGCGGAGCAGCCGATACGACATTTGGATTCGGAGCTGATGATGAGGGTTGTTGAGGCATCATCGGCAGCCGAAGCATTCTTGGAGGCATGCCGGGAGGAGGCCCAGGAGGTAGCCTCATGCCCAATCGGGGAGGCAGGCCAGGTGGGGGACCAGGGGGGAGGTTGGGGCGGCCGGGAGGGGGACCGGGGGGTAGACGCATTGCCATGAGGGGCATTACTGGACGAGGCATGGGAGGAGGGGGCCGGAACATTATATTAGGAGGGGGGATTGGGGTCATTTGTGGTTGTTGGATTTCTTGGGGGTCTGTACCTAAAAATAATAAATTTATTAGTTTTTGCAGACACGATTACAGTGTTAGTAACACTGAAAAACAGGCTACTTAAGAAAGATCTATCGGAACTAATGAGTCAAAATAACATTTTTTTGTTCTTTTAACGAGGTCATTTAAAAAAATAATTGTACCTTTTTTCTGTTTAAATCGAAGAAGGATAGTCTAACTTATCGTTTAGTATGATTAAATTATTTTTTATTTACATTTTTTGTTGTAAAAAATCGTTTAAAAGTATATTTTTAAAAAGTTGCAAAAACCAGCCATGTTGTGACGTCACAGGTCACAGGTTCTGAACCTAAGTTCAAGCTCATTTCAAATAGACATTTCATATGAATTATTTTTTATAAATATAATATTAATTTAGCGTGAATTTATTCACACGTTACATATCAGCTGTGTTTTCACTTTTGACTTGAGGATAGACGCTAGGTTATAAACGCACGTGAGACATTGAATTTATTAGAGAATGTTTACTTTCATAAATTTCAGGTCCTTCAAAATTATTATTTTTTCCTTATTTTGTATTAAATTTATAATTATTTTGAAAATATTGGTAGATTTCTATTTAGAAATACTCCTTGTATTTAAATAATTTATTTCGTTAGAAAATTTTGTTCAAAACTCGTATCAAACTAATTTTTATAATATTTTGTATCTGGTCGCCCTTGGCACATTATAGTGTAATTTGTAATTATGAGTCTAGAATAAAAATATTAAGTAATAAAGGCATAAAACAAATTATTTCGATCAAATACAATATAATTAATAAAAATAATAATGTTTTTTTGGGAAATAATAAGTAAGTTCAGGAAAATAAAGAGAAAAATTAAATTTTAGGAGTAAAACAAATATAAAACATAATAACCCTTACATCATTGAAAAGAGAAAAAAATAATTTTTTTGAGACTGAAATCAGATATGGGTTCCATTTAAAAAAATATAAGTTTGTGTTATATCTCGAAAATTTAAGGATATAAAAATTTATTTCGTACGCCACTGGTTAGATAATAAATATATCTAACTTTTATATTTGAAACGTTTTTCTCAATTAGTAATAGTTTAGAAGTTATTTGAAAAAGAAAAAATCAACAATATTCAGTTTTTCGTCATTATCTAGTGCCCTATGAGAATTTTTGGAAAAATAAATGCACATCTGAGATGGCCTCCTAAAGGCGCACAAAAAGTTCCATGTAACTGACATCGTATCTCTTATAGTTCTCGAGATCCCAATGGTGGCACCTCTAAATGGGACACACTGTATATAAGTTAATAAGTACAAATTTACTGTTTATAAAGCGAAATTTACAGATTAAAAGTGTAAATTTATATTTTTAAAATTGTAAATTTGCTGTTTGAGTATATCATCGGTTTCTTGGTAAAAGTGACCAAGTCCATTTTTTTTTTGTAAAATGAGTTATTATATCTATTTGCTAGGAAAAACTGCTCATGTCCAAATATTGATCTTCTGACGTCACTACAAAAATGCCCTATGACCAAGTCCGTGGATGATAAGTCCTTTTGTTTTATCCTATGTCCTAACGAAATAAAATTTTACAAAAATACTTTGAAAGTAATGTACAATTGTCTGTTTAGCATAAAAAATTTATACTGATAATAATAAAAATAATACAATGAATTACGGGTAAGACTTGAAACTTTAAAACGCCTATAACTCAAAAGTATATATTTTGGACTTGGTCACTTTTACCAAGATACCGACGATATATTCTTGAAAATAAATATATTTTCGTGGCCCTTCTACGCTGCCGTAATCACGTGACTAGTCACTTGTTTGTCATTTTGACGTTTCTTCAGTTACCAGTTCAGATTTTAGGTAACAATTTTATTTTCAAAGCCATGAATTTGTTAGACGCTGAATTTTTAATCGGGAATGTTTTTTTATTATTGTTGATTTGTATAATAAAGAAAATCTTGCTATCTGGTGTGCCCCAAGGCTCACATCTTGGTCCTTTACTGTTTCTTTTATTTATTAATGATATATACAAATGTTTTAAATATTGTCATTTCCTTCTGTATGCAGATGATTTAAAAATTTATAAGTCTATAAGAAATATTGAAGACTGCAAAAATTTGAAGAGGACTTAAACCGTTTGCATGACTATTGTATAGATAATTATTTATTACTTAATATAACCAAATGCTACATCATGAATTTTACGAGAAATCGTCATAAAATATATTATAATTATGCAATTGATAATGTCGCATTGGAAAATAAATCAGTAATTAGAGATCTTGGAATTAACTTTGAACCTACAATGGCTTTCGGATATCACTGCAACAAAATAGTAAAAGATTCCTATAAAGTTCTTGGATTCATCTTCCGTCACAGCAAACATTTTGAGAATCCAAAGTCTCTAATTTACTTATTTAATAGTATAGTAAGATCTAAGTTAGAATATGCTTCCATTGTATGGAATCCGAATTACAATAACACCATTAACTTATTAGAAAATATTCAAAAAAAATTTGTTAGACTGTTGTGTATTAAATTTAATATCAGCATTCCAGGTTATTCTGAGAGATTGCAATATTTCGGTATTATATCACTTAGAAACAGAAGATTAGTAAACGATATGGTCTTTTTATACAAAACTATAAATAACAAGTATGATACATTAAATATACTGTGCCTGATTAACTTCCATATTCCGAGTAGAAATACTAGACAACAATCTTTATTTCATATACAACAGTCTAACACAAATAGTTCAAATCACTCTGGAATCAACAGAATTATTAATTCATATAATTCATTGTTTAGTCATATAGATATATTTCACCTTTCTTTTCCGCAATTTAAAACTGCCATTATAAATGAAATCTCATAAATATTACAAGCACACGCACAATATTTCCCTTTTTTCATTACTTTTTTTTATGTTGTATCACCTTATTTTCCGTGCAATTGATATTTATATGTATATATGTATTTATTTGCAAAATTATATGTATTGTTCGTGAGAACCTGTTATTGGTCAATTGACTGTTGGTTCTCCTTGTACAGAAAATAAATAAATAAATAATTACCTGGAGGCATCATAGGTTCCGGCTTATCTTCTTCCATTTTCTCGTCTTTATCCCCTGTTGGTTCCTGTTCTTTATTTTTATGTACCGCCTCCATTTCTTTCATAAATTCATCAATATTTTGCCCCGAAATCTGCACCATTCTCTGCTGCAAAGAAGTAGGTTTAGAAACATTACTATCTTCATCTTGGTCCATTTTATCTTCGTCGTCCTGAACTTGCGCCACTGTAACATCATCCGAAAACCTCAAAGTTTTCGGCCGTTCTGAAATCGATTCAATAGGTTCGTCCTCATCTTCAGAGCAGCTGCTTAAGTCTGGCGGGGGCCCTGGGGGCACCCCAGGGGGTTCTTTGTCGAGGGACAAGCTGTAGGCGGTGGTGCGTTTTAAAATGCTGGTGGGTTTCACGGTGGAAACTGCAGAAACAGTTGTGTCGGATGTCGGTAGGGGAATTTGGGAAGGTTGGTTGGTAAACATGGATGATATGTGTTCTGGGACTTGTATGGCAGGGAGAGGGATGTCATCTACGGAGACTTGTTGGGCGTGTTTGACTGATTCGTAAAATGCGACGAGTTGGTTACGGCGGCGTTCGTATTCGGCTTGAGCGCGTTTGAGTTCTACCCATTTTTCTGGGTCGTCTTTATTCTAAACAAAAATAAATGTTTTTACCTCCCGCTACTCTAGGTAAGGGAGGCATAGGGATTGTGCTAAAAATAGCGTATAGAGATTTTAGAGAATAAGCACGTTTTGATGTCCCCAGAATTCGATTTTAACATTTTTATAATGATGTCTGTGGATATACAGGCTGTAACACGTTTACCGACCACCGCCATTAAAACCTTTATTATTATAGTTACAAAAAAATACTATAGAACAAAGTTGTAGGGGACCAAAGGGGACATCCTTTCAGAGAAGAAAATTTTTTTTTAAATCAGTGGCTCTCAAGTTACAACACAAAGCTATATTTTTTCAAATAGGATTCTACATATTTTTTATGCCTAATTGATAGCATATTTTTTTCTGAATTTAACCATGTATTAGTTTTATATCCTTACATAATAAAAATATTGAAAAAAATGCGATTGAAATTTAAATAAATTTTTATTTTCAATATTATTGTACAGTAGGCCATGGATGAGAAACAAGAGTGATAAATTTAAATTGAAAATTAATAATTGTTAATTACTCCTTATAAATAATGTTCTATTTGATTTCCATTATTTTCTAAGCATAATTCTATTCTATTTAAAACAGAAGAAGTAGCTTTTATTACAGTTTCTGGTGTCAAAGCAGCGCAAGCTTCTCTAACTCTGTCCATCAAATTTTGTTTCGTTGTCACTGGTTTTGAATATACTCTATCTTTAAAAATTGACACCAGAAACTGTAATTAAAAGCTACTTCTTGTTTTAAATAGAATAGAATTATGCTTAGAAAATAATGGAAATCAAATAGAACATTATTTATAAGGAGTAATTAACAATTATTAATTTTAATTTAAATTTATCACTCTCATCCATGGCCTACTGTACAATAATATTAAAAATAAAAATTTATTTAAATTTCAATCGCATTTTTTTAAATATTTTTATTATGTAAGGATATAAAACTAATACATGGTTGAATTCAGAAAAAAATATGCTATCGAATAGGCATAAAAATATGTAGAATCCCATTTGAAAAAATATAACTTTGTGTTGTAACTTGAGAACCACTGGTTTAAAAAAATATTTTCTTCTCTGAAAGAATGTCCCCCTTGGTCCCCTACAACTTTGTTCTATAGTATTTTTTTGTAACTATAATACTAAAGGTAATAATGGCAGTGGTCCGTGTATGTGTTACACCCTGTATACAGTATGTCCCATTTAGAAGTGCCACCATTGGGATCTCGAGAACTATAAGAGATACGATGACGGTTAAATGTAACTTTTTGTGCGCGTTTAGGAGGCCATCTCAGATGTGCTTTTGTTTTTCCAAAAATTCTCATAGGGCACTAGATGAGAAAGCATAAAAGGAAAGTGACTGCTGTGGAAATGCGGTATTTACGTGGTGTTTGTGGGTATACAAGACGGGATCGCGTGAGGAATAATTTGGTGTATGAAGAATGTATGGTTAGGAAGAATGTAGTTAAGAGAGTTGGAGTGAGTCAGTTGAGATGGTTTGGTCATGTGGAGAGAATGATAAGTGAACGACTTGTAAAACGCATATATGTTGGTAAAGTTGAGGGTGTTCGATTGCGTGGCCGTCCAGTGTGTAAGTGGATGGATGTGATTGGTAGTGTTTTGAAGGAGCGTAAGTTTCCGAGTGGAAAGAGAAGAAGAGCATGTATGAATACGATTATGAATGTGGCTGAGGCGAAAGAAGTTTGCCAGGATAGGAATGTGTGGCGTAGGATGATTGTTTCGTAATTATTGTGGTGTAAAGATGAATGGTTAGTAAGAATGTTTTGTGAGAATGGAGAGACAGCTGAACTTTTATGTGGACGAGAAGAATGAAGTATGTTTGTACAGGAGTGTGTAGCGAACGATGATTTTTGTGTAACTATTATTGTGGTCCGGATGCGGTTATTCGCTACCGAAAATCGGTCACTTTAATATGTTATTATGTATGAATACGTTTATGAATGTGGCTGTGGTGAAAGAAGTATGCATGGATAGGAATGTGTTGCGAAGGATGATTGTTTCGTAATTATTGTGGTGTAAAGATAAATGGTTAGTAAGAATGTTTTGTGAGAATGAAGAGACAGCTGAACTTTTATGTGGACGAGAAGAATGAAGTATGTTTGTACAGGAGTGTGTAGCGAAAGATGATTGTTCCGTAACTATTATTGTGGTCCGGATGCGGTTATTCGCTACCGAAAATCGGTCACAATAATATGTTCTTGAATGAATGTTATGATGATTTTGGGCAAGGCTGAAGAAGAATGTTTTTAAAGAGTTAAGTGATTCTGTGGAGCTCTTGCTTTCATCCCTTTTCTTATTATTTTCGGGTTTTTGCTAACCCACTAAGTGGGAAATGCGTGATTTTATGTATGTATGTATGTATGTATGGGCACTAGATAATGACGAAAAACTGAATATTGTTGATTTTTTTTTTGCAAATAACTTCTAAACTATTAGTAATTGAGAAAAACGTTTCAAATATAAAAGATAGATATTTTTATTAACTAACCAGTGGTGTGCGAAATAAATTTTTATATCCGTAAATTTTCGAGATATAACACAAACTTATATTTTTTTAAATGGAACCCATATCTTATTTTAGTCTCAAAAAAATAATTATTTTTTTCTCTTTTCAATGATGTAAGGGTTATTATGTTTTATATTTGTTTTGCTCCTAAAATTTAATTTTTTTCTTTATCGTCACACATATATACAGACAGACATCATTGTAAAAATAGTAAAAACGTGTTGTATTGTAGGGACCCTAATTCGTGCTTATTCACTGAAAACTCACTATCGAATTTTCGGGCCGAAAACATTACCTCCCTTACCTACGGTATGACGGGAGGTAAAAAAAAAATGTTAGTATTTTGCCACTTTCTCAAATTCCATTGAATATCTTGATATAAAAATACAAAAACAATACATAATTTAGTAAAAAGTAGTCTTAATATTGTTTAATATCAATAACTATTTATATTTGTAAATATACGAAAGGAAAGATTTGTATTAGTGTCATAAAATAAATGAACAAAAAATACAAGACAATATAATAGTTTGGGAAAGTTTTCACAAACCTAATACTTATGCAAAAATGAAAGATGTCCAAATTACAGCTGACACTTTTAATGCATTTTCTTCTAGCAATAAATACAAAATTATGCTCCTTAGTAGTGGAATGTAGTGCAGAATTGATACTTACATACATCTTAAGTACTCGATCTAAAGTGTCCCGTAACTTTTTACGTTTGTCTTTCAAGACTTTCTCGTTTAGAGGAGAAGGTTGCAGAACGTTATACTCTACAAAATATTATAAATTACTTCTAAATTGTATAAATTAAGGGAGTTATCATACCCATTTGGTCTATCTTTTCCATTTCTTCTATGATTTGCATAGGATCCTTTCCTTTTAAAACAGCAGCCCTTACCATCTGCCGTTGCTTTTTATTTTTCTTTAGCTCTTTCTTCCGAGCTTCTTTTCCTATTTATTTAATAAATAAATCAAGTATATATAAAACATAACCTATAAAATGATTACTTACTGGCTTGGTCTGTTGGATTCATATATTTACCACTTTTTGTGGTATTAATTGATCGGCGACCCATTTTTGTATGATTTTATAACTCTATAATGTGATTATTTATTGAAAAAATGTGATTAATATCTTAAAATCTTCGAACAAACAACAAACTGTCAAACTTCACATTTCGCTTTCGTTACGCGCGCTATACGTGATTCCTAATTCAAATGTAGAGAAAAATACTAGCTATAGGCCGATCAAAAAAATAGAAGCAGACGCAGAAAAATTATTGTATAGTGCGACCAAGCGATATGTGCCCCTGGTCTCGACTTGGGACAACGACGAAATATAACTAGACGACAAAACATTCCCTATCCCTCTTCACTGAACGTTTTGATTTCGGCTGGCCAGAAAGAGACAGAGATATATTTTATCTAGTTCGTGAACTTCTCACTAGAGGCCACTTAAACATGGAAACATTTGTCTTTTATAAAATTATTATTTTATTAACTTCTTTAACAGTAATAACAAAACAATTGAAGAAAATATTCAAATTGAAAGCCATTATTTCTTTCGCACATTTCAGCTCTTTTGGAAAGAGAGCCGACTGTTCTAAGTAACTGATGTCTGTCTAGATACAACTTTGCATGTAGCAAGATCATATCTAACTTTTCTTCATTTGTAAAGTTATTTATAGTTATTTATATATTAAGAGCGTAAGGAGGCTTTTATGGCCTGCGGCGGGATTTTGAGCTCGAGGCGTAAGCCGAGGGATAAAAACACGTCAAAGGCCATAAAAGCAAGTTACGCTCGTGGTACATACAAAACTTTATGCACGGACGAAAATTTTCAAATTATGAGTGTTAGAAAAATTGTATCGAAAGTGTTGATATGAAAGCGGAGAACAACAGTTTATTGTTTGTTTATTAGTTATGTCATTTTAGTTTTATTTTGTGTATCTCAGTGCTTTCCATATAAATATCACAAAATTAATTTTCATTTTTCATTAATGAATTTAAAATTTTTCGATTTGTAATAAAAACTTTTCATGTTGCCTGTTTAAATTGTTTATATAGTAGGTTATAATTTGGTTTGACGTTTCATTATAGCCCGCCGGGCTATAATGAGGCCCGCGGGCTATAAAATGACGTTTATGTCAAAGAAATTCGTGTATAATTGTCAAATTATGATACGTCCGTCCCTAAACATTAATAAACTCAGAGAACTTTAAGGGAGATATTATTAAACTAACAAACAAAGTATCAATTGTTTCTATGGCTTACAGCGGTGTACGCTGACACAATTCTTTTTTTGTATACGTGACCGATTTTTTAACATAAAATGGCACAATTTTGCTCCTTTAACCAACCTCGTATCTCTTCAAATAAAAAAATTACCAATAGTGAGCAAGCTTATTGAGACACCATGTATATCATCGTAAAACTAGTAAAATCGTATTCTAGGGACCCTAAAACGTGCGTATTTATTAATTAACCACCGATTTTTTTGACTAAAGGTACCTTCCTTATCTAAAGGTGACGAAAGGTAAACACTATTAATTTGCCTATATCTAGTGACCTATGCATTTTTCGCAAATAACAAAACTCCATTCAAATTAATAATTAATTAATTAAATGAATCATTCCTGGTTCTGAATGTTATACAATATAAAAACAATAAAAATGTAAAGTACTAAAATTTAGAAAATATTAATAAATAATTCAAAATAATATAAATTGCGTTAAACTTGTATTGTTATTATTTACAAATGATTAAAAAATGCCAACAAATTACTTTAAAAACTAGCTGTACCACTTTTTACTTAAATTACCATCAGTTACTGCAATGAAAAACTAAAACAATTATTGTTTTCATTGTTTTGTGGTCAGTCATAGTAAAAAGCGAGTCTATCTTCTGGAGCGAATGCACTGGTAAGTCAGTAACATCTAGTACTTCGCTGAGTCAAGACTTCGAAAATAATTTTGTACTTTCAAATGTGCAGTGATTATAATTTGAAATTATGAATTAAAGTTTGAGTAAATTAACAAGTAATTAAAATTACAACAATGGAAATTGAATTTCGTAATATTTCTTATACGGTGCGGACACATTATGGTTTTGGTAAGGTTATTTCTATATTTTATTAATTATAAGGTTATAATTCAATCATATATGAAAACAATCGATATATTAATATGTTATTCATATTTTTATGTAGTAAATTCTAAAATTTTATTTTTTTTTTGTTTATTTTGACATATTTCAATATTTCAGCAGATAAAATATTCCATAATTTATATTCATTTGCTGGAATATGATGCAGAATTTTTTTATCTTGCTACTGATAGTACAACTAGTGTTGTCATAGACAAAAAGCGCGTAACAGTCTGCAAAAAACTTCCCGCCGGGTATTTAATAACACAGTATAAATAAAGCAATAATTGTGTTCAAATATTTTTGTATTCACTCATAGCAAACTTTATTTTACATTTAACAAGTATGTCATATACAAAATAAATTTTACAAATATTGGCACAATTAATGGAAAAACCTAACAAAAATTCAAAATAGTACTCGTATCATTACACAAAGTCTTTTCAGAGCCGTACCCTGGAAGTCAATGAAGCAAATCAATAGTACTTCTAATATTTATGTATGATGGAAAATACAGGGAATTTATTTTAACATGCAACATATGGCGAATCACTTCCATGGTTACTTACTATTGTCAAAAAATGACAGCAATGTAATATGTGTCCATTTTAAAATGCAACATACAAAGTTTGTAGTTTTGTATTATCAAAACTAATTTCCTATAAATTAGCCTACATACGATTAACAAATAATCAAAACATGAATGTTGTACATCTTAAAAAAACTTTAGCTTACAAAAATTCATAACTTTCATGTAATAAATGTTAAAAAATACCCCCAATCACTCTGAGGCAATATTCTAGTCGGTCGTAATAAGAATTGACACCATTTGTGATGTGTTCTGGAGGTATCTTCTGTGCTGCAATACTTTTTATAATGTTGCATTTTAAAATGGACAAATATTACATTGCTGTCATTTTTTGACAATAGTGAGTAACCATGGAAGTGATGAACTATAATGTTGCATTTTAAAATAAATTCTCTGTATATTATTTTTACAAACCTTAATTTCATTAGAATCAAATATATTACTACCATCTGCCCCGTAATACGGTTTCATTATTAATTTTAATGTAATTGCTTTCCGACAGTGACATTTGTTTAAATGTCAATATCATCATAGGCAAGATGATGTATAAAATAAATTATTTTATAAATTTATTTAAAGTTATTTACTAAATACTATTATCGTAAAATTGAAGATTGTACCATTATATTAAATTTTTATTAGTAAAAGTTACTGAAAAATTATATTCAATGAATTTTTTACAAGAAAAACTGTTAAAAGCTTGTATAAATGATATTTCCGGTTATCCGATATACACAAAAACTAATGACCTCTTCTCACATTAGTATAGAATGGGTATACAGTGTGTCCCATTTAGAGGTGCCACCATTGGGATCTCGAGAACTATAAGAACTTTTGTGCGCCTTTGGGAGGCCATCTCAGATGTGCTTTTGTTTTTCCAAAAATTCTCATAGGGCACTAGATAATGACGAAAAACTGAATATTGTTGATTTTTTCTTTTTCAAATAACTTGGAAAATAATAAGAAAGTTCAGGAAAATAAAGAGAAAAATTAAATTTTAGGAGCAAAACATATATAAAATATAATAACCCTTACATCGTTGAAAAGAGAAATAAATAATGATTTTTTTGAGACTAAAATCAGATATGGGTTCCATTTAAAAAAATATAAGTTTGTGTTATATCTCGAAAATTTACAGATATAAAAATTTATTTCGTACGCCATTGGTTAGTTAATAAAAATATCTATCTTTTATATTTGAAAAGTTTTTCTCAATTACTAATAGTTTAGTAGTTATTTGAAATAGAAAAAATCAACAATATTCAGTTTTTCGTCATTATCTAGTGCCCTATGAGAATTTTTGGAAAACCAAAAGCACATCTGAGATGGCCTCCCAAAGGCGCACAAAAAGTTCCATTTAACCGACATCGTATCTCTTATAGTTCTCGAGATCCCAATGGTGGCACCTCTAAATGGGACACACTGTATAAAATTTCAAAATTTTCTGCTTGATAGTATTTGTGTAATCGTGTCCACAGAATCCACACACACATACACACACACTCACACATATACATACACAGAAACATATCTACAGAGATCATTGCAAAAATGTTAAAATCGGATTCTGTGGACATCAAAACGTGCTTATTCACTAAAATCTCTATATGCGATTTTTAGCACGATCCCAATAAAAATATAAATATAAAAAATATAATTCAATTCGAAACTGTGAGGTGGTCGATTTCTATGCCCGTAAGTGTAGCACAGAAGCGATCCCTGTGGTGCACTCTCCACGCCAGCAATGAATGTCCTGATACGAATATATTATCATTATTACTGATATCTGTATATAAAACAGATTGGCACACCCAGCAATGGGTAATATGCCGTGGTGATACATTTATTTATTTTTCTGTATATTTAGCAGTAATAAAACCATTCAAGTAATAGCCTGGAAAACGAAATTAAGTGTATTATATACGGCGGTACCAAGTGGTCACCCATCCAAGTACTAGCCGCGCTCACCCGTGCTTGATTGTAAATACGATCTTGATAGGAGTCAACGTATATCATGAAAACAAGGTCAATGACGGCATTTATGACTACTGTACATATATTACTTACGTTTTGTATATTTATTTTCTTTATGCATTATTTTAAGTACAGTGGGTTCAAAAAATCCTATTTCGGAATAGGCTATGAACAAAAAAAAAAAAACGTATGTCAATTTGAAAGTATTTAATTAAATGCCAATGGGGAAGTTTAGCATGGTAAAAATTCTACATAACATACTATTTTCTCACAAATGTAACACAAATGACTGCTGAAATTGAAATTAAAAATTAAAATTATTGCTCCATTTATTTATAATTAATATTTTTTGGGTAAACTCTAAGTACGTCACAAGTCAGATATGCGCAAACTCAGACAGAACGATGAAATCGAACCACTTGAACGTAGGTCGTACCTTAGACCAGGAATAGAGGGAAGACAAGGCATATTCACGCGTATATTTCCAAATCATCTCTGCGATTTTGACCCTTATTGAATCAGCTGGAATCGCTAGTCGACCAGTTAAATATTGTTATGTTACAGTTGACCAAATCTAAATAAACACTTGATTATCCATAACATAAATAAAACAATTTAAAACTAAGAAAACTATGAATCAAACTAAAGACGTATGTATTCAAAGAACGTCAGAAGTTAAAATAATGATTGATAACGTTGGGTGACGCTTGTTGATTTTGAAAACTTATTCGTTCGACTGCACACGTATGTAACACATCTGGTCGATTGGGCGATTGCAGCTGACTTTGACTTTTCAATAAGGTCGAAAGTCGCTATGATGATTTGGAAAGTCTTCTTACGGCGAAATACATAGCATGCCCTGTCTCCCCTCTATTCCTGGTCTAAGGGTCGTACCAACACCTCAGTCTCAAGTGACTGGTAACCGCAACCGCGTGCGTCAGTGTATAAATCGACATACGTTGCGCCAAGCCTCTACCGACGTCATCACAGCTTAAAATCGGCTTTTCCGGAAAATCTGTCATTTCCCATGGAATAATTTTTTTTTAAAAAAATCACTAAACTTCCCCATTTGACACGAGATATTGTCAAAAATGTTATCTAAAGAAATATTCTTGAATCCTTAATTTAGAAATATAAATAAATTAGAAAACGGTGAATGGCAATATTCTGCATCATTCTTTATTATCTTTTCTCCTTAAAATTACATTTCACGATTAATTTTGACTTGATTTTTGAATTGAATAATAATCAGACATACGTTTCTGTATTCATAGCCTACTCCGAATTAGGTTTTTTTTTCTAACACACTGTACACTGTAGTACGAGTGTTTTTATATGTATGCATTGTCTATATTGACTGTATAATATATACATTGCTTATCATTTTAATTGTTTACTATAAGTAGTTTAGGAAAAATTTCAATAAATATTTAAAGATTATCGTAATGTTTGAAAACATCCTAATTATTATTAAATATTATAAAAAATAAGGATTTCTCTTGAAGTTGAATTTTTAATAGGCACCTACTTCATACATACATACATATTTACCTTGAAAATTTCGCTAGTAACTGCTAATAATAATAATAATTAAAAACAAATAACACTGTTAAATCATTATTAGGTAACCCTAAAGATAAAATAGATAATAATAAAAAATCCGGTGTTTATAAAATTAACTGTAAAGATTGTAACAAAGTTTATATCGGGCAAACTAAAAGACAAATTGATACTCGGTTTAAAAAACATTTCTATCATTTAAAAAGCGGTAATCCTGATAAATCTAGTGTAGCACAACATATGTTTATTAACAATCATAAAATTGACAATGGGGTATTCCACCATAACAAGAAAATTTAAAAATATTCAATTTAACTTAAAGTATGGCTCAATAAATAATAGTTAAAACAATGAAAACATTTTTTAAATAATTACTTTATGAGATATATCACATTTGCTAAAAGGGAAAATTGACGTCATACAATTGTTATCTTTCTCTCGTAGCGTACTCAGAGCAGTGTGTGTGAGAAAGACAAGTATAGGGGAAATGTGACGTTACACTGATTTCTCGAAAATAAAATACTGTTAAACTAGGAACAATTAAGATTTTTTAATACTATGAATTGCTTCAAAATTGTATGAAGTTTTATTTAAAATAATAAAAAAAAATACCCCATTCTAATATAAAATTATTAAAAAAGTTGATAATAATAGATTTTTAGACGCACATGAGAGTTTGATAATACATAAATTTAAAGATAAATTGATGAACGCGGACCTAGGTCCCATCCCAAATTCTAAATTATATGAGTTAATATAAGACAGTTACTTTGTTTAATCTTAGTTACCCAATTAGGTACCTACACACCTGACTCCTCTCACGATACAATCCGAGTTCTCTCATTCCTCACTTCCTCAGAGCTGTTTTGACCTCTGGCATGGTTTACATGCTGAGTAATCTTAACCAGGGCATCGAACCCGCCAAAAACTGGGTTCGGTTTAGGTTCAGGTTAATTTGTTTTTTGAAAGATGGGTTCGGGTGCGGTTCTGGTTCAAGCATTAATAAAATTTGCGGTTTTGTTCGCGGTTCAGGTTTGAAATAATGTAAAATGAGAGCCGGAATTTACGCAAAACGCAACAAGAAACGAACACAATTTTCACGAAAAGTCAGCCCAGACAGCAACGCAGACGCCTAAGACGGCGATTATCGGCTGTATTTACTTTTCGAACTAAAAATTAACCTGAACCGGAGTTGAACCCCGAACCTGAATTTTAATACACGGTTCGGTTTCGACTCAGGTTCAATTAAAAATATATCTGGGGTTCGGTTCTCGGTTTGGGTTTCCTAAAATGTTACGGTTTGATTCCGGTTTTGGTTCGGTTCAGGTTCGGGTTCGATGCCCTGATCTTAACTTCTCTGTTTTTACTTTGTAGTTTCTACTGTTGATGAGAACGTAGTTCTCGAAATTATTCACAATCATTATATTAATATACCGATTCGTAACCTTTTGGAGGTTGGGAAATAGGTCATTATTAACTTTAATGACAATCTCTTGGGTTGGAAATAACAGATTTCACTTTCATCTCTTGGGTTGGAAATGTTTATGTAGAGGTTGCCTAGCAACATTGCTACAGATCCTTATAATAAAGTAGGCTAAAACAAATTTTAAGAGAGCTGTCAAAAATATTAATAAAATTAAAGGTTATAACTCATTGATTTATTTTGAAAATCATTGATTTAAAATGAGGATGATTGTGAATAAAATAGTATACATAACCTCGGTGGGAGTTTCATCACAGCTTCGCGCTTTATCTCACTTCGAGGCTTCGCCTCTCGGTAACATACTATTATTTTCTTTATGCACGGACGTATCATAATTTGACAATTATACACGAATTTCTTTGACATAAATGTCATTTTATAGCCCGCAGGCCTCATTATAGACCGCCGGGCTATAATGAAACGTCAACCCAAATTATAACCTACAATATAAACAATTTAAACAGGCAACATGAAAAGTTTTTATTACAAATCGAAAATTTTTATATTCTTTAATGAAAAATGAAAATTAATTTTGTGATATTTATATGGAAAGCACGGAGATACACAAAATAAAACTCAAATGATATAACTAATAAACAAACAATAAACTGTTGTTCTCCGCTTTCTTAGCAACACTAGATACTGGATGTACGAGGACAAATTCTTTTCGATACAATTTTTCTAAGACTCATAATTTGAAAATTTTCGTCCGTGCATAAAGTTTTGTATGTACCACGAGCGTAACTTGCTTTTATGGTCTTTGACGTGTTTTTATCCCTCGGCTTATGCCTCGGGCTCAAAATCCCGCCGCAGGCCATAAAAGCCTCCTTACGCTCTTAATACATAAATAACTATTATGATACAGAATAATTTTATAACCAATTTATTAGTTTGTAGTTTATTTTTTTAATTATTATGAATAGTCGTAGAAAAAATAGTGTATGCAACTCATATATAATGACTTAATGTGGCCAACCGCCGCCATATTTGGGCAAAATGCGCGGGAAATTTGAATTCATATGATGTGATAACTAAACAAAATTCAATAAACAATTAATGAAAGAGCATATTAAATGGAAACAAAATATTTATTTTCATTTTAAATCCTTTTGAAGAACTGTTTTCACAATCAACCGCCACGCAACCAGGCATCTAAAATATATACCTATATATTAGACATTTTTAGTAATTTTGACAGTTAACCTAAAAAATCTGTTGTGGCCAGCACAAGACCTTCCGTCAATTCGATGTATTTTGTACAAATCCCATACCAAAAGGTCCTTGGAACATATTCTATATAATATCATGTAAAATCGAACACGAACACATACTATTTTTTACAAATTCCATACCAAAAGTTCATTTGAAAAGGTTCTATAAATCCAATAAAATTATATCAAATGTACACTAAGTAAAATGCACTTGACACTTCCTTCATTTATTCTTCAGCTTTCCCCTATTTTATTACGGGTCGCTGTTTCCTCTTCTCTTCTACACATTCCTGTCCAACGCATCTTCTTCACACATTCCTTCCTTTCTCAAGTTTTCTGCGATACAGTCCTTCCATCTTCTCTTTAGCCTTTCTCTGCACGTCACTTGCGAGGAACACTATGACATACCAATTTTAGATCCTATACTTTCCATATTTGGTTTTGCACTTGCAACTGACATCTGTCAATTAAATTTTTTTAAAATTATCAGCTGTTTCCATGATAAATAGCAAAGCTGACTAATTTTTGAAAATTAATTTCTTTATAACGCTTTAAATCTACAGCTATTGAATATGAAGGAAAATGTATAATCAAACCGTATAGAGAAGAGTATTTTCTTTAATATGTATTATAACAAAATGTCAAAAAATAATATTTAACTGCGTTTTTTTAAGAAAAACTGTTAAAAACTTCAAATTAGGGTACTTTCGGTGGATCAATTATGTATAACCAAAATCTAATCAACTCTTCATATGGATGTACAGAAGAGGAATACGAAAGAATTATAATTTTTAGAATTTTAGCAGGGTTGGCCTGATTTAAATCATTTGATTTAAATCATGATTTAAATCATGATTTAAATCATGATTTAAATCAATTGATTTTTTTAAAAAAATCACTGATTTTTATTACAGATGAAAAAAAAATCAAATTGTAATAAAAATGAATTTATTTACTACAAAAAAATATGGACTGTATTTGAATTCTAACAGATTACTGATTATATATTTTGACCTATTTTATTTAGGTATGTATTGTTTAAAAAGACGCGCGCGCGTGGGTACGTTATATACTAAATTTATGCAAAAATTCAAATTCATCTTTTAGGGTTTATTACAGATTTCGTTTTCGTTTATGAAATAAAATGTTTATATTGCTTTTAGAACAATTAAAAAAGTACAATAACACCACTAATCTTTAAAAATAGAAAAAAATCAAAAAATCATGATTTATTTGATTTTTTTAAAAAAATCAATGATTTTTGATTTTTTTAAATAAATCATGATTTTTTCCAACCCTGAATTTTAGTATTGGAGTTATCGTCGGAGAAAAATTTGTCACACACGGACACACATACACACACATACACACACACACACACGGACACACACACACACACACACACACACACACACACACACACACACACGTACACGTACACACACACATACATACAGACATCATCTTAAAAATTGTATATTCGTATTGTAGGGAACCTAAAACGTGCTTATTCATTAAAAACTCACTACCGAATTTTTTGACCAAAGACAATACCTTCCTTACCTAAAGGTGACGGAAGGTAAAAAGATGTGATGTTAAAAAATATGTATATATTACTTTGAGTTATAAATATACAAATACACGTGTAATTTAATTATTTGCACTATCTAAAATATAAATATAATATAATTACCTTCAATTCACGTATAATTCACGTAACAAATCTGAAAATGTCACTTTGTCGGCATAATATCCGCCATATTTAGGCAAAGTCGCGCCGACCAATCAAAATCGATCCCTCTATTAGCCACACTATGTTTATACAGTCACTATAATAATGACTATTAATACTTCATGCTCGTGTATTAATAATAGCTATCATTATAAACTTGCATAATATACTCATAAATAATTAGAACATACTTTTAATTATAGTTATATATAATTTGACAATTTACACGTGTCTATAATCAATGCACTCTAATTGTTTTGTTATGTTAAATGAAACTTCATTTTTTTTAAAGCAATTCGCAGTATTAATTAATAATTGTCTTTAGTTTAACTGCATTTGATTTTTAATGTTAATATGACGTCACAGCGACAGTCCTATCTTTCTCTCGCTCCGTACCATGCAGACTAGTAGGCTGCGAGAGAAAGATAGCAATACTCTGACGTCACAGTGACAGACAATAAATTTCAAATATCTTGTAAAATAATTATTAGAAAACTGTAAGTATGTAATTTAATTGTCAAACGTAATTACATCTTCAAGTATACTTTTCTTAAAAGTATGTAACTTGAACAATCCTTTATAAGAAAATGCGCTACTACGCTATTATAAAATTAAACAAAAAGTTTTTCATAATTTAGTTATATGAAGGTGTAAACTATATAAAAAATCTGATGTGGCCAACACAAAACCTCCCGCTATTGAATTTTTATTAATTTAAATACATACTTACCTATTTACTAACGCTGCAAACTGTTCCATTGCAGAAAACTATTGCTTTATTTACTATTTTCTTTTTAAAATGTCTCTATTATTAATTTGAAGTGATTAGTTTTCTGACAATTACATTTACTGTCAGTTACATTCATTTGAAATATGAAGTGTGTAACAAAGGAATTATTGTGTTTATCTTAGGCTTCGCGACTAATAAAAAAATATATTTTTAAATTTATCTGTAAAATATATAGAAAAAGTATTAATGTATTCCTGTAGAAAATTCAATAATCTTTAATTTTCATTTGACATAAAATGCGAAAAAATGGCATTTAATGGTATTTTTTGAAGAAAAACTATTATGAGATTCAGAATTTTCTGAATGATAGTATTTGAATTAGAGTGAAGACAAAATCCCTACACATACACACACACACATACACACACATACATACACACATACACACATACAGACATCATCGTGAAAATGTTAAAATTGGATTCTAGGGACCTTAAAACCTGGTCATTTACTAAAATCTCAATATGTGATTTTTAGCACGATCCCTATACCTCCCTTACCAAGGGTAGCGGGATGTAAAAATCTGATGTGGCCAACACAAAACCTCCCGCTATTGAATTTTTATTAATTTAAATACATACTTACGTATTTACTAACGCTGCAAACTGTTCCATTGCAGAAAACTATTGCTTTATTTACTATTTTCTTTTTAAAATGTCACTATTATTAATTTGCAGTGATTAGTTTTCTGACAGTGACATTTACTGTCAGTTACATTCATTTGAAATATGAACTGTGTAACAAACAAATTATTGTGTTTATCTTAGGCTTCGCGACTAATAAAAAAAATTATTTTTAAAATTATCTGTAAAATATATAGAAAAAGTATTAATGTATTCCTGTAGAAAATACAATAATCTTTAATTTTCATAAGACATAAAATTCGAAAAAATGGCATTTAATGATATTTTTTGAAGAAAAACCATTATGAGCTTCAGGTAAACTGCCATTTCCGATTATCCGATTTACACCAAAATCTAACGGTTTCTTTTCATATTAGAATGGGATGGAAATACAAGGTTTCAGAATTTTCTGAATGATAGTTTTTGAGTTAGAGTGAAGACAAAATCCTACACGTACACACACACATACACACACACATACACACATACAGACAGCATCGTGAAAATGTTAAAATTGGATTCTAGGGACCTTAAAACGTGGTCATTTACTAAAATCTCGATATGTGATTTTTAGCACGATCCCTATACCTTCCTTACCAAGGGTAGCGGGAGGTAAAAAGTTACTATTTTGCATAAATTCTATAAATCATAACACCGGAATACCCCCATTGAGAGCGCTTTTATTATAATTATAATTAATATAGCTGCTTAGAGTGCACAGTGCATTCTTTTCCTAAAACGGATAGTCTTTGAAATACAATAAAGGAATTGTTCAAGGTTGAAAAATATATAACGAATGATCTTCCGCAAAATTAACATAGAATAGACCTATCCAAATAAAAATATACTTATTCATAAATATGTAAAATTAGATCTCTAGCATTTTTTGATAAGGAGATAATATGTGCTCTTTGATTAGTCAGAATACATACCGAGACAAAAGCGAAAAATTGCCATTGGGGGATTCCAGCTCAATCGAATTAAAGGAAAATAGTAAAAAAATACGAATGTATATACTGAATAACGAATATTAATAAAAAAAAATCTGTTGTGGCCAGCACAAGACCTCTCGCCATTTTCATATTAGGCTATATAAGTACTGTATTGTACTTCGCTTTCGAACCGTCGTTTTTAACAAAATATTACAGAACTTTACCCAAATATTGTTTTTTTATTGTATTTAACATGTCTTCTGCACACATATAATTCTAATTATATCTATTTTTCATTGTATGAGGAAGTTTCTAAATGCCAGAGATTCTTCCAATTCATTAACCAGATTGGCGGTATTTCTGATGGATATATGCATTTTACCACAATTTTACCTATAATTTCAAATATTTAATTAATAAAACAATAAGAAAAATTAAATATACTTCCCAGAAAAAGCTATCAGAATGTCACTAAAACTGTTGATTTTTGACACTGACATGTGTCATTTACAAACTATATTATAAACATTGGAATTTGTCAACTGGTTTCCTTAGTGCCTTAGCCTCTGCGATTAGATTACTCTATAAATTTATAGTGTCTTTATCTCTAAATGTATATAAGATATAATAAAAATTTTAAGTGTATTAGATGGAGAATTTTATGTTCTTCAATATTTAATAAAAAAAACTCCCAAAAAATTATATTTAGAAGAATTTTTCTAAGAAACTACTACTTCCGGTTGTTCAATTGTTACCAAAACCTTTTCAGCTCTTCCCAGGAATGTCAGATTGAGAAAACTGCAGTTAAATATTTTTTAAGTCTTATAGTTTTTGAGGAATCGTGTCTACAACATCCAGACATACACACATACATACATCCACACACACACACAGACATCAGTTTAAAAAATGTTATAATCGGATTCTAGGGACCTTAAATCGTGCTTATTCAATATAATCTGGATATGCGAATTTTAGCATGAATCCAATACCTCTCTTAGCGAGAGGTAAAAATGAAATGGTATAATTGAGATATTTCGGAAATAAGGGGTTTTTTGTTATAGCGCTTCGACACGTATATGAAATCTATATATAATATTTTGATTGTCGACCGAAAGGCCGCCTATACATGCATAACAAATAGCGTGTTAGGAGGTGGGGGTTACTACCAATGGAAGTTAAGAAATTCAAATTCGAAAGGAGAGGATAACATTCCTGTACTACAGTTTTCAAACAGTTTTTATTTTAACATAAATTTCTTGCATTAAACTTAATAATTTAAATACACCTGTAATTAAAAAGTATGTAGACATACAGTGTTATAATATTCATTTATTTTACGTAAATATAACTGAAAATAGCATATATTTCAAGAACATTTAGGTCCATGATGAAAACAGTTTGATATAAAAACACATAAGCGTGACGTCACGTCAATCTTTTCAAAATTCGGAAGACCATAACTCGCTTATTAATAGGAATTTTTTCACCGAATTTTCATCAATAGTCGTAGTTTTCCTAATATTTTCAGATGAAATTATAAAAAAAAATTTGTTATGGCCAGCACAAAACCTTCCGTCAATTCGATGTATTTTGTACAAATCCCATACCAAAAGGTCCTTGGAACAGATTCTATATAATACCATGTAAAATCATACACGAACACATACTATTTCTATTCTATAAATCTAATAAAATTATAACATAAACATACACTAAGTAAAATGCACTTGACACTTCTTCTTATTCTTCAGCTTCCCCTATTTTATTAGAGGTAGCTGTTTCCTCTTTTCTTCCACTCATTCCTGTCCAACACATCTTCTTGACACAGGTATTCCTTTCAGTCTTCTGCGATACAGTCCGTCTATCTTCTCTTTGGCCTTTCTCTGCGTGTTACTTGCGAGGAGCACTATGACATGCCAATTTTGTGATCCTACACTTTCCATATTTGGTTTTGCACTTGCAACTGACATCTGTCAATTAGAATTTATTTAATATATCAGCATCAGCTGTT
The DNA here is from genome assembly GCA_943142095.1 of Ophonus ardosiacus. NCBI lineage: Eukaryota > Metazoa > Arthropoda > Insecta > Coleoptera > Carabidae > Ophonus > Ophonus ardosiacus. The sequence goes on from OW964835.1 coordinate 4,342,120, forward strand.
AACATGATAAATAGCAAAGCTGACTAATTTTTGAAAATTAATTTCTTTATAATGCTTTAAATCTACATCTATTGAATATGAAGGAAAATGTATAATCAAACTGTATAGAGAAGAATATTTTCTTTAATATGTATAATAACAAAATGTCAAAAAACAATATTTAACTGCGTTTTTTTAAGAAAAACTGTTAAAAACTTCAAATAAGGGTACTTCCGGTGAAGCAATTATAACCAAAATCTAATCAACTCTTTATATGGATGTACAGAAGAGGAATACGAAAGAATTATAATTTTTAGAATTGTAGAATTGGAGTTATCGTCGGAGAAAAATTTGTGACACACACACACACACACACACACACACACACACACACACACACACACACACACACACACACACACACACACATACAGACATCATCTTAAAAATAGTAAATTCGTATTGTAGGGACCCTAAAACGTGCTTATTCATTAAAAACTCACCACCGAATTTTTTGACTAAAGACAATACCTTCCTTACCTAAAGGTGACGGAAGGTAAAAACAATATTTAACTGCGTTTTTTTTTAAGAAAAACTTCAAATAAGGGTACTTCCGGTGGATCAATTATAACCAAAATCTAATCAACTCTTCATATGGATGTACAGAAGAGGAATAAGAAAGTATTATAATTTTTAGAATTATAGTATTGGAGTTATCGTCGGAGAAAAATTTGTCACACTCGGACATACATACACACACACACACACACACACACACACACACACACACACACACACACACATACAGACAGACATCATCTTAAAAATAGTAAATTCGTATTGTAGGGGCCCTAAAACGTGCTTATTCATTAAAAACTCACCACCGAATTTTTTGACTAAAGACAATACCTTCCTTACCTAAAGGTGACGGAAGGTAAAAACAATATTTAACTGCGTTTTTTTTAAGAAAAACTGTTAAAAACTTCAAATAAGGGTACTTCCGGTGGAGCAATTATAACCAAAATCTAATCAACTCTTCATATGGATGTACAGAAGAGGAATACGAAAGAATTGTAATTTTTAGAATTGTAGTATTGGAGTTATCGTCGGAGAAAAATTTGTCACACACGGACACACACACACACACACACACACATACATACATACAGACATCATCTTAAAAATAGTAAATTCGTATTGTAGGGACCCTAAAACGTGCTTATTCATTAAAAACTCACCACCGAATTTTTTGACCAAAGACAATACCTTCCTTACCTAAAGGTAAGGTAAAAATGGTGGAATCCCCCATTATGTATTTGGAACATATCAATACTGCGATTTCTCAAAATATTAACCCAAGTGAATTTGTTAGTCTTTAAACTTTAACTCGCAAGATAATGTATTACTCTGAATAAAACTCGATTTCTGGACTGACGTTATCTTTATTGAAAACACAAAATTGTTTCACAACGTTTCGGAAGCAGATTTTAGCATCCGAAACGTTGTGAAACAATTTTGTGTTTTCAATAAAGATAATGTCAGTCCAGAAATCGAGTTTTATTCTGAATTTGTTAGGTTTTGAAACTATGTTAGTGACTTAATTGTCAGTTCTTGAATGCGGAAGAACTCAGAGTTAACATAATACAAAGAAACAACACAAAGGTGCACTTCAATCGTTTATTTTATCTGTGTATCTAACAGTACTTCTCCATCAACTGCGATGTACTTTACCTATTTCCATCTGCAATGTGTTTATAATTAACAATTTCATATCGCTATCGCTATGCACTTATTTAATTACTAGAAAGGAGGACGTACCACATAGCCAAGAATTTTTTGAAGGAAGTATGCACATTTCGGTTTGTAGAACAGAAAAAAACAAGAGAAGTTAATTAAGAATTAATTAATTAAATTTGTATAGTATGACAGGTAATACGGACAGAATATCGGAAATATGGTCTTCAAGTGTAAGGAATAGGGTCCTCCATCGTAGTAACAAATTAGAACAAGGGTCAGTTATATTAAAACTAGATCTTAACACTGTATATTAAGGACTATCAAAGTTTAAAAATAGTTATTAGTTTCTAAAATAATCGAGTTTTTATTATAATTTCCTCATCTCTATATCTACGTCACACATTTATTCTATTCCAAATTCTTACTACTTTCAAACCTTCTGCTATCGCCTTTTTAAAATATGGAATCCATTTGCAAGTATATAAATGCAGAAAATAACAACAATAAAGTAACAGAAATAAACTAAATAATACTAGTTTAAATTTATGATACCATGACAGATTATTATGGGGTCCCGTGGCCACGTGCCTGAGTGTCTGGTCGCGAACCTGGGGGAACCGGGTTCGATCCCGACTGACGCCAAATATTTCCAATTTTAAATGGCACAAAAGTGACCCCTGTGGTGCACTCTCCACACCAGCTATGAGTGCCCGTGAGGTGACGCCTGGTAAGCGCCCACACGGTAAAATATATCGTCATCTTTACCGATGTCTACATGTGTTGTAGATACTGGCACACCCAGAAATGGGTAATATGTCGTGATGATATATTTATATTTATTTATTTATGACAGATTACAAGCATTGGTATGAAAGTAAAAGATATGTTGAATGATATAGTATACCAGTGGTAATCAAATGTTGGACTATAATATATACTTGGTATTTTTATTAATTATGACATTAAATTTCTTATTAACCACCCATATTTCCAATTATTGACCACAGGGGTTATTTTAACATATTTATACATTTTATGAGCTGAAAAAATAAATTTATGTGACTTCAATTATTAGCGAAATCCACTGTTTGAGAACAAAATCATCTCTATATCTACGTCATAAAATATTTAAAAAAATATTACGGCTTAATGAATAACAATAAAGACTTTCTAAAATTACATATAACTTTCAGTTTAGATGAAGTTTTGTAAAAAAATATAAAAAAAATTAGTGGAGGACTTTATTAAAGAAGAAAGTGAAAATTTATATGTGGAAATTCTATTAGACAAAAAAAAAAAATTAACGCTCAATGCCTCTCGGCGCCCGATGAGGGACGTAAGAGGTAGTTTATATAGATTCTAATTCTGTATTCAGTAATCTGTAACTTTCTACAGCTATTAATTTTTATGTAATCATTACATTATCTGTCGGCTCACCGATTCATATTTACTGTTACAAACGACGAAATTTCAAAATTAGTACAAGAACTATCCTACGTTTTTTAAAAATAATGCGATTTATATTATGATAGAAAGTAGCCATCTTTTCCCGGGAAAAATTCCGCAATTTTTTGGTCAAATAATTCGGTGATGAGTTTTTAATGAATATCATGTTTTAGGGTCCCTAGAATAAGATTTTACTAGTTTTACGATGTTAGATTTTGGTTATAATGGGGTATGTGACTAAATTTTGATTTTTACATATATAATACTAGACCAAAAAATAAAATACCCGTATTTTTTTAAATTGATTAATTATTCGTAGTTTACGAGAAATAATTATTAAAACTTTGGAAAAGGGATCTGTGACGTCAGTAGGGTAGAATAATAGAAGAAGACAGTTAGATTGAGATAGATATATTGTGGTAGGTGAAAGTGACAGCAGCTGTCACTTTCGCCATTCCATAACCTATCACAACATATCTATCTCAGTCTAACTGTCTTCTTCTACCTTTCTACCCTACTGACGTCACAGATCCCTTCTCCAAAACATTAAATTGCTAATAACAATATTATTACAAACTAATGTTTAGTTTTTATTATTATAATGAGAAGCTATAGAGGTTTGTTTTTATATATTATGACATATATTGAAATTCGATTATGGTCACATACCCCATTGGTCAACCGGAAGTTCTCAACAGTTTTTCTCGAAAAACCGCAGTTAAATATCATTTTTTGACATTTTATGTGATTGTCAATATGAAAAAATATTTTGTCTATACGGTTTGTTTATAAATTTTTCTTCATATTCAATAGATATAGAGTTAAAGAATTATAAAAAGATTAACTTTCATAAATCAGCCAGCTTTGCTATAATCATTCGGAAAGCTGATATATTTAAATAATTCTAACTGACAGATGTAGTGTCAAGTGCAATTTACATAGTGTATGTTCGTGTTACAATTTTATTGGATTTGTAAAATCTTTTCCAAGTAACTTTCGGTATTGAATGGGCCCAGGTTTGTTTAAAAATCAAATGCAGTTATACAAAAAACAATTATGACTTTTTGATACCACGAATGGGGTATTCCGACATTTTATAAAAATATTTTTTTACATTAGTACAGACCAGTAAGACTCTGAATATCTAACTTTGAGTAAGAAAGTGTATGTATCACATGAGATATGAATTTTAAAAAAAATTCTTATTATGGCGCGCTTATGACGTCAACTCGATAGTGACATCTGCAACGAACTTCAGCGCCTAAATCCATATGTTCATGACAGCCATTTGCTTGTTTACATATGATTTTAGTAGCAGCGTATATTTCAGTGTTTGTCCTGTGTTTGTTTATGGTAAAAATAGGAGTAATAATTATAAAGTGAACGAAATGTCAAACAAGAAATATACCCGCGCGTGTTAACTACTGGCACCATCTGTGTTTTCAAACGAAAATATTTACTTTGAAATGAGCAATAGATTATCAGCTTGACGTTACAAATTTCAAGGACGTTTCTAGAGCTGTAAAAATTCCAATTTTGTAACATTAAATTATGAATTATTTTTTATTAAACATGTTTTATTATATTTTTCTACTATATGAAGATGGGAACTATAGAAAAAAGTTATTATTTTGCATTAATTCCATATCACCGGAATACCCCATTGCTTCAAAATTAAACGAACTTTCATTTAAAAATATTTAAAAAAAATTGTTTATGGGCCCATTTGTTGAAAATAGTATAATATTTGTGTTAGTTTTACTGGATGTATAGAATCTTTTCTAAGAAAATTTTGGTATGGGATTTGTACAAAATACATCAAATTAACGGAAGGTCTTGTGCTGGCCATATCAATTTTTTCCTGTACAAGTACAAATGATTTCTAAGTCAGATTTAAAATGCAAATTATTAATAAATCATTTGCATTTTTCGTCTTGCTCTTCATATGAAAAAGGAATCTAATTATCATTAATTACATATGTAATTAAAGCAAAGGTTAAATACTCTTTGTTCTAACTATTTGTATAATTGCTTGTATATCGTTCGAAGTCGAATTGTAATCATACGGATAAATGTCTACAAAAATACAAATATTATTCACTGAGTATGAAACAAGATTGTTATAATTTAAAAAAAAAAACTTAAAAACAATAATGAATTATATTCTTACATTATATTTTAAATATTTAGAAAAATCTTTTTAAGAAACTATTACTTTCTGTTGTCCAGTTGTTACCAAAACCTCTTCAGCTCTTCCATTATGTCAGATTGAGGAATTCATGGTTAAACTAGGCATAAATCGTATAGGTTTTGAGTAATTGTCCCTCCAACATCCACACAGGCATTATTGTAAAAATCTTAACGTCGGATTCTAACGTGCTTAATCACTAAAATCTGAATATGCGATTTTTAGCATGAATCCAGTACCTCTCTTAGCGAGAGGTAAAAAATATAGATACATATATAGACCGTAGAGGGAATAGAAGTGGAAAAAATACATCTTCACTGCACTGTAAAAAATAAGTATAAAAGTGTATAGTTTAATATTCTGTTATAGCAAAAATAAAAATAGAGTGTCTATAGACAGTTACTTTTAACTACTCGTCCATTTTTAGACATAATAATGATGCGAATAATCAACATAACGTATGCAATTTAAGTATCTAGAACAGGTATGCATAATTGAACATATATTTTCATTTTATTACGGTTTTCTACTTAATTGTAACTCGTTAAAATCCGTATTTTATTGAAGCTTTATATCTTACATTAGCTCTGTTCGATGAGAAGTGCTTGAAGTGCAGAGCAGAATAGTGCAGTGCAGTGTAGTGTACACTAGTTCAGTCTAATTCTTGTGGTTTCATAAAACACACTAGTGTATATTTGGGCAAGTTTGCTCAGCTGTGAGTAATCAAGCCAAGCGTAGCTAAAGGTGTAAAAGATTAGGTTGTTTATAAACACAGTCATATCATAAAGCTGCAAAGAAGTGACTGCAGAAATGTCTGTTTTAAAGAGCATAGTGTTTGAACTAATAAACGATTCTCACGAAGATTACTCATCACTTGATTCTTCATCAGATTCAGAGACAGATATATTAATTAATTCTTTATATAACAAAATAAAGAGAACGTGCATTAAAAATTTTAGGTTAATAAACAGATGTGTAGATAGGATAGAATTAAAATGTGTATCGAACAATATTTAGTTACCCCCACTCCTAGTCTGCACTTTCTACACCACCTCGTGAGTCAAGTCAGAAACGTGAGCACTAGTTCTTAAAAATTTTTGTCATCGAACAGCCTGCCAGAAGCTGCCCGTTTCTCATAAAACATGTTAGTGTAAGAAAGTTAAGACTAGGGCGGCCTAGTACATGTCATCGAACAAAGCTAATATGAGTGTACAGAGTGCAGTAAATTTTTCTTATTATGTAATATATCTCTTTTTACCTTCCGTCACCTTTAGGTAAGGAAGGTATTGTCTTTGGTCAAAAAATTCGGTGGTGAGTTTTTAATGAATAAGCACGTTTTAGGGTACCTACAATACGAATTTATTATTTTTAAGATGATGTCTGTATGTGTGTATGTGTGTGTGTGTGTGTGTGTATATATATATATGTGTGTTCGTGTGTGACAAATTTTTCTCCGACGATAACTTCAATACTACAATTCTAAAAATTATAATTCTTTCGTATTCCTCTTCTGTACATCCCTATGAAGAGTTGATTAGATTTTGGTTATAATTGATCCACCGGAAGTACCCTTATTTGAAGTTTTTAACAGTTTTTCTTAAAAAAACGGAGTTAAATATTATTTTTTGACATTTTGTTATTATATTTATTAAAGAAAATACTCTTCTCCATATGGTTTGATTATGCATATTCCTTCATATTCAATAGATGTAGAGTTAAAGCATTATAAAGAAATTAATTTTCAAAAATTAGTCAGCTTTGCTATTTATCATGGAAACAGCTCTGTCGCAAGTGCAAAAACAAATATGGAAAGTATGGGATCAAAAATTAGTATGTCATAATGTTCCTCGCAAGTGACATGCAGTGAAAGGCTAAAGAGAAGATGGAAGGACTGTATCGAAGAAAGAAATGTGTCAATATGTCATAATTTTATTGGATTTATAGAACCTTTTCAAATTAATTTTTGGTATGGAATTTGTAAAAAAATAGTATGTGTTCGTGTTCGATTTTACATGACATTATATAAAAACTGTTCCACGGTACTTTTGGTATGGGATTTGTACAAAATACATCGAATTGACGGAAGGTCTTGTGCTGGCCACAACAGATTTTTTCTGGCTATTTCGTTACAAGCATTTTTCATCAAAAAAAAATATTAATAAATAAAAAATAGGGGTCTAATATTTTTCCGTTTATTAATGTGTTTTATTAATCATTAATGTATAGAAAATTGTTCATTTATGATCCCAATTAATAAACGATTTGAATTCCTATAAGCAACAACGGATACAACTGATAATCAATTAATATCAAATCAAAGTATTAAACAGTAATATAAAAAATCTGATGTGCCCAGCACATTATCGTACATACCAAACCAAAAGATTCTATATATCCAGTAAAATTGTAACACAAACATAGATAAATAAATTTATAACACGAACTATAGGCTATCCAGCGAATCAAGCGGTTTACGTCATCGTTTAGGGATTTTTGAAATTTTCTTTATATTTTTAAATATATTTTATTAACGGTATTTTATTGGTTTTTTTATTATTATTATGTATTTGAAACCTTTAATAAAAATAATTATATTTGGAAATATTATTATTAAGTAAAATTTTGTAAATTTTTGCAAAATGACGTTTGATTATATTTTTTTAATATAGGTAATTCTGAACATGTATATTACTAAATATTTTATGTCTATATTATACTTTTCAATCTGTATTGTGATTTCATTTTGTTTTTTGTATTGTTGTTCATTGACAAAATGTCAAATGCTCTGTCATGTCAAATTCAAGAGCTTGTAGTTAATTTATTGACTTATTTTGAAAATGAAAAATAGTTTGGTGGGCTCTTACTTTCATTGAATTGTAATATTGAGGTAATATTTCGTTCTTTTATTAGTAATAATTTGAAAATTAAATCTATATGTACAGAGCGTGGCAAACGCTATACGCAATGTACAGAAACAGTTAGAAATTGTATGGTATGCAGTATTCTGTATTTTTTTTTTTAAGGATCTCACATAATACTAGATGGTTTGTTGCATATACTACAAGAATGAAGTATTTATAACGGCGTAAGCAGTATCGTTCAGAATATTTTAAATAAAATTGGATTTCGCTGAAAAAAAAATGATACCATACGTGTTACCTTTTTAAGAAAGATTTGGATTTATAAAGGCAACCCACAGATCATATATATTTTAATCCGTTTTACATGCTCATGTAAACTTTTTAACATATGACGTCATTGTTTCTAGTGATATTGTATTTATGACGTAAACCGCTTGATTCGCTGGATGGCCTATATGTAAATTGTACTTGACACTGACATCTGTCAATTAGAATTGTTGAATATATCAGGAGTGAGATCACGTAAAAGTGAAAACGATATTGCGATTATCGAGAAGTGAAAACGACATTCGTTTCCTTAGCGATCACGTAAAATTAGTCACTCACTACGTTTTCAACTTCGGTTATTTCCGTAAAGTGACTACGTTTTGTGAAAACGATATCGTTTACAGGCTAATGTTTTTGTATTAAATAGTAGTTTTGACAGATAATTTATATGAATGTCATTAAAATTTTTAATCTAATGTAAGAATTGAAGAAGGATACAAGTTAAATTATCAATTAGTTACAGATGCCATGTATCATCTAATTTTGTTCCTTTTGATATTCCAGAAGAAAAAATTATGAAGTAAACAAAAATATTTCTAAATATATAATTAAAACTTCAAGAGACCTTTTAAGACCGCAAGTATACAAGATTGTTATTTTAAAGTAATCTAGTTTTTATTAAGTTTTGTATTTCAAGTAAATAAAGTGTGGGCCACATTTTAATAACGGCGCACAACCTTCGACGGGCTGCAGAAAATGATCAATTCACAAATTTTATTAAAATTATGTAAAAACTACAAAATATTAATCACAAAGCACAAGCTAGAATCGGTATATTTGATGCTTCGCAGAATACAATATTATTAAAATATTAATAAAATTTTCTTTCTTGGATTTATTCTTGTAATCAATCAAAATATGCTTTGTTGTAATCAACACTTTTACAGTTATTGGAATATCAATATTGCCCGAAAATATTTCTTTTGGGTAGTTCTTTCACTAAATTTTAATAGTAAATCAGGGAAATTTCAGTAGAAATAAGAAAATATCTAATCACCAAGATTTCAATTTTCTATCATAGCTTTCAAAAGAGTAAAAATATATAGTAAATCATAAGCATTTGGTTCTTTGCAACATGCTTATTAAAATATTCATAATTTTTTGTCTTAGATTCATTCTTGTAATCAATTTTCATTTTATAATTATCGTATTTTATCACAATTATTTCATTTTCGCCTTACTAAATAAAATAATAAAAAATACCGTTCAAATTGAAAATATTAATTTATTTTTAAATCATTTATGACATTTCTTTCATTCTTTCCAAAACGTCAAATTCAACTCACTGCTCACTACATTCTTTTACCTAAGTGCAAGTAAATAAGAAAAGGATATACCTATACCCAAATGTATAAAATAAAAAGAGACGTAAGAAACGACTATCGTTTTCACCTGCTTTGAGAGTGTCGACTAGAATTCACATTTTTTTCAGTCTAAAACGACATCGTTTTCGGTTTTCATTATTTACGTGATCACATTTTCACTTGTCGACAGTCGCAATATCGTTTTCACAGTTACGTGATCCCACTCCAGTTATGTCCATGATTATAGCAAAGTTGGTTGATTTATGAAAGTTAATCTCTTTATAATTCTTTAACTCCACATCTATTGAACATGAAGAAAAAAGTGTAAACAAACCATATAAACCCTAAAACGTGCTTATTCGTTTAAAACTCACCACTGAATTTTGTGACAAAACAACACATTCCTTACCTGAAGGTGACTGAAGGAAAAAATCGTGAAATTCTTTATTGTCTACGTCATCTAGTAAATTGGTGTTTTTCGGCTTGATACATAATTATTATTTATACCGAGTTTTTTTTATCAGTGAACCTGGGCGTATGTCATTACCAAAGTTACATTTAAAATGATTGACAGCAATGCATTATCGCGTTTTTTTTTTTAAACTGGACATAGGACGTGACATTTAGTATATCTGTCAATGTCATCAAATTGTCATACTTCAAAATGTATACAGTTAAAGAAAAGTTCAAATTGTAAATTGGAGTAATTATAACGAGTCTACAACAAGTTTCTGACTTATGTGCATTAACTTTTAATAAGCGACCCAGTCCAACAACTATAAGAAAAATTTACAATGACTACAGAACTAAAGGTGCGTCAATAAACAGCACAAGAAGAAAATCAGATCAAGTACTGTAGTTAATAGTAAGAAACAAGAAATTATGCAATTAATTGAAAGTGACAACACCCTGTCAACAATTTTTTTTCTGAAATTAAGAATACTAGTATACAAGGTTTTAAGACAAGAACATTTTAAGAGTTTTAATATCAAAATCACCAAGAGTTATTACAGAACGATATAGAACGAAGAAATATCTTTTGCGAAGATATGATGAACAAAATTAATAGTGGGGAAATATTACTGGATCGAATTTTATTTACGGATGAAGCGACATTTTATATTAATCGGGAAGTAAATTCACAAAATTGCAGGTATTGGAGTCGTCAAAATTTTCACTTATATCTGCACCAGGTATTCCCCCAACGCTGGATAGAACGTGGTGGAGAAGTGGAGTGGCCTGCAATGCCACCAGATCTTGCACCAAACGATTTTTTTTTCTTTGGGGCCATTTAAATAATTGTGTTTACAATGGTGACAAAATAAATATTGATCAATTAAAAAATAGGGATAAAATATAATTTATATTAATTATTTCTTGCCTTAGGCTTATGTCAGAGTATAGAATTATACCATACAATTTGAACTTTTTCTTCAACTGTATACATACATTTTGAAATATGACAATTTGATGACATTGACAGATATACTAAATGTCACGTCCTATGTCCAGTTTTAAAAAAAACGCGATAATACATTGCTGTCAATCATTTTAAATGTAACTATGGTAATGACATACGCCCATGTTCACTGATAAAAAAAACTCTCGGTATCTCGTAAATAATAAAAACCACAATTCCTTTTAAAACAAATGTTAATTTATGTTATGTATCTTGATCTTAAAAAAACATTATGGTAATCTGATTATGAATCTTATAAATCTTTAAAAATAACATATTATGTTCAAGAATGAATCTTAAGAGTTTGAAGTATAGCACAGTTAATATCTTATGTACAATGTTTTCTTTTTAATTATAGTGATGAATAATGTAATTACAGTACTTACATATATATGTTGGAAAATCAAGACAAGTTCAATTGTAATACATTTTTTTTTAATGGAACAATGACGTACGAGTATGTACATATAATTACTCTTATTCTATAAAGTTATTCGCTTAATAATTAATAGCAGCCTATTTTATGTATTTGAAGTAAAAAACACTGTTTTAATTTGTTAATCACCTTATAATTACACATTTGTTTTTGTCATTTACAAATTATTCACGCTATACTGTTACAATAAAAGCCTTAATTTAACGTAAAAGACATTTAAGGTCTAACCGGTATATTATTATTATCATAATAACCCTGCTTCCATCATAGGGCAGTTATGTAATAAAATACATCTATAATAGTTATTTATGTATTAAGAGCGTAAGGAGGCTTTATGGCCTGCGGTGGGATTTTGAGCCCGAGACGTAAGACGAGGGATAAAAACACATCAAAGGCCATAAAAGCAATTTACGCTCGTGGTACATACAAAACTTTATGCACGGACGAAATTTTCAAATTATGAGTGTTAGAAAAATTGTATCGAAAAGAATTTGTCCTCGTACATCCAGTATCTAGCGGAGAACAACAGTTTATTGTTTGTTTATTAGTTATGCCATTTGAGTTTTATTTTGTGTATCTCTTCGATGTGTAATAAAAACTTTTCATGTTGCCTGTTTAAATTGTTTACTATATTGCGGGCTATAATGAGGCCCGCGGGCTATAAAATAATTTAAACGTCAGCTTTCATTCGTCGTACTATATTTCTTTTTCTGTTTTGATACCATAGAAATTTGTTTTTTTTTTTTAATAGTTACCACAGGAATTTTCGATCTTCTTTTGTTTCTGAACTACAGGCAAAAACTTGTTTTCTTTTATTCATGTGTAAAACAAAAGAATGTAGACTTGTTAGTTATCATTGAAAAGCTTATAAAAGAAGCAAAAAGATGAGACTATTTTCAACATAGGTTGCCATTTAAAAAATCATAAGTTTGTGTTATATTTCAAGAATGGGGTCCTATAGGTACCATTTTTCTTTTATTTTTTTTTTTTCTGTAAGAACAGGATAAAATAAGAATTTTAGTGCAAACGCGATATGAATTTTTAAAGTTTAAGAATTTGTACGTGACGTAGCAGGTACTAACAAGTGATCGACAAACGATGGGACAAACTATTAGTTATAGAGGGAACAATTTTTTTCATGTTTGCATAGCTGAAATGTTTGTATATAAAAACTTGTACGTTATATTCATGAAGAATTTATTATTAAGTATAAATAACGTAAATAATAAGCATTTTTTTCCTAATAAATTATAGAACATTGAAACAGTTTGACAATATTATTACACAAAGCATGACGACGGATGGCGCCAGTGTTGGCCTGTTTTGAAGTTTCAATATTAATTTAACTAATATTATTATTAATTTAATTAATATTACAAATTGATTTAATTGTAAATATATTATTATTGTTAATATTACTAGATGTTATAATTAAACAAATTCATCAAACACAAACTTGTTAAATGTTTTGTTAGGTTATGGAACAACATGACATTTCATATTCTTTTAAAGGTGACCGCTAAAGACGCGCGAATCTCCCTTTTTAAAATCAGGCGACCAAACAAATTCTTAGTACCTAACGCGTCATACCCAATTAGTAATCATCTTCAATCGCTTATAGTTTGTGACCTAGTCAATATTTAAAGAAAATTTTTTCTCTAATACTCATTAATTTATGTATATTTTCGTCTTCTTATTTAAGATAGTTAAAATATGACTATGGTATAGGACCCCATTATGAAGTTTTTGAAAAATCTAATTACGCCATTTTATTTTATCTAAAAAACGGTACAAAATTTGTTTAAACAATTTTTCACTAACTACCATAACAAATAAGATATGAGATATTTTCGAAATGAGCGAAAAACAAGTTTTTGCCTGTAGCTCAGAAACAAAAGAAGATCGAAAATTATTGTGGTGACTATTAAACTATTCTCAAAAAGTTAACCGTGGAATGCACAATTTTGCTCTATCATTAATATTTTCTGAGATACTCTGAAAAAAAAATCGAAAATTAGACACTTGTACATAATATATGATTATTTAGTTGAATATATTTAAATATTTAGAGTAAATTTAAATGTGTACCACCATCACATTATATTATTTTTGATAACAAGCTGCATACATTATGATAAATTCCGGAAATATGACAGATTACAAATGACATATATTTTTATCAACAATACTTTGTTATTCATTATTTGTAGTACATGAAAAAGTACTTTTCGTTAATTTGTTTTTCCTTAATTTATTTAAAAGAACAAGATTTTTTTGTTAATAACTATAATTAATGTAATTTTTTTTTCGTCAGTCGTTATAAATTGTAAATATGAAAAGCTTTTCTTAGAATCTTAGGTTATGTAATAATCAAGAAAACAGATACATATCTATAATGTGCTCTAAGAAATATTATGTAACTCATTCAGATTTCTACAAGAAAATTTATAATTAAACAATAAAAAATTGCTTCCAAGGATGAGATTTACGTCAGACATGAAAATATTTTTTTATATTTGTTATATTTAGATTTAGTTCTGAAAATTTTTGAGTTTCTGTCTCCCAAATGATGGTCGCCCAGTTACCGTCGTTCATTTGTCGCGTACCGAACTTTTCTTGCTATTTATTCCATGACAACAGGTATATAAAATATACAGGATGTCCCATTTAAGGTACGAATGCATTGGTATCTCGAGAACCGTAAGAGCTACGAGGTTGGTTAAATTAGACAAAAGTTGCCCCATTAGGAGGCTATTTTAATGGTGTTTTGTTATTTGCGAAAAAATGCATAGGTCACTAGATACAGGTGAAAATGTAAATTTCGCGATTTTCTTTTTTTGCTTATAACTTTGTTATATAAAAATATTCCGAGATTCTGGTTTGCACTTTCTTAAGGCACTTTTGTATGGTGATTTTGCAGAAGTACTCAAATTTTTTTTATATCTAACCATTTACGAGTTACTGATAGCAACTTTTATTTTTCATATGGAGGTCATATTAAGCTATGGCATTTTTAAATAGAGATTTTTTTAGCTTTACAAAGATATAAAACAATAATAATTTATTTTTATAATTAACAGAAAAATTAATAAAAATTGTTATTTATACTAAAATTAAATTGAAAAAAGTAAATCGAAGGCTGCTATGGAAACAACAAACAACTAAAAAGTGCAACAATTGAATTTCTGAATTTTACTTGACAATAGTAGATTATTACGAGTAATAAAAATGAATTTTTCTCGTTGGGAAAAATATGATATGTTGAGTTGTTACATTCGTTGTCAAAGTTCGTTTTTTACTCGTAATAATCTACTATTGTCAAGTAAAATTCAGATTTCTGGTCGGTGGTTTCCTTCAAGAAAAGCAAAGGATCCGCAATATATTAGTTAATAGGTATATGCTTGTACCACAGTTTGTCTGTGCTTGTACTAAAAATAGCTATTGCTTTACTTAGAGATACCTGGTAGCAGATTGGCTTATTCAGCAATGGATAAAAAACAAGGATGATATATTTATAATATGTAGATAAATTCAACAAAAACTAATCTATAGAATCTAGTACAAATTGCAGATTTCTTGCAGACGGTAGGCCGATAACCTGCAAAAGCTCGAGTAAAAGTATGAACCAGAAAGACCTGTCTTCCTACGATTTAAAAATATTTTACTACTATTACTCTTACTGGAAAATGTTGTCATTCCACTTATTGGTAGCAGCAAGAACTATGGTAGAAGTGCATCTAAATAAACACATTTGAAAGTGAATTTTTCTCCTAAAGAATGTGCAAACATCTTGTACGGTTTCTCTAGATGTAATTCTTCCTTACAAACTGCAGTAAAAATGCATACATGTGCGATAGCGATTTTCTATTTAGCAATTTCTTGTCAAACTAGTTAGATGCACAGCAAGAAAAAATATAAATTGTATGTACCCCATTGACCCTGCCTGCAGTAACCGTTATCTAACCTGACCTAAAATATGTACTTAGATTCTGTAATAAGAATAAATATGACTGATGACAGTGTACGTGCTAACAAACCATTGCTTATGTACGACGAATTATATTATATTTATTGCAAGATCTTATCGGAATTTATCGCTAAGAATACTCATTTTATTGAGTAGGGGAGACCGGGGATTATTGACTCATTTTTTTCTTTTGAATTTTTTAAGAGGCAGAATTTACATTTACCCGTTTTATCATTAGCCTATCCTGTAGTATGTACCCTTAACTCTGTTTTCCTGCAGTTTTGATAAAATATAAATAAGTATATCATCACGGCATATTACCCATTTCTGGGTGTGCCAGTATCTACAAACATGTAGACATCGGTAATGATGACGATATATTTTACCGTGTGGGCGCTTACCAGGCATCACCTCATGGGCACTCATAGCTGGTGTGGAGAGTGCACCACAGGGGTCACTTTTGTGCCATTTAAAATTGGAAATATTTTTGGCGTCGGTCGGGATCGAACCCGGTTCCTCCAGGTTCGCGACCAGACACTCAGGCACGCGGCCACGGGACCCCCTAGCAGTTTTGAGATCATAACTTTAAGGAGTTATTAATAGTTATTTATGTATTAAGAGCGTAAGGAGGCTTTTATGGCCTGCGGCGGGATTTTGAGCCCGAGGCGTAAGCCGAGGGATAAAAACATGTCAAAGGCCATAAAAGCAAGTCACGCTCGTGGTACATACAAAACTTTATACACGGACGAAAATTTTCAAATTATGAGTGTTAGAAAAATTGTATCGAAAAGAATTTGTCCTGCTTTCCATATAAATATCACAATATTAATTTTTATTTTTCATTAAATAATATAAAAATTTTCGATTTGTAATAAAAACTTTTCATGTTGCCTGTTTAAATTGTTTATATTGTAGGTTATAATTTGATTTGACGCCCGCAGGCTTTAAAATGACGTTTACGTCAAAGAAATTCGTGTCTAATTGTCAAATTATGATACGTCCGTGCATAAAAATTATTTTTTATTTCGTTTATTTAAACAGTGATCAAAGGTTACCTTTTTGTTAAAATTGCATACTAGTTTTTTTCGGCAAGAAAATGCCATCACGTGTAAAAAAAATAAAAATCTGTTGTGGTCCAGCACAATACCTCTCGCCATTTCCATTTTCTGTTATATATTGCACTTCGCTATCGAACCGTCGTTTTATAACAAAACATTACAGAACTTTAACCAAATATTGTTTTTTTTTATTGTATTTAACATGTCTTCTGCACATATACATCTAATTACTTATATCTATTTTTCATTGTATAAGGAAGTTCCTAAATGCCAGATATTCTTCCAATTCATTAACAAGATTGGCGGTATTTCTGATGGATATATGCATTTTACCTGCAATTTTAAAAATTTAATTAATAAAACAATAAAAAAGATTAAATATACTTCCCATAAAAAGCATTCAGAATGTCACTAAAACTGTTGCTTTTTGACACTGACATCTGTCATTTACAAACTATGTTATAAACAGCGCATTTTTATTAAAATTTATTTTTATAACAAAAAACTTTTTTTATTTTATTTGTTGCATATGGATTTTGGAGATGCTTGGCTGATCAGCCAGCTTTCGTTAGTAGAGTTAGTAAATTTGAAACATACACAAACATCCATGCCTTAGCGGGATTTGAACCCGGGACCCCTAGCTTGCTTACGACTAAACAAATGTTGCTGTAGCCACTGAGCTACTGAGGCCGGCAAAATATGTAAGAAGTTTATAAAATACAGACTTTGACAAAATTTATAAACTTTTTAAAAAGTAGATTATTATTATTTATTATGAAAACATTACTTCTTATTCGATTTCAAGCCATCAGCAGAACTAATTATTATTTTCAAAATAACTTTCTAATCTTTCTATAATAAATGATCGATATAAAATTGACTAAATGGAGTAATTAATCTAATTATCTACTTATTATTTATTTTAATCGATCATTTCGTCTTAAAGTAGTAGTTTTTACTATTAATTGGTTTCATAAAGAATTTAATTTTAGTTATTTTGCTCTTATTTGTAATAAAAAATAGTTTTCTCCACATATAAACTTGTTTGAGAGTTATACTACACAAAACACAATAAACCTCTCTCTTTACCTATTTTCACTTTCAGTGTTTGTTAGAAATTTATACAACTATTGCATTAAATGTTTCTCTTCCATTTAACATTTATTAGTCTAATCGTTTCTGCATCAAGAATGCAAGAATTACTGCTTCAATAATTAATGCGATCAATTGTCGGTCTTATTTATGCAAAGCGAACTATAACAATATTAAAATTTGTCGTGCTAAAAATGGCATATCGAGATTTTAGTAAATGACCACCTTTTAAGGTCCCTAGAATCCAATTTTAACATTTTCACGATGATGTGTGTGTGTGTGTGTACAGATAAATTTAAAAAATAGTCTTTATTATAAATCCTGAAGCCTAAGTTAAACAATTCGTTTGTTACGCGGTTCGTGTTTCAAATGTATGTATCTGTCAGATAAATGTCACTGTCAAAAAACTAATCACTTCAAAATAATAATGGTAACATTTTAAAAAGAAAATAGTAAATAAAGGAATAGTTATATGCAAAAGAACATAATATAGTTTATTCACAATCATTACAGTAATATACAGATTCCTAACCTTTTGGAGGTTGGAAAATACGTCATTCCTAACTTTAATGGCAATCTCTTGGGTTGGAAATAACAGATTTCACTTCCATCTCTTGGGTTGGAAATGTTTATGTAGGGGTTGCCTAGCAACATTGCCGTAGAACCCCTATAATTAAGTAGGCTAAACAAATTTTAAGATACCTGTCAAAATATTAATAAAATTAAAGGTTATAATTCATTGATTTATTTTGAAAATTATTGATTTAAAATGAGGATGATTGTGAATAAAATAATATGCATAACCTCGGTGGGAGTTTCATAACAGCCTCGCGTTTTATCTCACTGAGAGGCTTCGTCTTTCGGTATTATACATAAGCCCTCGGCTGTAATGAAACATCTCCAATTCGGATGTAATATTCTATTGCAGCATTAATAAATACGTAGGTATGTATTTAAATTAATAAAAATTAAATTGCGGGAGGTTTTGTGTTAGCCACATCAGATTTTTTTCATTGGGCGAACTTGAGAGAAATATATGTTATGCATAAAAATTGAAAGAATAAGCGGATAATTTTTCAGTAACAAGAAACCGAAAATTTAACAAGTGGTTCTCAAACGGTAGCACAAAATTATATTTTCGATCATTTTTTTGTACATAACAGTTTTCTCTAAAGTCATTAGTTCATCCAAAAAAAGTCAAAAAGCACTGGTTCTTTTGAAGGGAACCTCCTGTGTAATATAAACAATATTATCATGCAGACGGGTGACGATATGATCATAAAAATTAATAAGAGAAACTATAATTGTAGTATGTATATAGATTTCTAAAACAAACATTCTTTTCATACAGTTGTTTTTGTTCCGTGATACAACACAAACCAGGGCCGTAGTTAAGTTATTTTTATTCTCCACCGACTGTAGAAAAAATCTTGTGGGTGTTTCGAGCGCAAATGGACATAGTCGATTTCGAGAGAATGCCACGCTCCTACCTCAATCGACAATATTCCATTTTTCGCTCTTAATACAATTTCTTTTATAAAAATGGAATCACCAATTATTCATAACTGTCAAATAAATAAATATTAACCCTTTTGTTCCTAGTGGTTTCACTATAAAACTACATTTTACAAAATCGTAAACCATATACACATGAAAGCAAACAGTGCCATCTCTTGACGCCTACTATAAGTTGGAGCTCCGAGTTTTGACAGGTTTCATCTTTCACTGCTTATGTTGTTAAAATTTGAAAAGTTAGTGGAAAACAATGGCTGTTAAGTATATTTATTACATATTTATTACTAAATTACCATATGTGACCAATTGTTTCGGGAGTTTTATCATTTATTATTATTATTTTTGTTTGCATTGATTGTGGTTTCGCGGCAAAACCACCGGGATGGCTAATTTATGGCCCGAAACGTCCACTGTACCTATTACACTTGTATGGCAATAAAAAACCCGGAACATTTAGGCCTACCTTTTTTCTAACTAAAATAGATTTTATTTTTTGTCCTAGTGGTTATTCAGAGATACCATTTTTTTTTTTTAAATTTCTTCGGACCTTGCGGTCTTATACATTTATTTATGTTACTTTTAATTTTATAAAGTAAATATAGCTTTATTTTATTGATAGAATTATTATTTGGGGCTGATAGGTTAATTTTTAAACATGTGATTTATATTACAGGTAAAAAGAAACAAATCCTTTACAACGTCGGTGGAAAATTCCAACCTGGAGAACTAGTCGGCATCATAGGCCCTTCTGGTGCCGGCAAAACATCTTTACTTCACATCCTTTCTGGTTATAAAACAAAAGGAGTATCTGGTGAACTTTTCGTCAATGGCAGTCTTCGTAACGAACGCTGGTTTCGTCGGCGATCATGCTATATCACTCAGGAAGACTCTCTTCCGGCTTTGGTGTCTGTCAGAGAAGCCATGATACTTGCCGCTCGTCTCAAGGGCGTAAGAGACCGCGACAATGTAGTAGGGACCCTTCTTGATTATTTAGGATTGACTGAGTGTAAGGAGACGACAACAGAGCGCCTTTCTGGCGGACAGAGGAAAAGGACGGCTGTTGCTTTGGAATTATTGGGGGGAACAGGTATATCCATCTATTTTGCAGATTCTTTCTGTATTTTATACAAATTAAATAAAGTTTTAACATGATTGTTTGCTAATATACCCAAATCGCTCAAGTAGCCAATGCAAGTCATCACTTAGTGTTAGTGTAAAAACCTTACTGCATTAAAATCACTAATAGTGAAAAATGAAATAAAATTTCAATCATTTTTAACCGTCAAAAAGTGTATGGCCCTATATAATTATTATTAAGATGAATAGTAGAGTTCATTACTTATCGTATATGACATGAATAATACCGTGAGTATTTTTTAACGTGAAACATTGGGTTGGTCATATCGATGGTTACGATTCGACATTTGATTGACAGCAATGTATTTGCGTGTCCCATTTAAAATGAAACATAGGGAACGAATTTGACAGATGAATTATATTTAAATATTGTAAGAAATTTAGCCAAGTCAGAAAACCACTCAAGAGCACTAAACATATTTCGGACACAAGGTGCACACAATATTTTTTCTACAATTAAATTTAATTTTTAGGAAACAGGTATAATTATTTAAACAAAATTAACCTCATATTAACATCTTGTCAATATGACTGATAACCGCTGAATTTTCCTATAAGTTACGACTTGACATTTAATTGACAGCAATGTATTTGCCTGTCTCATTTAAAACATAGGGAATGAATTTGACAGAAGTATTATATTAAAATATTGTAAGAAATTTGGCCAAGTCAGAAAATCACTCGGACACTAGGTGCACACAATATTTTTTCTACAACTAAATTTAATTTAGAATACAGGTATAATTATTTAAACAAAATTAACCTCTATTGACGTTTTGTCAAATGTCAAATTCGTTCCCTATGTTTCATTTTAAATGGGACACGCAAATACAGTGCTGTCAATTAAATGTCGAATCGTAACCATGGATATGACAAACCCAATGTTTCACGTTAAAAAATACTCACGGTATATAAATAATGTATATCAACGTCATATTATTCGTTTACTTGTTGCTATAGTTGGCAACATTGATAATTTGTATGTTTATACTGCCAAAGTTATTATTTGACAATTTGAAAAATATTTGCATCGGGTTTGAAACATTTTTGTGCGTTGTAAAGACCTATTTATAATAAAGTAACGTTAAAAGTAACGCAACGACGCAGCGTGACAGTTAACGCAAACACAAAATCTGTGATTTATAATAAAAACCAAGGATAGCACTTCTAATCAATCCGAAGAATTCTTCTTTGAAATTCGGCTCACTTTTATTTATTGTCTTTATATGACATACATAAGTATAAATAAGGTTAGTATTATAAATTAATTTAAATAGAAATGAACAGTGACGAAAATATTTATTTTGTAGATGTGACAGTTTATGAACATATCGATAATACAGATTTTTATAGTAAAACTGAAGCTCTAAATTCTGATTAGCTAGCGGTACAGTAGTCTGCGATCCGTTTATTGCGTTGCTGATTGTGGCGCTGCGTTACTTTTCATTATAAATCAGCATATAGTAATACCATGCGCTCATGTTTTGCGTTACCGCTTGCGTTACTTCATTATAAATAGGCCTTAAGTTATTGTAGTTCCATAATAGTTTGAAATAAGATTATATGCAATCTGTATCTCTTTTCATAAAGATTCTAAAACGTATGTAAACGTACCAGTACATGACGTCACAAATCTAGTTACTTTTATTCAATTTTTATTAATGACGTGCTTCGGCCGCTTGCCCGATTTGGGTATAGCATTGCTGTACTACCTAAATGTCAACCATTTAAGTTTTCACTTCGGACGTGCGGTTTTAAGCACACACAATTTATATTGTATAAACTATAAAACTCAAATAGGTGCTGTGTGTTTTCTGGATGAGCCGTGTAGCGGTTTGGACGATGTGGCGGCTGCTCGACTTCAGAGACTGTTAAGAAGGTTGGCAAGGGGTGGAAGGGCTGTTGCTGTTACCTTACATCAACCGCCTGCAAGTCATCTGTCTTTGTATCATAGATTGTATGTGGTAGCTGCTGGAAGATGTGTTTATCATGGACCACCACAAGCTTTAGTGGCATTTTTAGCACAACATAATTTTCATTGCCCTATCACATACAATCCAGCCGATTTCAGTAAGTAATCATTGGTAATCATAGGCGTGTTTCTTCTGACTGTGATTATGATTTTCTAAATAATGATTTAATTTCAAAGAAATAACAAAATTAACTCGATCGACGCGAAACCTACACAACGTCGAACGAACTAGCAGCAAACGTCAAATGATAAATCCATATACCTATTAACTAATATATTGCTAATGCTCGTATCTTTCCCATAAGAGTAGGTGAAGGAAACACTGTGAAATGGAAATATCATTTCTGCATAAGTCTATCTCTCACAAACACCCAACCGGCAATTATGCGCATGCTCGGAAATCTTGACTACTATTGGCTAACGCTGACAGCGTCGCTGGCTGGGCTGCGTTCCAAAACCTTACTCTCAGAGTTTACTCAACCTGTTCCAAAACAGCCAGAGCTTACTCCAAAGCGATGTTCTACTTACTCTACTAACGAGGAGAGTATAGAAATTACTCCACAATATTTTCAAACGTAGATGCTCACGATTCTCAACATATGAAAGTAATTTGCCTTCTTGAGGAAGAAAACATGCTTTTGGTTGAAAATAAGCATAAGTAAATACGTTGGCGTGTATTACGAGCATACTTTTATAATAAAAGCGCTTTTATAGAGCTTACTTTCACATTATATTGAGGAGAGTGCTCCATAAAAGCGCTTTTATTACGGGCTTGACATTAATGTTGTAATTATAAGTAGTTGTGTTAGTTTTATAAAATTATTTTTAATTTAGTTTAAATTTTTTACTTCAACAAAACTCTCATTCGTTCCAAAACACAACACATCATACTCTACGCCAAAACTAGGTTTTCTTGGTTTTGGAACGCTGCCCTGGTGATGCAGCGAGCACATGGTTTGACTTTGACGTTTGATTTCATTTCTGTTTGTAGTTGCACTTCAAAAGCATTTGCTTTGTGTTTCATACAGTAATTTATTGTCACCTAAATAAATTAATCCTGACCAGATTGTATTCCTATTATTTTTACAGTACAACAAAGTGAATTATTTAATTCAATTTTAGCACTAGAATATGTCAATGTTTTTTATTATTACTAATATTTATATTCAAGAACTTACATACAAAATAAATAGTAGGTCCATTGTTTAATTTCTCAAATTTAAATTTAAAATTTCTGGCGCTAGTCATTAATAAACAGAACTCTGTGATTCGCAAAAAGTGATCATGATTTCCTCATTAGCCAATAGTAGTCAAGGTTTCCAAGCATGCGCATAATTCGTGGTTGGGTGTTTGTGTGAGATAGACTTATGCAGAAATGATATTTCCATTTCACTGTGTTTCCTTCAAGAAAAGCAAAGGATCCGCAATATATTAGTTAATAGGTATATGTTTCAATCATAGTGATCATGCGAAAAGACTGATTCAGAAGGGAAAGGGGAATGGCGTGTTGTCATCACAAAATGAAAGAGTGGGGATAACGAATAATGAACGAAGAAACAATTTTCTTTTTGATCATGTTCACTTCGTTCAATTTTATCACGAATCGCAGTCCGAAGAAACACGCCTCGTTGCATTTTGAACTGTAACTCTCAACAAAAGCGCATCATTTTTTAATGCCAAAAGATAATAAATGTATTTTGATTTTCTTCACATTTACATTTCTACAGGAAAATTACAGAATCGCACTATAAGTCTAGAATACATACCAGTCATTAATTTTATTTTGATGGCAATATATTGTTACAAAACCATTCAAAACACTAAATTCCACAATAAATAGAACGCGGAAAGCAATATTTATAGTGATTTTGACATTTTTTCTGAAAAAAGTAGGGTTAAATTCCTATAAACTAACATATCCACCCGAATTTCATCAAATTGGAATTAAATTTAATCATGATTCCAAGGAATCATTATTGAACAAATCATTATTTAGAAAATCATAAGCACAGTCCGAAGAAACACGCCTATTAGCGTCATAAACCAAGAATCATTATTATACTCCCCTTTCTTGCAGTTATGGAACTGATTGACAATAAAGCACAAGAGCATAATATCATGAGATTTTCCGCTACCTTACAAAATGGTCTTCAGCCGTTTGCCATGCCTGAAAATGAGAAGATTCCAGAAATCCTTCAGCCTCCTGAAATTGAAGAACAAACAGTAACCATCAAAAAAGAAGCTCTTCTAGCCCAATACAGTTGGGTAGAATATGATGATGACGATAATGGTGAATACGCTGCATCCAAGTAAGTAATACAACAAAAAAATAAAAATCTGTTGTGGCCAGCACAAAACCTTCCGTCAATTCGATGTATTTTGTACATATCCTATACCAAAAGTTCCTTGAGAAAGATTCTATATATCCTGTATAATTGTAACAAGAACACACTATTTTTTACATATCCATACTGAAAGTTCCTTCGAAAAGATTCTAAAATCTAATAAAATTTTAATACGAATACGAACGTACATTATGTATTGCACTTAACACTTCCTCCTGCTTCAACTTTTCCCTATTTTATTAGAAGTCGCTGTTTCTTACTCTTCTCTTCTACTCATTCCTGTCCAAAGCACCTTCGTGACACAGTTCTTCCTCTATTAAATCTTCTGCTATACAATCCTTTCATCTTCTCTTTTGCCTTTCTCGTACTTCTGGCATTATAAGTTCCTATC
The DNA here is from genome assembly GCA_943142095.1 of Ophonus ardosiacus. Classification (NCBI taxonomy): domain Eukaryota; kingdom Metazoa; phylum Arthropoda; class Insecta; order Coleoptera; family Carabidae; genus Ophonus; species Ophonus ardosiacus. Next base: position 4,367,334 of record OW964835.1, read on the forward strand.
TTGAGGCGAGGCCGCAAATGCAAGTCACTGGCGAGGGACACTCTGTCAAAGTTGACTGATTTTCGAAAGTTAATCTCTCTATAACTCTATATCTATTGAATATGAAGGAAAATGTATAATTGAACCGTATAGAGAATAAGATATTCTTTCTATTGATAATCACATAAAATGTCGAAAATGATACTTAACTGCGATTTTTCAAGAAAAACTGTTAAGAACTTCAAATAAGGGTACTTCCGGTTGACCAATTATAACCAAAATCTAATCAGCTCTTCATAGGGTTGTAAGGAAGAGGAATACGAAAGAATCATAATTTTTAGAATTGTAGTTTTGGAGTTATCGTCGGAGAAAAATTTGTCACACACACACACACACATACAGACATCATCGTAAAACCAGTAAAACCGTATTGTAGGGACCTTAAAACGTGCTTATTCATTAAAAACTCATCACCGAATTTTTTGACCAAAGACAATACCTCCCTTACCTGAAGGTGACGGAAGGTAAAAAACTAAAGTATTTCTTTTGAAATATATCTAAAATAGTTATTACCTTTAATACAAAAAAAAAATCTTGATTTTGGGACGATGCGCAGCGGAGTCTGACAATTTTACGAGTCCCAAATTTTAATGAATATGAATTTATATTCTTGTTTTTCTTTCAGATGGACGCAGTTTTGGATATTACTTCAAAGACTGTTTTTAGAAAGTATAAGACACAAAAAAACTTTATATATACAAACACTGCATTATGTTTTGAATGCAATTTTATTAGGTCTAGTATTTTATGATAATTCGGATGATGGTTCTATGATGTACAACCATCTAAAATTTGCTGTAGGAGTAACTATGTTTTATTCGCATAGTCGGCTTTTCATTCCAGTCATTTTATGTAAGTAAAGGAACAAATTTTACTGTTTATTAGATTTTATACTGAGAGAAAAAATAGTTTATTAAAAATAATTGTTTTTAATATAGTTCCAACTCAAGTTAAAAGGGCCAAAAAGGAGCATTTCAATCGGTGGTATGGAACATTACCGTATTATATGGCGGCCATGTTATCCAATTTACCAATTCATGTAACTATGTCTACATAATATAAAATACAGTGTGTTCAAATCCTAACTCGGAGAAGGCTATGAACAAAAAAAAAAACGTATGTCAATTTGAAAGTATTTAATTAAATATCAATTTGGTGCGAGGTATTGTCAAAAATGTTATCTAAAGAAATCAAAGCTTTTCTTCCTGAATCCTTATTTTAAAATTAGCAATAAATTAGAAAACTGTGAATGACAATATTCTCTATCTTTCTTTATTATCTTTTCTCCATAAAATTGCATTTCTCGATCAATTTTGACAACTTGACTTTTGAATTGATTAATGATCAGACATACGTTTCTCTGATCATAGCAACCTTTGGAAACTTATTTGACGAGTGCCGGGCCTTTGGCACTAGTACTCAATTCCAGTCAATAGATGTCGCGAACGTCGATTTAAGAACTTACATATTTTATTACTAAACAACTATTGGTCTACGTATTTTTCTGAGGTTGGAAATAAGGATGTGTGGAAAACATTTGAATTTGACATATTTCCATTTGTGTTTTTGATTCTATAATGGTTCTATATAATTCACTTTGATTATTCGTTGTAACTTCTCTGTAAATATTAGGCAAGTTTTTATTGTAACATTGTTTAATTTTATGTGTTCATAAGTTCATATAAGTAATTCAATTCGTGTTTTATTAACGTTACAATTACTCAATGAAGTTGACATAGGTAAATCTATCTTGAAATTAGAATTTTATGATGTATAAATCAAAAAGCATAATTAAACATGAAATTTGTGCACATGTATTTTAATATCGAAATAAATTTATCTGAACTAACAAAATTACAATATTTTGTATAAAATTCAAAAACGGGTGGCCTAATTTATATTTTAGTTCTATTCCAACCACCAGGTGTAATGTTCAGTGTAAGTACACATAAGTTTCCGGTCTAAAGAGTATTATTTGTCTATGGATCATAGCCTATTCCGAATTAGATTTTTTTCTGAACACACTGTAGAATAAAACGTTTTAGGATACAACAAAACATTTTATAATTATTTTTTCTCTGTTTTTAGATATTTTTCAATGTCATCTACATGGCAATAGTTTATTACTTTTCTGGTCTTCCAAGAGAACTTTGGAAATTTTTCATGTACATTTTAATTAGTAACGGGGTATCTTTAAGTACGGAAGGAATTGGATTGGCAGTTGGAAGTATCTGCAGTCAGTTGGTGAGAACTTTTAAAGTTTTTTAATAAATTCCCAAGAAATTGTTCCCTTTAAATCTATATTTACGGTCGACCAATGATTTCCGAAGATTGAAGTGACATTTTACACATTGTAAAGAGTGCGTAAAGCATATACCTATTAAGGGCGCGATAAAATGATGCTTTTGTATAACTTCCTACAGATTTTGATATATAAGAATAATTTATTACCAAATTATATATTAATTTAAAGGTAAACATATGGAGATTGACATAAAGGTTTCAGTTCTTTTATATAATCAATAAATTATTAGTAAATTAAAGAAAATTATAGAAGTGTTCAAAACAAGATTTTTCAAAACCACTTTATCTTATTTAGAAAGCATTTTCAACCAGAATTTTACCTTTATGTCCTGGAGATAAATGAATACTTTAGTATTATTTAAAATTTATAAGTGAATTTGGTCCAGATTTTCTTATTCGTAGGATATTTAATATCGTCCATAAGCTTGCAATGCTATTTTAGTTCAGCGTTTTGCCGGTCACAACTGTGGCGCTGATGTGTTCTCAAAACTAATTTCCTTTTTGGAGAGATAGAGACGGACAGAGAAACTGGCAGAGATTGAGAATTGAGATAAGGCGGAGAACATAGTTTTCCAGGTATATCGGCAAATCAAGAATGATATACTTTCAGTTTGTAATATAATATCTATAACATTTATGTCACCAATTATATATGCGACGCAGTTTGTTCCATTAACAAAACTGTAGTACACAAATATATTTTAATATGATAGGTAAATAAAAATATATGAAAATTTTTTTTCCGCCTCATAGGTATTTATATATTTTTCTAAACGTGAAACAATAAATAATAATAAAATTTCAATCGGTTTTTCGACATTTCGGTACGTAGATGTATAAAAAACGGACACATCTCATTTGACAATTTATTTTTCATGTATACATTATGTAATATAATAATATAATATATTAATATTATTTACATTTTTCTCCGACTGTTAATAATTTCTGGTAACAAACAGTTTTTATAAAAATTTACTAATTTTTCTTCCATTTTGTCATTCCAGAATTTTATGTCCCTTTCTATAATTTCAATAAATCAGATGCGTCATTTTTGTATAAGACAAAATAACATTTTGTCTTCTTTGTTATATGCAATTGTCCCTGGATCTATAAATAAATAATATATAGACTAGTTATTTTTCTTCAACTGATTTCTAACAATATACCTGATAGTAATAATTGTGAGATTTTATAATACTTTTTATATATTTTAAGTATATAACTATTTTCATGCATAATAAGTATTATCAACGCCTCATCGTATAGTTATTTTGGTACATCGGCCCATAAATCTGATAAACCGAATGAAATAGTATCATTTGTTGTAAGGACAGTATATTCCAAAGAACAGCTTTATAAACATTGGAAATTTATAATCTGTCGATTATTATTGAGGTAAGAAATCGAAAGGGAAAACACAGGTGTCATTTACCGGACAAACAATTCTTTTATCTGTATAATTAGATTTTCCCGTTTATCTGTAATCTGTGACTAAAGGCCCTAGTATTTTCCCATTAAGGTCATATTGTACTATACTCGTATTACATATTACTAGGCTTAGGATTATAAAATTCAGATATTGGTAAACCAAAAGCCGCATCTCTCTATCTCAGTACAGTAAAATCCGAGTCCGAGGTAAAATCTTACGTTACCAGGAATGTTAAATATCTCATCTCATCAATGTCATATTGCAAGTTCAATTTTGGCTCCGCCCAAAAGGAAATAAGGTTTGGTACATGATTTATTTTCATGGAAAATCTAGCAGATGACTACTAGCGCCTTCATAGAGCGTACGACGGTTGTTATCATAAGTTACGCTTTTAACCGCGCCCTTAACTAATATATTGCTAATGCTCGTATCTTTCCGATAAGAGTAGGTGAAGGAAACACTGTGAAATGGAAATATCATTTTTGCATAAGTCTATCTCGCACAAACACCCAACCGCGAATTATGCGCATGCTCGGAAATCTTGACTACTATTGGCTAACGCTGACAGCGTCGCTGGCTGGGCTGCGTTCCAAAATCCTATTCTTACAGTACGAAATTATTCAAAATCGTTTCAAAACTAATAACCTTACTCTGAGTTTACTCAACCTGTTCCAAAACAGCCAGAGTTTACTCCAAAGTGATGTTCTCTACTACTCTACTAACAAGGAGGGTATAGAAATTACTCCACAATATTTTCAAATGTAGATGCTCACGATTCTCAACATATGAAAGTAATTTGCCTTCTTGAGGAAGAAAACAATGCTTTTGGATGAAAATAAACATAAGTTAATACGTTGGCATGTATTACGAACATACTTTTATAATAAAAGCGCTTTTATGGAGCGTACTTTCACATTATATTGAGGAGAGTGCTCCATAAAAGCGCTTTTATTACGGGCTTGACATTAATGTTGTACTTATAAGTAGTTTTGTTAGTTTTATAAAATTATTTTTAATTTAGGTAGATACAGGAAAGTAAGAAATCTTCGGACTTTCAGTCAATTAATAACGTGTAAAAAAATTTTTTTACACGTTACTAGTTATTTGTATTTCCATAAATATTGCACTCATCAAAGACAAGTTTTTTAATTTTAGACGAATTTCTCTCTGTGATATGTTGGTTTTAACTATTTATTTATTTATTTATATTTATTTATTTATTTTTTTAATTGTCCGTGCTGTATGTTATATTATCCACATGTGGTTTCCTTGTTTCAACTGACCATTCTAGCCCTGAAGAAGACTATAGTATAGTCGAAACGTCGGCGTGAATAAATTTTATTAATTGACTGAAAGTCCGAAGATTTCTTACTTTCCTGTATCTACCTCCATCCTAACACAGTCGAATATTGATTTTTCAACATTTTAAATTTAGTTTCAGTTTTGTACTTCAACAAAACTCTTATTCGTTCCATAACACAACACATCATACTCTACGCCAAAACTTGCTATTCTTGGTTTTGGAACGCTGCCCTGGTGATGCAGCAAGCACATGGTTTGACTTTGACGTTTGATTTCATTTCTGTTTGTAGTTGCACTTCGAAAGCATTTGCTTTGTGTTTCATACAGTAATTTATTGTCACCTAAATAAATTAATCCTGACCAGATTGTATTCCTATTATTTTTACAGTACAACAAAGTAAATTATTTAATTCAAATTTAGCACTAGAATATGTCAATGTTTTTTATTATTACTAAAATTTATATTTAAGAAATTACATACAAAATAAATAGTAGGTACATTGTTTAATTTCTCAAATTTAAATTAAAAATTTCTCGCGCTAGTCGTTAATAAACAGAACTCTGTGATTCGCAAAAAGTGATCATGATTTCCTCGTTAGCCAATAGTAGTCAAGGTTTCCAAGCATGCGCATAATTCGCGGTTGGGTGTTTGTGTGAGATAGACTTATGCAGAAATGATATTTCCATTTCACAGTGTTTCCTTCAAGAAAAGCAAAGGATCCGCTATATATTAGTTAATAGGTATATGGGTACTACGGTATGGCGGGAGGTAAAAAACTTGGAAACCTCTATTGTTATTTACCAGTCGATTGCAATAAATTGAAAGCATTTTTCTTTTAGATTGGAGTCATCATCGCACCATCTTTAACCGTCCCTTTCCTCTGTCTCGCCATTTACGGTTTCGACTTCGCACATTCCATTTCGTTATTTATGCGGTTTGTTATGCGTACATCGCCCATGCGTTGCGGTCTAGCTGCGTTCGTGATCGTAACTTTCGGATATGGTCGCAAACCTTTACGATGCGATGACGTTTACTGCCATTTTTCGGATCCGAAGATTCTCATGAATTATTTGGATGCGTCAGACGATCAACTATGGATAGAACTTTCTGCTCTCTTAGCGAATATTGTTTTTTATAGAGTTGTGGCGTATTTAGCACTCAGGAAGAGATTTGCCACATGAAGAAAGAATTAGGGTTAGAATGTATTTAACGTGAGTTTTGCCTTTTGTTTGTAAACCTGGTGTAACACGAAGACCGGGCCAAACATGAAAAACAGTTTTTCCTTTTGTGGCAAGCACAATACCTCTCGCAATTTCCATTTTATGTTATACAAGCATTGTATTGCACTTCGCTATCAAACCGTCGTTTTGTAACAAAAAAATTACAGAATTTACCCAAATATTGTTTTTTATTGTATTTAACATGTCTTCTGCACACATACAGGAAATTCCTAAATGTCAAAGATTATTCCAATTCATTAACAAGATTGGCGGTATTTCTGATGGATATATGCATTTTACCTATAATAGGCTATTCCACAGTAATCAAAAATAGTAAAAGTTTATTGAAAGTAAGAATGATAATAGTTAAAGGATAAGGAAAACCATATTTCTTTTATTATAAATTATTCCTTCTAGAAGATACGGGGAGTTTTGCTTTTGATGATGCAGGACATGTGTGCGAGTGTTTGAGCAAATAGGATCCAAGTATGACCTCCGATTTTGATAAGCCCCGCCCTAACTAAGAATATACTTCTTCGGGTGTGTCGGATTTGTTCGGTTGCAGTTCGGGTGACGTTCTAATTTCTTTATTTTTATAAAATGAGAAAAAAAGTGAAATAAATTAAGTAAAATAATTTAATTTATGTCTCTAATAATGAATTATAATATTACAATTTAAATATACATTATTTTGTAATTTGTTTAACAATTTTTCGTGGTTTGAGAACCACTGTTTGTTTACTTCTGGTATATCCACATTACCTACGTCACAAAGCAGATTTAAAATTCGGACCTTAATATCTCGCTTATTTGGAGGAATTTTTAACTCGGACTTTCACATGTGGTCTTATATTTTTATGTATTTCAAGAAAAAATTTAATAAAAATGTGGAATAGCCTATTTTAAATATTTAATTAACAAAAATTTGACAGCTTGATCGGCTTTTGTTTTTGTTTAAACTTGTCAGAACCATGTCGTATTTGGTATCAAATGAGAGGTAACGTCAAGGGCTGTCATGCAGAAATGTCAAAAATTTGACAGCTCGATCTGCTTTTGTTGTTTTGTGATTATTGATTTAGATGAAGAATTTAATTCTCTACAACATTTATTTGAAGCATTTTTGTCTAAAATTAATAGGCCACTTTTGCGCATGAAAAACTGATTTCCCATGTTAAACGTCTATGGCCCGAATTTCGTGTTACATTCGGTAAATAGTTTAAAGGGTGATATTGTAAAAGTAGTTTGTAGTTATCTTTGTATCTGATATTTTGTTTTTATAATAGTTGTTTTATTGTTTGTAGTGTTTGGTGCATGAAAAAGTTGAAATATATTATTTATAAATCGTTCAGTTAAGACTAGAATTTTTAATAAAAATATATTATTTCCTTAAATGATCCTTAAATAATAATTAAATACAGTATTCCCTTCCTACTCTGTGTACTAATAATTATTTATGTACCAATGCATTGAAGTTCTGTTTTTTTCACTAATTGGAATTTATTTATCGAGGCCCTTAGGACCGAGGAAAATAAACCATATGAGTGATAAAATGGAACTTCAATGCCGAGGTGTATATTAAATTTTATTTGAAATCGAAAAATTATGAAAATGAATAGTTTAATTTTGTTGTTTGTTGGTTTGTTGTCTTACATTCATATTTCTCTGTCCCTTTCTTGTGGTATTTTCCCTTGAAATAAATTAGGTGTTCTTGAATAAAAATTGTGTTATTTAAAGCAATATTTATTGTTTATTTCTAATACATTGTTGTCATTATTCTCTTATCCTTTATATTTTATAAATAAATATACTTACCCTTGTCCTAAAAAATGGGGATGTTTAAATAAGAGTTTTATAAATTTTACTTGTATTTGTTGTTTGTTTTTATTTTATATTGTTGTAATTTCATATATCCCTAATGTACAATATTTATTCTTTATTTGTGACATATTTATAATAATCTGAAACAATACTTATCAATAATATCATGTACTTGTACTTTAACATAGTTGAACTTGTATTTAATATTAATAATTAACGCATTATATTGATCATAAAATGTGTAAATAAATAAAAGTTTAGTTACCCCCTACCTGAAAAATTAGAAATAGGGATGTTGAAATAATAAATTGTATAATTTTTAATTGTATTTATTGTTTATTTATATATTATTATTGTTATATTCTATGTACCGTACAATATATTTCAATAAAATATATTTTTAAAATATTATTTATTTTATTTACTTTAAAAATAACAAGTAATACTTAAGGGATGATATTGTAAAAAAATTCAGTCTCCACGCGTATATAGTTCCTAAAACGGCCGCCAATGGGGCAGCACCTGTCAATTTACCTCATTTTCAAAAGTGTAGCATTTCACATTTACATAGACCGATAGGTGCAAACGTAAGTACATACATCATTTTCTATACGTATAAAGTTCCCAAAATAGCATCGGTCAACTGACCTTTTTTTTAAACAGGCCTTATTTATTCTTTTGGAAATAAGAATACATCGTATAATGTTGAAAAGGTCATTGACCTCCAACTATTCGTCAATTTTTTTGAAGGAACAAGGGTTTAAATTATATTTATCCTCTTAATTCAAACATCTTACGTAATTCGGGAATAAATGATATTTAAAAATTTCAAAAAATCATAGCACATAGTTAATTGACGTTACAATAATATTGTGGTTGTCTAACAATAAATAAGTACATTTATCTCGTAAAAGAACAGTCGGAAAAGAAAATTTTTCAAAGAAAAGTTGTTTAGAATTTAATTTATAACAGAAAATCCTAATAAAATTTTCCTCTAAGTCCATAGTTTTCCCATTATTTCCAATAACCCACTTTAGACTTGAATAACTCCCCTAATATCAACCCCTATGGGGTCAGATTTGGCTATTCGTTAGACCTTTGTCCCTAGTATACGCATACCAAATTTGAAGCAAATCGGAGTCAAAAAGTTTTTTTTGCCAAAAAAACCCCAAGGCTTTAGTCCATGGTTTTTAGTTTCGATTGGGGAAAAAAATATTGAGTTAGACATGGCATCCCCTTAATTCGACCCCAAGGACTACGAATCCGGCGACCGAATTGTGATGTAACTGTTAGTTCTTACGTAATTCGCGAATGATATGTAAAAACTTCAAAAATTCATAGCGCCCTTATAAAGACGGCTTTTGCAACCAAAATTTGGTTATGTACATAATTAAATACGTAGATTTTATTTATGGGTGTTTCAGTTGTGTATCTCCACTCATTTTTGGGTATTAAAAATTGACCCAAAAATGGGTGGACATACGAACTCGAAAATGCGATTTTTGGAATCTACGAGTCAAGATGCATACAATGGATTTAATATGAAAATTTAATTTTAATTAATACAGTAGTTATGATTTTGCTCTATGTTCCACACCCAAATTAAGGTGAAGGCGCGTTGTTCAGACTACGGTGTTTGGATAGTACAGGTTGAGGAGAGTATGTTCCCAAAATTTGGTGACAAAAGGGCAATAAACACAGGCTCTAGAAATTTATAAATATAACGATATTTTTGTCAATAGCACCACAAAAAAAGCTGTCAAATTTGCCACTTCTAAACCCTTGGCCCTACGCCCTTGAGACTCACATATGTTGTTCTACGACCCCTATTTCTCAAAGGGTATCCGAGGGGAACGCGAAATTTCAAGGAAATCGCTGAAATCCTAGCCGTTTCCGAGATATCAACCCTTAAAGTTTTTGGGGGGTAATTTTACCCTAATTCGTCTATTTAAAGGAATAAAGGGCTGAAAAATAGCGTATCGGGTAGATTTAAAGCCGCTCTTTCGTTTGGCATGCTCAGAATTGCTTAATACTCCTTAGTTTTTGATATATTTAGCCTTTTCCGATTTTAGGGGATGACCTTTGATAACTCCATTATTAATAGGGCTAGAAAATTGAAATAAATTTTATTAGACTAATTTGGACTCGCTGATTACGAATTTGAAGTCAAATTTTACCTAAGGCCCTTTGTTACGTAATTGTCCTTCAAAAAAATGTTCTGCTAGTTATATTATTATTTAAAGGGTTAAACAAAAAGGATATAATAGGAAATTAAAAAATAAACTTAAATTTTGATATATTTTGTCCTTTTATTATATAATTTATAATACACACATAATAAACATTATTATAACACTATAAATACATTATATAATAAATTTCATTTATATTTTCTATGGATATATCCTGGGATGTCCTAAAGTGGTCCTTGGCCCTTTGTTGAACCTGTAATCATAAAGAAAAACATTATTAAACACAGTTAATTAATAATAAGTACAATTATCTCGAAAAAGAAAAGTCGGAAAAGAAAATGTTTCAAATATAAGTCGTGTAGAATTTAATTTGCAACAAAAAATCCTAATAAAATTTTCCTCTATATCCCATAGTTTTCCCAATATTTCCTATAACCCACTTTAGACTTGAATAACTCCCCTAATATCAACCCTTATGGGGTCTGGTTTGGCTATTCGTTAGACCTTTGTCCCTAGTATACGTATACCAAATTAGAAGCAAATCGGAGTCAAAAAGTTCTTTTTGCCAAAAAAAACCCAAGGCTTTAGTCCATGGTTTTTAGTTTCGATTGGGGAAAAAAATATTGAGTTAGACATGGCATCCCCTTAATTCGACCCTGAGGATTACGAATCCGGCGTCCGAATAGTGATGTAACAGTTAGATCTTACGTAATTCGCGAATGAAATGTAAAATCTTCAAAAATTCATAGCGCCCTTATAGAGATAGCTTTTATAACCAAAATTTGGTTATGTACATAATTAAATACGTAGATTTCAAAAATAAAGTTTCAAATTTTTAACTCCACCCACTTCTGGGTATTAAAAATTTACCCAAAAATGGGTGGACATACAAACTTGAAAATGCAATTTTTGGAATCTACGGCTCAAGATGCATACAATGGATTCAATATGAAAATTTAATTTTAATAAATACAGAAGTTATGATTTTTTTCTTTGTTCCATACCCAAATTAAGGTAAAGGCACGTTGTTCAAACTATAGTATTTGGATAGTCCAGGTCGAGGAAAGTATGTTCCCAAAATTTGGTGACAAAAGGGCAATAAACATGGACTCTAGAAATTTTAAAAAATGACCAATCTTTAACGATATTTATGTTAATAGCGCAACAAAAAAAGCTGTCAAATTTGCTACTTCTAAACCCTTGGCCCTACGCCCTTGAGACTTGGATATGTTGTTCTACGACCCCTATTTCTCAAAGGGTATCCGAGGGGAACGCGAAATTTCAAGGAAATCGCTGAAATCCTAGCCGTTTCCGAGATATCAACCCTTAAAGTTTTTGGGGGGTAATTTTACCCTAATTCGTCTATTTAAAGGAATAAAGGGCTGAAAAATAGCGTATCGGGTAGATTTAAAGCCGCTCTTTCGTTTGGCATGCTCAGAATTGCTTAATACTCCTTAGTTTTTGATATATTTAGCCTTTTCCGATTTTAGGGGATGACCTTTGATAACTCCATTATTAATAGGGCTAGAAAATTGAAATAAATTTTATTAGACTAATTTGGACTCGCTGATTACGAATTTGAAGTCAAATTTTACCTAAGGCCCTTTGTTACGTAATTGTCCTTCAAAAAAATGTTCTGCTAGTTATATTATTATTTAAAGGGTTAAACAAAAAGGATATAATAGGAAATTAAAAAATAAACTTAAATTTTGATATATTTTGTCCTTTTATTATATAATTTATAATACACACATAATAAACATTATTATAACACTATAAATACATTATATAATAAATTTCATTTATATTTTCTATGGATATATCCTGGGATGTCCTAAAGTGGTCCTTGGCCCTTTGTTGAACCTGTAATCATAAAGAAAAACATTATTAAACACAGTTAATTAATAATAAGTACAATTATCTCGAAAAAGAAAAGTCGGAAAAGAAAATGTTTCAAATATAAGTTGTTTAGAATTTAATTTGCAATAAAAAATCCTAATAAATTTTCCCTCTAAAGTCTATAGTTTTCCCATTATTTCCAATAACCCACTTTAGACTTGAATAACTCCCCTAATATCAACCCCTATGGGGTCAGATTTGACTATTTGTTAGACCTTTGTCCCTAGTATACGCATACTAAATTTGAAGCAAATCGGAGTCAAAAAGTTTTTTTTGCCAAAAAAACCCCAAGGCTTTAGTCCATGGTTTTTAGTTTCGATTGGGGAAAAAAAATTTGAGTTAGACACGGCATCCCCTTAATTCGACCCCGAGGATTACGAATCCGGCGTCCGAATTGTGATGTAACGGTTAGATCTTACGTAATTCGCGAATGAAATGTAAAAACTTCAAAAATTCATAGCGCCCTTATAGAGACAGCTTTTCCAATCAAAATTTGGTTATATACATAATGAAATACGAAGATTTCAAAAATAAAAGTTTCAAATTTTTATCTCTACCCACTTTTGGGTATTAAAAATTGACCCAAAAATGGGTGGACATACGAACTTAAAAATGTAATTTTTGGAAACTACGGCTCAAGATACATACAATAGACTTAATATTAAAATTTAATTTTAATAAATACAGAAGTTATGATTTTTTTTAAATTTCCACACCCAAATTAAGGTGAAGGCGCGTTGTTCAGATTATGGTTTTTGGATAGTACAGATTGAGAAGAGTATGTTCCCAAAATTTGGTGACAAAAGGGCAATAAACACGGGCTCCAGAAATTTTTAAAAATCACCGATGTTTAACGATATTTTTGTTATTCGCCCAACAAAAAAAGCTGTCAAATTTGCTATTTCTAAACCCTTGGCCCTACGCCCTTGAGACTTGAATATGTTGTTCTACGACCCCTGTTTCTCAAAGGGTATCCGAGGGGAACGCGAAATTTCAAGGAAATCGCTGAAATCCTAGCCGTTTCCGAGATATCAGCCCTTAAAGTTTTTGGGGGGTTATTTTACCCTAATTTGTTTGATTAAAGGAATTAAGGGCTGGAAAATAACGTATCGGGTAGATTTAAAGCCGCTCTTTAGATTGGCCTGCACAGAATTGCTTAAAACTCTTTAGTTTTTGATATATGTACCCTTTTCAGATTTTAGGGGATGACCCTTGATAACTTCGTTATTAATAGAGCTAGAAAAGTAGAATAAATTTTATTAGACTAAATTGGACTCGCTGATTTCGAATTTGTGGTCAAATTTTACCTAAGGCCCTTTGTTACGTAAGTTTTTTTTAAAAAAAGGTTGGGCTGGTTATTTCATTATTTAAAGGAATAAACAAAAAGGATATAATCACCCCAATTCTGTAAGGGAGTTGTTAAGTCTTAGCAACTTTGCTAAAAATTATAACCAATAGAAACAAATGTAAAGGCTGTCATTTTCATGTTTTATTCAGTGTTCGCTATTATTATTGGTTATTTGCTATAGCAATGTTGCTAAGTCTTAACAACTTTCTTACAGAATTGGGGCGAATAGGAATTTAAAAGATAAACTTAAATTTTAATATATTTTGTCCTTTTATTATATAATTTATAATACACACATAATAAACATTATTATATCACTAAAAATACATTACATAATACATTTTATTTATAGTATCTATCCTGGGATGTCCTTAAGTGGTCCTTGGCCCGTTGTTGAACCTGTAATCATAAAGAAAAACATTATTAAACATAATCGACTTTACAATAATTTTATAGTTTTGTAACAATAAATAAATACAATTATCTCAAAAATGAAAAGTCGGAAAAGAAAATGTTTCAAATATAAGTTGTTTAGAATTTAATTTGTAACAGAAAATCGTAATAAAATTTTCCTCTAAAGTCCATAGTTTTCCCATTATTTCCAATAACCCACTTTAGACTTGAATAACTCCCCTAATATCAACCCCTATGGGGTCAAATTTCGCTATTCATTAGACCTTTGTCCCTAGTATACGTATACCAAATTTGAAGCAAATCGGAGTCAAAAAGTTTTTTTTGCCAAAAAAACCCCAAGGCTTTAGTCCATGGTTTTTAGTTTCGATTGGGGAAAAAAAATTTGAGTTAGACACGGCATCCCCTTAATTCGACCCCGAGGATTACGAATCCGGCGTCCGAATTGTGATGTAACGGTTAGATCTTACGTAATTCGCGAATGAAATGTAAAAACTTCAAAAAATCATAGCGCCCTTATAGAGATAGCTTTTGCAACCAAAATTTGGTTATTTACATAATTAAATCCGTAGATTTAAAAATAAAAGTTTCAGATTTTTATTTTTACCCACTTTTGGGTATTAAAAATTGACCCATAAATGGGTAGACATACAAACTTGGAAATGTGATTTTTGGAATCTACGCCTTAAGCTGCGTACAATAGACTTAATATGAAAATTTAATTTTGATAAATACAATAGTTATGAAATAAAAGTTGCCCAACCCTAATAGTTTCGGAGTTACAGCCTTAATTAAAAAATATTTTAACTAAATGTTGTTTAGAATATAATATTACAATAGAAAATCCTTATAAAATTATCCTCTAAAGTCTATAGTTTTCCTATTATTTTCAATAACCTATTGTAGACTTGAATAACTCCCCTAATATCAACCCCTATGGGCTCAGATTTGGCTGTTCATTAGACCTTTGTCCCTAGTATACGCAAACCAAATTTAGAGCAAATTGAAGTCAAAAAGTTTTTAGTTTTGATTGAAAAAAAAAAAAAATAGTTAGCCATGGCATCCCCTTAATTCGACCCCAAGGAATACGGCGTCCAAATTGTGACTTAACGGTTAGATCTTACGTAGTTCGCGAATGATATTTAAAAACTGTTTCTGAATAGATTGCTATCTGTACTACAAATGAGTCGTTGATTTTTCTATGGCAGTATTTAAATCCCATTTCTAATAAATAAGTACCAAAAGCATTGAAAATAATGTATGTACGTACGTATGTACTCAAATGAAATTATTTTGATTGATTGTAAACACAAAGTTGAAATGTTTGTCGACAGGTGCTGCCCCCTGGTGGCCATATTAAAAACTACATAGGTGTAGGCAGAAAAAGATCAATTTTTAAATATAAAAATATATTTGTATTGTTATATTAAATTACAAAACTTTTTCTTATAAAAATTTATAGTTTAAAAGTTTATTGACATTACAAAAGCCTGTTCGACATTATAATAAACTGTTATTAAATTTGTTGACATATTTAGTAACAATTGTGAACACAATTAGAACACAAAAGAAACGTAAAAGACATTTGTGTTTAAAAATTCTGTTCATAATTATTTCTCACTAAGTTTGTTACCAAATTTGGTGAAAATTTTTTAACGTGTCAAACAGGCTTTAATTGCAAAATTGAAATGTTTGTTACCAAATAAAATGATTATTTTGATTGTAAATATTATAAACAATTTGCATATCTTTATTTTGTAATAAAAGTAACTTCTATTACAAAATAATTAATATTTACAATCAAAATAATGATAATTTTACTTGGTAACAATCATTTCAATTTTACAACTAAAGTCTGTTCGACAAGTTAAAAAATTGTCACCAAATTTGTTAAAAACTTAGTGGGAAACAATTATAAACAGAATTTGTAAATACAAATATCTGTTACGTTTCATTTGTATTATAATTCTGTTCACAATTGTTACTAAATTTGTCAACAAATCTAATATATGATATAGTTATAAAACTAAAACGTTTGTTATCAAATAAAATTATCATTATTAAAGGTTGTATTATTTGTTGTTAATTATATTGTATCCTTATTCTGTGACTGAATAAAGATGCAACAGAATTAAACAAATAATAAAACCACAATTTTATTTGGTAACAAACATTTAAGTTTTATAACTGATACGAAACTCTACATTTATATTATTTATATTTTAGGGTAAAATAATACTATATGAAGTAGAGTTTCGCTTACAATACTAATTTAACAAATTAAATTTTGGGTGTCCTAAATAAGAGTCTTTGTTCCCATTTTTAAAGGTACAAAGATTTCTTATTCAGTTTAAGACCGTTGCCGAAACTTTATATTATATTATATATTTCGGTACCACCCTAACCTCCCACTTACCAAAATATATAATATTTATTAATACAAAGCTTCGTTTACAATACTTAAAATCTAACTTTGCCCTGATCACGCGTTTAAATATATTACATCAGAAATTTAGGCGAATGCCAGTAATTTCTCAAAGCAACACTTTGCCCTGAATACGTCTGAATCCACCCAGTGCAATTACACCATCCCTAATTCCCATCCTGAATCTAGAGAACAACACGTGTTGTCCGCAAATCTAAGTGACTCTAATATAAAAAACGGTGGAATCTGTGCCGATGATTCCCGCCCATTCGGGTTGGTTTCGCCTATACACGAGCAGGAGTCAGAGATTTCACGCCTAGCCGAGGCGCCATGGTATCCACTATATACCTACCACCTAAATAATAGGTATATGGCTATCACGACGTCGACTTAAAGCCTACGTCTCCAAACGAACTCCGCATTCCCGACAACACCGGCATAGGCACATGGGTTCCGTCTGCCACGTACGAGGACGTGGGGGGGTGCCCATGGAGGCCTATGGTTGTGCACCGTGTTCCAACGTTGGCCCCAATGCAAAGGACATGCTAATTGATAAACAATATCTAATAACCCACAGCATAACTACAAAAGATGAATTCAGACGCAACAGAAACGAAGTATTCACTTGTATTGAAGTCACTAACGTTCTATCCTAAATATCTGTAGTAATTACAATTTTTACTAAAACTACCTACTTTAAAACTAATGGGATATTGGGTTTAAATTAAAGTAATATATTGTTTTATTGTTGTACAAACATTTTAAACAAATGAAGAAGATTAGCCATGGTCTGCGTCTCCAATCGGCACTGCAATCTTGACGATAGTGGTGGACGGGAGTTCTTTTATAACTTAAAACTATCTCAAAACTAAAACCGATAACCTTTATTTAATAAAATGTATATATAAGGGAAACACCGCCCTCAAATGCCAAACCCACGTTCCCTTATATATACCATTTATTAAATACAGTTCCGTGTACAATAATACTTATAATCTAACTTAAATTATTGTAGTTCCCCCCCAAATTAAGTTAGTGAAGTGCGCAAAAAAGCCTATCTTACGTTAAGATCTATTTCAAAGAAAAACAAATCTAAAAACGCCTATCTTACGTTAATAACGATTTCAAAGAAAAGCAAGTCTAAAAATGTGAAGCTACGTTAATTTTTCTCTCTCTCTCTCTCGAAAAGCAAAAACAACCCTTCCTACTTATATCTAAGCTATCTTATGTCTACGCGAACTATCTTATATCTAGATTAAACTAAGCTAAAGGCGAAGTGTGTGTGAGAGAGAGAAAGTACGAGCTAAGACAAATGGTGAGAACGCCGTGGCGTCGAACGCCGTTGTTGGTTCTCACGGAAGTTTACGAGGGGGTTAAGCCGACCCCACGCGATGCAGAGCATTTACGGCCTAAAAACCGAACTAGATAGAGAGTACGGTAGCAGTTACATGTAACTACCTAGGGTACACGCCGCCTACCTAGCTACTCCCGGAGACATTCGCCCGCGCCTCTCGCGGATACCCTACACCGAACGCGGTTATTAACCCGTGTGCTCAACAAAGTTAAATCAAACAAAAACTTTACCTTGTCTTTAATTATTCGTTGCCATTACCATTAAATGATGATTACATTACGTTGCCTCCGGATGAGGAGAGCACATAAGGCCATAAGAAAGCTTTCTGTGTCAACTATGGATTAATGTCCCTAGAAACATTCACACAAGTGTGAAGCGATCCACCATAACAACAGGATTCACATGACGGTGCGTTGTACATATCAGTCCACTCAATTATGGCTATCGCGCACGAAACCTACCTACCCAGCCCCTCTGACCGTGTGAAGTTAATTGAATAAGGAACCCGAACACCCACATCAAAGTTTCGATCTGTTACCTCCTTCCTGACTTACTCATCCATCCACCTGCAAGCATGCCCCGATACGTCCGTATTTTCTTTTCCCAAGCACTCTCCCTCGCTACCGTCTGGGTAAGCCACGCGTACGGTTACCGCTGCAACCGTAGACGCACGATTTTAGGATGTTCGCCACGGAATGCACTTCAAATTAATCAATTTATTTTTAATTTTTAAAGAAAACGCATGTTTGCTCGACGGCGCGATGAGCCAAAGTTTAATTAAAACCTGAAAATACATTTCCAAGAACTTAAAACTATAGTATTCCTCACGTACGAATGGCATTGCACAAGTTCAATTCGCTTTATAATCTGTGCTGACATCTATCTTTTCCCGCATCAAGAAACGTACATGAATTGATAAATCAACACTAAACACAAAAATGTTAAAACACCCGTCAATGTATACGAACTATGTTGACAGTTTCAAATTGTTTCCTAAACAGAGTTACATATGTTGCCCCATGAACAGATTTTATAACCTGTGTGCCAAAAAAACTACTTCAATTACGTGTCTTTAACAAGTTTACATTTTATTGCGCGCAATGCCATTCTTACGTAAATAATACTAAAACTTATAAAATTACTATTATTTTAATCTTCTAGATGTCCGATTCCTGAAAGACATATGTTAATCATTTGTTCCCAGATGTTGATTTTATTGATAAATAGTTGATATTTAAATTTCAAATTGTTTGGATTTTATAAGAACAATTATGAAAGTTATAGTTAGTTTACTGTAGTACTCAAAACTGAATTTGAGTTCAAGATAATATTTAGGCACATAGTCATATTCCTGTGACTATAAGTTCTCATGGTTGAGTATGAGAACAAAATAATTATTTTGTATAGTCATATTCCCTAGACTATACGTTCTCATGGCTGAGTATGAGAACAAGATAATAATTAGGCATATAATCATATTCCTTTAACCATAAGTTCTCATGGTTGGTCATGAGAAAAAATTAAAGTTTCCTACCAGTTCATCCATCGATGGCCGCCTACGTCGAAGATTTGTCTGGTGCTCAGCTATCCTTACAAGATCCCTAAAGTTCCAAAACTCGAAAGCTGTATCCAAACTCTCCAAGTTTCTTGATGTGGCAGACCAACTAAAGGACCACCTATTAAATATTAGTTATTAGTTTGTGGTATTCTTTAAAATATTTAAAAGACTGTTGGATAAAGGATCGCTTTATTCAAGTAGTTAATGTAGTGAATACCCGCGTACAATGCGGAATTTCCATCAGTGGTTAAATGTATTCAAATGTATTTGATATTTGCTTTAATATTTTCGAAAGCACTTTTGCTAAAAACAGTACAAAGAAGGCCACCCAGTTACTATGATGTTAATATATGAATGTTTATCTCAAGCAACGTGAAATAAACATTCATATATTAACATTATAACGCATTTGCGAAAATTCTACCGGTAGATACCGCATCTACCGACTGTGTTCAAAAACAAGTGGTTAATAAGTGTTCGAAAATTGTATCATATCTACCAGATCCATGATTTGTGGATCGAGTAATTCAGCCGGTAAATGCGGTAAATGAAGAATCTAACCTCAAAAAAGGCAGAGGTGCCAAGCGAAGTTCGAATCGGAAGTAGGTATCAGAAGTTAATTATGATAATACAGAAGACATGACGAGATATCGTTTAACTACGTCAAATTTCAAATCTGTAGCTGTTTACCGATATATACCGATAACAGTTCACCGGTAGAATTTTCGTAAATGCCTATAGTAACTGTGCATAACTTACTTTGGACTATTAAAAAAAAACACATTTTTAACCCATTTAAACAAATCTATCCCATAATAACCGCGTTTATGTTTTATAATACAATGAATAATTTACGGTCGTATACGAATATTTGGACATTTTCGTATGCAAACTATTCTAAATACGAGCCGAAACTCATAATAGCTCGGCAGCTTTAGTGTTTTCAACAAACAAGTTATAAAACCTACGAAAATGGTGAGAAATTTCTACAAATTTTCTTTCGACTAGTTTAAAATAGAATTTAAACTTTCAAAAACTGAATAATGTGTTAATATGGGCTTCATTCTTTCAGATTTGAACTCAGTCATGTTTCTTTGACATGTATACACAGTTTTATTAATTCAAGTTGATTGGTTTAAAAATAATTAACAAATTTGGAAAATTTGAACGATTTTTAAAAATTTTTTGTTAATAACTAATAAGCCACTCAACAGTTCAAACAAAACTAGGTATACACATGCACTATCCCTCCCTAAATAATAAATTATATACAATATATTTCCACAGGATGTGGTTTTCAAATTACAGAATAATTATATATCCGCGGTGGTCCTGTACCTCTTATTCAATCTATAGAAATTAATGAAATTTGGTTTACATATCAATGAAACAAGACTAAATTCAAACTGAATGAATTTCGGCCGCATCTTTTGCGGAAACTATTTTAAATACATTTCAACTGTCTAAAATTCATTCAGAGTTGCCGGAAACGATTTGAAATTGTTCTAAATTGCCTAAAATGTATTAGTCTTTATTATCAAAACGCAGTTTTTCCAGATTTATTCAATAATAATGACCAAACCGAATGAACAATATTTATTTCCATGTTATACGTTCTTGTACATCATGTGGTTATCAATAATATAAAATATACATTAAAAAATTCTGATTCATTAAGAAGATATAGTATTATTAAAGGCAACTTGGGGCGAAAACTGCGTTTTAAATTTTTGCTCCTCATTTGTATATAACAGAAATATAAAATAAGAAATAAAGATGAATATCAAAACTTACTTTTGATGATTTCTTTCTGCCGAACCGCTAAATTTCTTTTATCCGCTCCTTTAGATTTCTAGTTCGACTCTCGATACCATTTTAAATTATCTGAACACTTCAGATTAACTGATTTCTGCTATTGTAATTACTGCAAATGTATTCTGTACTTTTTTTTTGGTCATACTGGACACTTAACAGAAGTACTTTTGTTTCAATACTGAAAAGAAAACAATACGATGTAATACAGAATAAAATTATTCTGGTAATACCAAAACAATAGAAATTTCAATATTTGAATCATAATTTGTTTATCAAAACTTACTTTTGATGATTTCTAGCTGCCTGAACCGCAGAAATTCTGTAGTCCACTCCTTTAGATTTCTAGTTTGACTCTGGACATTATTTTAAATTATCTGGGCACTTCAAATTCACTTATTTCTACTACCGTAATCGCTACATAATATGTTCTCTGCTCTTTTTTGGAGTATGTAATTGATAGTAGTACTTTTGTTTTAACACTGAAAAGAAAATACACAATAAAATTACTATTTTGAATGATATTTGTCTGTATTAGACAAAATATTGGTAGATGCAACCCTCCGAAAATAAATAAGGCATAAGCGTCAGTAATCCGAACCACAAGTTTTTAGGGTCAATATTTTCATTGCAAATGACTACATTGGAATGTCTGTGCTTACAATTTTAATCCAACATGAAATTAAATTCTTGATGCACAAATGACAATAATTGTTACAAAAATATAAAAGGTACCTTGATAAAAGTATTACAAATTGTTTAAAACTGCATGGTTAATTGGTTACAGATGTTCGAACCAATTTTTGATATCATGTAAAAATTCATGACTTGATTACTACATGCAAGTATATATATATGAATGTTTACCTAAGCAATTTTTCAGGTATTTAGTTTTGAAATGCACATAAAACTTCAGATAAAAGTTTACGTAACTAAAGCATCTGTTGCCCTGACTGTAATTTGATATCAACTTTACGAGAAAATTAAACAATTTACCTTGAACATAGCTATTTAAAACTTTACTCAACTGCTCCATAGCAATTCTACATCATACGCAATAAATAAAGCACAATAGAACACTTTACTTTGCACAAAATATAACAAACGCTGTTACTACGTTGCATTTACCGACCATTTACACACGCCACGCTAGAACTTCCAACGTGGAACAAAAGTGTGCGATGGTGGGAGAAAAGCACGCTGACATTTCATTGGCTGGCGAGATATTCGGTTGAAAATAAGGAGCTAATTTTAAATATGAATTTTAAAACAATTTTTGCTAAATTAATTGGGTGAGATTCAGTGGGTTGTATTAGCGTGTTTTAAGCTAAAACAGTCCTTTGTCAAAAATATTTTGGCAACTTTGTAATACCTGTCAGAAAAAAGTGAGAGACCAAAGGATCAAATAAAGAAAAAAATATTATTAACAGAAGTAAGAAAAAAGGACAAATGTCAAAAATGATCAAAACGGGAGTTGAGATATTTTAAAATTCATTAACACTCAGGTATGAAATATTTGACACATAAAATTTGACATATTTCTAACCTAATATTGCAATAATGAGTTTCCTTTTACACCTTCCATTTACAATAATACTTCTTCATTTGACTAAAGGATATCTGTATTACTTTTCCATGTGGTAAAATATCTAAATCACAATTGAATCTCATTGATACATGTGGAAAATATTACAATGTTGCCATATACTTAATACAAGATTTAATACAGACCTTAATACAACCCACTGAATTCCACCCATTATGTTTTAGAATAAGTGCAAGATTATTAATTTAAATACGCTATTATAGTAATCATCATCAAATACATTTTCCCGAAAAATTTAAAATTGTAAGGAAAAATTGCTGTAGCTTAATGCTGAAACTCCTGTAGGTGAATCACGCCATATTCCATATGGAAAAGTGGCGACTCATTGCTTCAAATTTTCAAACACGTGTGGTAAATAAAATCATAAAACAAGAGTTTTACTTTGACGTTTAAAACAGTGTGAAAATCAAAATAGTCGTTGCTCCGAACCTGTGACCTCGCCCGCCAAGGGACAAAGCGGGGGTGTATAGTCTGGACGATTTAACTTGGCAAGCCTTAGGAATGCAGGTCGATTCACAATTCCTACGATGCGGTGTGTTAAATATATACTTTTTCTTAGATACCGCACTGCGTTAAAAGTAAAATAGTGATTTTACGACCTTTTATGGCCTAACACAATAGAAAAACATTCCGAGCCGCATGATTTATGACACTTATATTCAAGCAGGTCTCTTTGCACATAGACGTGCATAAATTTTCTTACTGGCAATAAGAAAACTACAAATGATTCAATTTTTTGAATATTTATTTCAGATATTACATGTAACATCATAGTAAAGTTAACGTATTGACAAATATTTATATTTTGTAGCTAGTAGTAAACTTGTAATGTAAGCTAAAATCTGCTCGTAATTATAATCTAAACCTAAAGACATATAAATTATGCAATGTGATTATTATACGAATAATATCAATACATATTATGTATTTTATTTTATTTGCATTTCGTACTTGAGACTGTGTATTATTTTTTTTTTAAATGTAATAAATTATTATTTTCTGTACTGTTTGTACACTTATTAAATTGATTTTGTTTTTCGGCGCGCCTATGGTTTTTATACCTTTACCGTAACCACAGAGAAATCCTTTATTACTTCAGCTCGCCAAGTAATATCGTCCAGACTATAGTAGCCCTGTTTTAAAGAATGTCATTTTCAATTACAATTTTTTCATAATTGAAGATCGATTTGAGGAAAAATAAAAAAATACTGGTCTATTATTTTTCACTTCTCTATCGATTAAAGTTATAAAAAAGGTCGTGCATGACCTCATTCGTAATGACTTTGATCAGATTTCTCTAAAAAAATTACTGAATATCTGTTGTTAATGTATTAAATCATTCCATGAAAAAAATAATGACAGAATTTATGTAGATTTGAAATGAAGTCGCAATATATATCCGTGTACAAGCGGTCAAAAAAATATGAAAGAAGAGCGTATGACAAAGTTTCTGAAAATATTCAATATGTTCAGGATTAGAGCGTTCACTTCAAACTTTTGCAGGTGGCAGCACAGTTGTTCACATAATTTCGTAAAATTTGACATTTTATGGCACACTCACAAATCGAAATTAGTTTTAGTTTTATAATTTATATTTTAAATATAAATATCATAAAACTAAAACTAATTTCGATTGGTGAACGAACCTTTAATTCGCATATTCGCGTTTACGCATTACTAAGCATACCACGTGTGAAGTACAATATAAACAAAAGTTTTCTGTTTTTGGAAATGAATGCCCTATTTCGTTTCTGCAATCCTTTACACAGCAATAATGCATTTTGTTTGGTTATATAACATACAAATGTAAGATTGACAGTTGAATGATAACAAAAAATCTGGAGGGGATACATGTGTCAGGAACAACAGCGCGATTAGGGCGCGAGTTACATAAAACAGCTGATTTGAAGCATACTTTATTAACACTTACCTCTTATTTTTGTTGGTACGGCAACTTTATATTATTAAAGTATAGGACATGTTAATAAAATAAATGTGGTAAAACTATATATTTTATTTATTTATTTAAAACTAAAATAACATTAAACTACAAAACATTACATAGAAAATGATATTCTACAATACTTATGTATCACTTAAAATATTTAATGTCATGAATTCTATGTGACGAAAAGAGTATTAAAACTGATTTTGAATTGGAATACTTTCTGTGATGAAAAATAAATATTGCACTTTTAGAAAAATATTAATATCATTGTGATAGTCAGTCGTATACACATAAAAATAAATAACGAAGGAATGTGTGATATTGGGTACGAATAAATATTTTTACAAAATTCCACAAAACAGCCACGAAGAAAATTTTATGTCTAATTGCTCTCGAAATAAATGGTGCGCTCTCCATAATTTACATAAATATTACAAAAATATAGCATCTAGTCTAGAGAGATCTATCTATGAACACAAATTTGTCACGAAAATGTTAATTTGCGCCGTAGAAGATATCACAGGCACTTAAAATTGTGGAGAGAGCACCACATTTTTTAAATATATGTTTGTGATTCGAGCTGCCACATTAAAATATATTCAAAATGGAATGATAAATTTAATTTTGGTTTTGATAAATTTTGTTGCCATACCAAACAAAAATAAAAGTATAATAAAAAATATATCGCGAATATACCAGCATAATAAAATTTTATACTTTAGTACGGTTTTTATCCATTAATGGATGTGCCAATCTGCTTTCTTTGCAGATTTTGGTAATGATATTGCACTTGCACTCAAAACTGTTGAGGAGAGAAGCCACCAACAACAGAATGTGTAAAAATATTAATAAAAAGAAGTTGTACCTATCGATTATTGTTTCGGGCAAAACATTTTTTCTACAATCGCACGGGAAATAAAACAATTATTGTCATTATGGCCAGTTGCACCAACAAGGCTTAAATTTTAAGCTAGGTTTAAACAAAAAAATGCGAGACGAAATTTTTACAGCGATATATTAGGCATTTACGAGAATTCTAACGGTAGATACCACACCTACCGACTGCGTTCGAAAACACAAGTAGTTAATAATTACCGTGTTCGAAAATTGTATCGTATCTACCAGATTCATCTACCGGATCCATGATTTGTGAATCGTGTAATTTAGCCGGGAATGCGGTAAATCAAGAATAATATCTCAAAAAAGGTAAAGATTCCAAGCGAAGTTGGAATCGGAAATAGGTTTCATAAGTTAGTTATGATAATACAGAAGACGAGACGAGATAACGTTTAACTACGTGAAATTTCAAATGTTTCATCTTTCAACTGATTTTCATAGGTTATAAATCTACCCTTACCACTTGTGTTCTTAAAATATCTATCCCGGTAGCTGTAACCTGATAAACAGCTGTTTACTGATATATACCGGTAACAGTACACCCCTAGAATTTTCGTAAATGCCTAATAATTTAAATATTATAAAAACATGGAAACTGGTTCGAATTTATTAGTTTTGATGAACCATGAACTGTTGATTGAATAATGCGTTAATTAACGTGTCTGCAACCGGGCATAAAATATTAAATTTGATGTTCAAAGTATTTTTTTAACCAGATGTAAAATATATGACCGATTACTAATTGCAATGTTTTTCAAAATATTAAAACTTCTTTTACAGAAAGTTAACAAATTTATATTTTCAATACAAGATTCTGTTTAGAGTGGTTTACGTAATTTCAGCACCTTTTGCCATGCTACTGTAATTCGAACTTTATGAGAAAATTAAACAATTTACCTTGAAAATAGTAGTTGGAAACTTTAGTTCACTGCTCCATATCAATTTCACATCATACGCAATAAATATAACATAATAAAACACTTTACTTTGCATAAAATAACATCACAAACGCAGTTTTACGTATCGCTTGCGTCAGCCATATTGGACTCACAATTCCGCGTTGGAAGTAGTGTTGCCAACCGGAGGGACTTTTCCCAGTGTTGCCAACCGGAGGGACTTTTTGAAACTTTGAGGGTATTTTAGTAAATACTTAAGACATGTACTTAATTCTTATTTTTATCCATTTTACCATGTAGGAGCAGACACAATTAAAGAAATTTAACAATTTTATTATAAGAAATTTTAGCCTGCCCTTGCCATCTAGTAATATATTTAGGAACTAACTTTCAGTTACTATGGTTACCAACCACAATCAAAACATTACACGTTGAAGGGAGGAAATTTTTATTCAAAAAGGGAATTTTAGACATGATTTGAGGGAATTTAGCTTCTTTTGGTTTGGCAACACTGGTTGGAAGAATAGCGGAAAATATAAAAAATAATAAAGATCTTGGATCTCTTTGAATTTAAAATCTGACTTTCTGAAAATGTTTCTAAAACTCCCTACTTGCCCATTTTCATTGAAAATTAGACATCCATTAACATTTTTATGAACTAAAAATTATATTCCGTATATCTGAAGTTCAAAGTTAGAACTGTCAACTGTTTACAAATGGCGACGCTAAAGATACGATATTATTTTATGCTTATTCTTTGCTTTTCACAAATTATTACTATTGTAATTATTTTTAGTGAACCAGTGAGTGAAATTAATAATAATCAAGATAATAACAACGGTTGGACAATTTTTTTTTACTAGATTTTCACCGGCCACATACTAGTGTGAAGTAGAAATAATAATATACCTCACACTTCACAGGGAACAATGAACATCGGATCTCTCACTCTAGCATGCGCACATCAACACTGAAAATGATCAATAATCCGAAACTATTCTAAATATTTGTCAAGAAATTATTTAAGTTAAACTTTATCTTATGTATAATAAATTTTATATACTGGTATATGCGATATATTTGTAAAAACGGCTGTTTTGTATATTAAATTTTCCTAAAATTCACATTTAATGTGTTTGTACATACCTTCAAACTTCTACAAAGATCTATCTTCAAGGCACTGCCTTTTCGTCTTTATTCAGTGGCGTAATTTCATGTTCTTTCGCCGAATCCCACACTTCGTCTCTCTGCACAGAATTCCATTTCTGCATTTCCCCAGTCCCCAACAACAAAAAGTGATAACCTCCAAACAAATATATGAAGCAGAGAATCCAAAACACTAGCTTCCAAGTTTGATAGCTGCTTTCTTCATTAGTAAGACTGGCAACCATAAACGTAGACATGAAACCTCCAAAAGAACTTAGCGTGTTCGCCATTCCGAATATTGTACCGGAGAAGTTTGGTGCGATGTCTAAAGCGTTCGCAAGGTAGCCGGCTGTTACAGCGCCGTTAATGGTTAAGGTTAGAGTGAATAATGATACGGATAAAACGGCACTTGTACCGTAAGTTGCTTGGAGGATCATCAACAGACCGGGAACCATCACAGCTATGAAGAAAAGACACTATTAGAACTGTAGATACTACATAAATCACAGCTGATTCGTCCGCCATTTTAGAGCCAACTTCAATCATTCAATATCAGTGTTTACAGCATTATTAATCATAAAAATTATAGTGACTGTATACACATAATGTGGCCAATAGGGGGATCTATAGTGACTATATATACCATATACCTATTAACTAATATATTGCGGATCCTTTGCTTTTCTTGAAGGAAACACTGTGAAATGGAAATATCATTTCTGCATAAGTCTATCTCACACAAACACCCAACCGCGAATTATGCGCATGCTTAGAAACCTTGACTACTATTGGCTAAAGAGGAAATCATTATCACTTTTTGCGAATCACAGAGTTCTGTTTATTAAGGACTAGCGCGAGAAATTTTAAATTTAAATTTGAGAAATTAAACAATGTACCTACTATTTGTTTTGTATGTAAATTCTTGAATATAAATATTAGTAATAATAAAAAACATTGACATATTCTAGTGCCAAATTTGAATTAAATAATTTACTTTGTTGTACTGTAAAAATAATAGGAATACAATCTGGTCAGAATTAATTTATTTAGGTGCTAATAAATTACTGTATGAAACACAAAGCAAATGCTTTCGAAGTGCAACTACAAACAGAAATGAAATCAAACGTCAAAGTTAAACCATGTGCTCGCTGCATCATGAGGGCAGCGTTCCAAAACCAAGAATACCGAGTTTTGGCGTAGAGTATGATGTGTTGTGTTTTGGAACGAATGAGAGTTTTGTTGAAGTAAAAAACTGAAGCTAAATTAAAAATAATTTTATAAAACTAACAAAACTACTTATAATTGTAACATTAATGTCAAGCCCGTAATAAAAGCGCTTTTATGGAGCACTCTCCTCAATATAATGTGAAAGTACGCTCCATAAAAGCGTTTTTATTATAAAAGTATGCTCGTAATACACGCCAACGTATTTACTTATGTTTATTTTCAACCAAAAGCATGTTTTCTTCCTCAAGAAGGCAAATTACTTTCATATATTGAGAATCGTGAGCAACTACATTTGAAAATATTGTGGATTTTGGAACGCAGCCCAGCCAGCGACGCTGTCAGCGTTAGCCAATAGTAGTCAAGATTTCCGAGCATGCGCATAATTGCCGGTTGGGTGATTGTGAGAGATAGACTTATGCAGAAATGATATTTCCATTTCACAGTGTTTCCTTCACCTACTCTTATGGAAAAGATACGAGCATTAGCAATATATTAGTTAATAGGTATATGTCTATACTAAACAACGCACAGTTAAAATATAGTAGTTTTAAGTCCAAACGGATATTTTTTTTAGTCTCGTTATATTAAAATAATAATTTTATTTTTCTTTTCTGCCGATATTGAATTTTCCTGATTTACAATTAAAATTTAGTATAAAAAAGTAAAAGAAATATCCTGACAAACGGATAATTTTCTGGCATTGTTATCTTGCAAATTATAACTGTAAAATTGTTGATTACAACAAAGGATTTTGATTATAACCTAACATATTGATTACAAGAATGAATCTAACAAAGGAAATTTCATCAATATTTTAAAAATAACACGAAGAATCAAAAGTATATTTTAAACTTTAAAGCGTGTGTTAATTTGCAATTTAAATTCGTCTAGCATTTTAAATTATTTCTATATAAAGATTAATTTAATTTTCATTAAGTCGAACCGAACATGAAACCGGAACAAATTCGCAAACATACATTACACACGAACCCATCTCTCAAAAAACAAATTAACTTGAACCGAACCCAGTATTTTAAGACATCTTTATTTTAGAGTAATGTTGCAGTGCTCGCTAAAGTGTTAAAGTTATATTATGAAAACGAAAACAATTTTAATTTAAAGTATTAAAGTGAGGATAAAGTTTAGTATGAAAACGGCCCTTATAACTTACCAAATGTAGTGAAAATTTTTCTTGTAGCAGTTGTAGATAATCTTCCACTTCGTCTCAAATAATCGGCCAGCCAAGAAGCAATTACGGCCATGACATATTTGCCGAAATATGGTAAACTGGATAACATCCCATTCTACAAAGAAATACGTCATTGTTTTTAAAATAATATCATTTATAACCATTAATACATTCTTATATCGTAAATATTGTTGTTTAAATATATAAATAAATATTTAATTACTGTTTTTAACAATATATTTATATTGTAATCTGTTCCTAGACAAGAATTCTTAAAAACATATTTGTATTGGCTTAATGGAGTATCAAAAAATCATCATTAATTTTTTTCTGAATATGTGACAAGATATAGCCATCATAGATAATACATTTTAGTGGAAAAAAAATCAAGATTTTAAACATTAATATGTATATTATTCTGGGAAAAAGTAAAGTTTTATTGCAAAAAACAACTTAATTCCTTCTATGAACTATAACAAATGTATTTGTTTATATCCTGTAGTTTGTAAACAAGAAATTCCTTGAATTTAGTGAAATCATTCGTATTCCGTGACCATTTTACCTAAACGTTTTTTATAAGATTTTTTCTGCTTCTCACCTTTCAAGATAATAATAATTAATGTGGGGAAATACCGTTAAAATTTACATTTAATCATAGATTAAATTGTGCTGTGTGATTTAATTGTTTACTATCCACTTATTTGTAGATTAATTGTAACGTAGTATGAATGATGTATGTTTCATTGATGATTTCATAAGAAATAATTGCGCCTTGAAATTTTTTATGCCCTATAATTACGTTCGTAAACGTTTGAAACAATAACAACGAAAAAGAATTTACTTTTTTGTAAATATATTGTCAATGGCAGATCGTTTTATAAAACTTATACTTTTTGTTTAAGAAAAAAATTATTGACAGATTTGAGTTCGTAATGAGATAGCATTTACCAAAATCAAATCAAGTATAGAAAACAACATCTTTCTGAAGGATAGTATTTGAGTTAGAGCGGAGACAAAATTCATACATACAGTGTGTCCCATTTAGAGGTGCCACCATTGGGATCTCGAGAACTATAAGAGATACGATGTCGGTTAAATGGAACTTTTTGTGCGCGTTTGGGAAGCCATCTCAAATGTGCTTTTGTTTTTCCAACAATTCTCATAGGGCACTAGATAATGACGAAAAACTTAATATTGTTGTTTTTTTCTTTTTCAAATAACTTCTAAACCATTAGTAATTGAGAAAAACGTTGCCAATGCAAAAGATAGATATTTTTATTAACTAACCAGTGGCGTACGAAATAAATTTTTATATCCGTAAATTTTCGAGATATAACACAAACTTATATTTTTTTAAATGGAACCCATATCTGATTTCAGTCTCAAAAAAATCAATATTTTTTTCTCTTTTCAATGATGTAAAGGTTATTATGTTTTATATTTGTTTTGCTCCTAAAATTTAATTTTTCTCTTTATTTTCCTGAACTTTCTTATTATTTCCCAAAAAATCATTATTACTTTTATTAATTATAAATAATAAAATAATTTGTTTTATGCCTTTATTACTTAATATTTTCATTCTAGACTCATAATTACAAATTACACTATAATGTGCCAAGGGCGACCAGATACAAAATATTATAAAAATTAGTTTGATACGAGTTTTGAGCAAATTTTTCTAACGAAATACATTATTTAAATACAAGTAGTACTTCTAAATAGAAATCTACCAATATTTTCAAAATAATTATAAATTTAATATAAAATAAAGAAAAAATAATAATTTTGAAGGCAAAACAAATACAAAACTTAATAACCCTTACATCGTTGAAAAGAGAAAAAAATAATGATTTTTTTGAGACTGAAATCAGATATGGGTTCCATTTAAAAAAATATAATATATAAAAATTTATTTCGTACGCCACTGGTTAGCTAATAAAAATATCTATCTTTTATATTTGAAACGTTTTTCTTAATTACTAATAGTTTAGAAGTTATTTGAAAAAGAAAAAATCAACAATATTCAGTTTTTCGTCATTATCTACTGCCCTATGAGAATTTTTGGAAAAATAAATGCACATCTGAAATGGCCTCCCAAAGGCGCACAAAAGTTCCATTTAAACGACATCGTATCTCTTATAGTTCTCGAGATCCCAATGGTGGCACCTCTAAATGGGACATACTGTATACAGACATCATCGCGAAAATGTTAAAATTAGATTCTAAAGACCTTAAAACGTAGTCATTTATAAAAATCTCGATATGTGATTTTTAGCATGATCCCTATACCTCCCTTACCAAGGGTAGCGGGAGGTAAAAATGTTTATCGTTATTTATTGAGTAGCACTTTAAGCATATTGTATACATTTTATTATTTTTTGTTATGGTGGAGGACCCCATTGCAAATTTCCAAAAAAGTGGGCGACTCGAACGTTTGCTCCTAAATCAAATCAGCTGACTCATTCAAAGTGCTCAAAAAAGTTCTAACTTTTTCTCAAAATATGTTACATGTTCCCAATAATTTAGATGCATTACTTATATGCAAATTAAGTAGAAACTTCTGAATTCTTTCCTAATTGCAGTTGTTTCGCTCGAATTATTTAGGTTAAAACAATTTTCTGCAGCCAGTCTTGGCGACATTGCATCATTAACCAGTTATGCAGATAGAGACAGATTAATATTAATGTCTAATGTATGTTAATCTACTCATTTGTTACATTTAACGTCATATTCGTTCTTTCTACGTTATTAAATTACCAAGTCCATGGCCTTTGCAAAAAATTTCGGTTCATTTAACAGATAAAAAGATTATAAGTGGGAGAGAGTTCATAAATACTTGATTAATAATTTAGTCACCAGATTAAAGTGCAGTTTTGGTGATATCATAGGAGAGTAATTGACTACGTTTGTTAATTTAATGATAATATATTTAAATAGGGAAAATGATTATGAAATTGATATTGTATTATCATAATTTTATATTTGTGGACTAAAAGCAATGATTTAAAATAAAACTAGTCCTATTAAATATAAGGAAACAGAAATTATGTATTTTTAAATACAGAAGAAAAAAAACTAGTATTAAGAAACGTATATACTGATGAAATTTAAAAGTATTTCTAATGCCCAGTTTTATAAAAGATGGATAAGTAAATTACTAGCAAAGTAAAATTTATTCTCGAAGTAAAATAGTTTATTCCACAGATTTTCGTTTTATAAAGCAAGAATAAAAATACTAGCTAAGTAAATCTATGGAATAAATTACTCCACTGATTTTCGAGGAAGTAAATTTTATTCTGTAGAATAAATTTGACATATGTCAAAATTAATTATTTTATAGGGAACGCAGAAATTTATAGAAACCGAAAAGGATGGTTTTCTGTGAATTGCCAAATGGTATGTTCAGCAAATCTAAAAATAACGGATGTTGTTGCTAGATTGCCTGGTTCCGCACACGACAGCAACATATTTAACAATTCATTAATAAGAGTTAGGCTTGAAAACGGAGAATTTGGTAATTGCTACTTGTTAGGGGATAGTGGATACCCCTGTAAAAATTACTTATTAACACCTGTACAAAACCCAACTATTCCAAGCCAACATAAATACAATGAGTCATATAACAGTTTCATTTGAACACTATTCCGGGGACCTATTTGTGAAACTGCATTAAATTCTTTACAAATTTCATCCCATGCACTATTTTTGCTTTTGACGCTTGCTACGTCTGTCTGCTTGTTTTCAATAATACTAATATATTTTTTTATCTCTAACATGTTCGCTTTATCTATTTCAGTATAATTCTTTCGCCATTCTCTCTTTTTTTCCATTTTTAAAGAGAATTGACACTTTATGATACTTTATTTTGACGTTTGAATAATAATAAACGATGTCTCTGTCGGTAAATCACTAGAATAAAATATTTACTCTGCAAGTACTTATTTTACTCTGCAACTTATTTTATAAAACAGACATTTTTATTTATTCATCGATTAAAGTTACTTTCAAAGTAATAACTCAGCAAGTTATTTGATGTTTATAAAACTGGGCATTAAGAAACGTATATACTGATGAAATTTACAAGTATTTCTAAGTCAATCTCTATTCCTTTTACGGAATATAAAATTATTTGAAATAATTGTAGTTGATTTTTATACCATACGTTGGCATGGCCATTTTTACATTAAATTTTATATCTATCGAATATTAATCCTGTCACTATTGTCACTTGGTTGTCAGTTTTCTCTGCGTTAAGTATTTGTGACTTGTGGTACTATAATACTTCCATAATAATGCCCAAAGCTATAATAAAGCAATTTCAGAATTTAACCATGAATATTGTGAACTATTTGAACGGGAATTGTTCAACGATGGGCCATTAATTCTATTGAAAGCCCTACGAAAGGTATTTTGTTCAAATATTTCTTTTGTTGTCAATCTTTAATTAAATTAAGTATTTTTAGAGAGCAAGATGTCCTGCAAATAAGCAAATCTTGAAAATTATATACATAACTTAAAAAAGTCATAAATTTTAATTAAGATTTCAATATTTTCTAAGTTCACCTGGTTTTATTTTCATAAATTTTGGAAAAATTCCACTACTTTTGCACTTTTTTTAGGAAAATTCTTGGTTTCTTTACTTGGCGAGTTAAATAAATCACATGAAATTGAAAAATCAGTAAATTTGGAATGAAAAATAATGACATTTGACATCTATGTACATGATTACTAGCTGTCATTTTGTCACGGGCCCCTATATCTTGTCAAGAAAGACCAACAAAATCACATGACTGCTCGCGCCTTATAAATTAGTATCCCATGTAAACGTTGTAGTATATGACGTCATTACTTTAGGGATATTTTTTGATGACGTAAGTCTTTTCACATCTACCATATTTCATCGCGCATGAGCGACATTTTGAGAGCGCAAATGGCTACTTTGTAAAGTGACAAGAAAAATATATTTTTACTTACTGCTTTAATGTTGAAATGAAAAACATCCTTCATATACGTCGGCAACTGGTTCACCACCGTGAAATAACCAAAAACTGAACACCCATGGGTGACTACGATAGCCCAAACCGCTCCCGACGTCACAATTTGTCCCCAAGGAACTCGAGAAGGTTTCTTGTTTCTTCCATCAGTCTTCAAAATCTCTGATTCGATGTACTCTCGCTCTTCAATTGAAATTCGTGGATGTTGGGCTGGTGAGTCGAAGACTACGAGGAACCAGGCCACCGACCAGATAAGACCAACGATACCTAGGGAGAATTATTATTATTTTTAACAAGAAAACGAAGAAGCAAATGTTTAAATTAGGTTATGTTTTTTTTTGTGATTGGAATTCAAAAGATAAAGAACTTATTAATATTGTAGAGCACACTAAAAACTAACAGCCCGATTCACAAAAAAGTTGAAGCTAATCCTCATTTTTGGATTAGTGAATTCTATTCTACTCCGGTATTTAAAATTAAATTTTCATGATATTATCAACAAAGGTAGATACTAGGAATAGATTAGACTATATTTTAAGATATAAACTGTCAAAATTAGAGTAGAATTCGCTAATCCAAAAATGAGGATTAGCTTAAACTTTTTTTTGAATCGGGCTGTAAAAGAATAATGCAAAAACGTACTAACAATTATTTGATTTAACACGTTCACGCATCGAAAACTGATTTGAGTTTTACTAATTTTATTAACTGGAGGATTGATTTGAAACTATTATATACGATCTTATCTTTAGCTTCGCTAGATATGTTTTAAGATAGCTTTTAAATTTAAGTGATTAAAAAGAAATGATGTTAATACAATAGGGTCCTCCATCGTAGTAACAAATTAGAACAAGGGTCAGTTATATTAAAACTAGACCTTAAAACTGTATATTAAGGACTATCTAAGTTTAAAAATAGTTATTAGTTTCTAAAATAATCGAGTTTTTATTACCATTTCTTCATCTCTATATCTACGTCACACATTTATTCTATTCCAAATTCTTACTACTTTCAAACCTTCTGCTATCGCCTTTTTGAAATATGGAATCCATTTGCAAGTATATAAATGCAGAAAATAACAACAATAAAACAACAGAAATAAATCAAATCAATTTGTATTTAGGACTGTTATAACATCTAGTTGTGCACCTCCCTTTTTGGTCATTGCATAACTTTCAGAAATGGTACTTTACTTGAAGCCCATAATAGATTTTAATGGAAAACTATATTATAATATAATCCAAAACTTTTCAAATTTGGTATATAAGACTTTTATATCAATGGGAATAACATAATAGATTTTAGTAAAAATAGTCTACCCGGAAGTGGTACTTTACTTGAAGCCTACAGTAGATTTTAATGAAAAACTATATTAAAATATAATCCAAAACTTTTCAAATTTGGTATATAATACTTTTATATCAATGGGAATAACATAATAGATTTTAGTTAAAATCGTATACGCGGAAGTGGTACTTTACTTGAAACCTATAATAGATTTTAATGGAAAACTATATTAAAATATAATCCAAAACTTTTCAAATTTGGTATATAATACTTTTATATCAATGGAAATAACATAATAAACTTTGGTTAAAATAGTCTAACCGAAAGTGATACTTTACTTGAAGCTATTATCAGTTTTTCTTGAAAAAAATGGTGTTATTTTGAATTTAACAATAAATGCTTCAAATAAAAGTTTTAGAGAATTGAATTTTGCGTCGAAAACTTCAAGTATGATTAAATTAGTTCTTTGTATAAGCGAGATATGTAAATTTAAACATTATGTACTTTTTGGTTTCTGTAATTAAGTTTGCTATGAATTAGGACAAGAAATAACAAAAAAATAAAGAATTTAATGTCAATGTTAAATACGTGCAATTTTATGATTGGGTCTGTTATAATACATATTTTAATTATTAACAAAATATGTATAGTGTAACAGGCGTACAAGGAAGTCATGTGGTGTCCACATCAGATATTTTACCTATAACTTCTTTCTGGTGAATAAAGTTATTTGCCAATTTGTAGAAGACAAAATTTCCTGCAAATTACTTATGTAGTTATTTTGTACGATTAATAGCAACGGAGCTATGAGGCTGACAAAAAAGGAATTGCGCACTTAGTAAAATTTTGCGTTTCTTCTCACTTTACATCGCAATAGCTCCGTAACACATTATTTTAGCGTAAAAGTCGTCATTATCAATCTTGTAGAGAATTTAATTATCTACAAAATAATCTGTATAGATGCAAAATGAACGTAATGGGGTATTACACCATTTTTTTTTATAATTTCATCTGAAAATATTAGGAAAACTAAGACTTTTGATGAAAATCCGGTGAAAAAATTCCTATTAATAAGCGAGTTATGGTCTCCCGAATTTTGAAAAGATTGACGTGACGTCACATTTATGTGTTTTTATATCAAACTGTTTTCATCATGGACCTAAATGTTCTTGAAATATATGCTATTTTAAGTTATATTTACATAAAAATAAATGAATATTATAACACTGTATAAGTCTACATACTTTATAATTACAAGTGTATTTAAATTATTAAATTTAATGCAAGAAATTTATGTTAAAATAAAAACTGTTTCGAAACTGTAGTACAGGAATGTTAGTTCCTCCTTTCGAATTTGAATTTCTTAACTTCCATTGGTAGTAATCCCCACCTCCTAACACGCTATTTGTAATGCATGTATAAGCGGTATTTCGGTCACCAATCAAAATATTTTCATATTAGTGTCGAAGCGCTATAACAAAAAACCCTTTATTTCCGAAATATCTCAATTATACCATTTAATTTTTTTAATTAATATTCGTTATTCAGCATATACATTCGTATTTTTTTACTATTTTCCTTTAATTCGATTGAGCCGGAATCCCCCATTATGTGTTGGCAAACGACAATGAAGCCTCATGGGAATATTAGAAAAAACTTTTTAAAAAACAGCTCTTCCATTTTTTATTTATCTGCGACTTCTTTCTACTGCTCTTCACTTTAATAAAAAATTGTAAATATACGCAAATTATTTTAGTATCTGGAATCGTTTGGCCGGCGGTTTATGCACAAAGAGTTTGTTTAAAATTTATAAATACATTTTTATCTTTTTATCACATAATAAAACGCATCACAAGTGCCGCAAAATAAATAAAATTTCCATTATATTCATTGATAATACGTCACCAATATAAGAAAGATACTACAAACTATAAATCATTTATAAATAATCTAATATTTTGCAACTTAAAAATGCATAAAATATTCCATTCTAGTGCAATATCACAATCTTAAAAATTTGACCCAAATGTGACCCAAATTTTGAAATTTAATAAACAAAATTTGTTAAACTTGCAAATGCTAATAACAAAAATCATCAATCATTTCATTATCTCGGGTCTTGTTATGCTAGGGTCGTTTTTGGATAATAGGGGTCAGACATGAAGTAATAAAAAAGTTTCTGACCTGTAGAATTTATAAAAAATGTTATGAATTAAATATGAGTAAAAATATCTTCAAAAATTTCCATTGACAAGGCGTGGGACTGTTTTTTAATATCTTTTGGATGGTTCTAAAAATATACGAAATTTCAGGATAGTCCAATATTGGGAATGCAGTGCACGTGTTTTAAATTTTGGAATTTGATCTTTGAAATGTATTTATTTTTGCAATAAGCGTTGTGATGTCATGAAATATATTATATATGCAAATTATTTGCTGACATGTACATATAATTATAAATAAATGTATTATAATGTTAAATAAATAAAAAAATGTGTTAATAAATTGTTTTAAATAATAATTTGCACCTTTTTGTCTGGTTTGAAGTAAATATTTTCTTTGTTATTTTAACAGTAAACTAAATAAACAATGTTTCTTTGTTAATATGTTAACGAGTTAATATATTAAAATTTTAAATAGTGATGTAT
Organism: Ophonus ardosiacus; assembly: GCA_943142095.1. Taxonomy (NCBI): domain Eukaryota; kingdom Metazoa; phylum Arthropoda; class Insecta; order Coleoptera; family Carabidae; genus Ophonus; species Ophonus ardosiacus. The sequence goes on from OW964835.1 coordinate 4,406,287, forward strand.
AGTTAATAAACAAATAAAATGTGACAGCTATTACAACAAGTTTGTTACACTCAATTTAATTTATATTTGTACAGAGCAGTATTAGGGTAATAGAAATCAGAAAATTAACGATTTTATTCACCATATTATAACTTATACATGATGAACATAAATATCAAATAAGTATTTTTTCAAAGCCGTAGACTTGGAAATCCCTATAATGAGAAGGCGATACATAATTATCACTTCTTGCTTTTACAAGGAATCTAAAAGCAACGTGCTAGAATTTTTTAAATTATAAAATCATCCAATAGATGTCAATAGTAACTATGAATATGTTCAGCGTGAAATGTGTAACGATAATAAGATTGACATTAACACTACGAGATGTCGAGACACATTAATTTTTATTATACAAAGGTTTAATAGTAATAATAATAGAACGGTATTTTGTATTTTTTTATTTATAATAGAGTGTTTTATTGTGAGTGTGAGTGTGTTTTTTATTAATTGTAGCGTTATTTTCACTATCATACCGTCAAAACGTCATTTTCAAATTAAAACAATTAATCTTCAATTATCTGTCAAAAAGTGATTGGTACTTAGCAACTTAATAACGAAAGTGATAATTGTCTTAGGATAATTATCAGCTATAATATCCCGAGGACATTGATAATTACGAAATAATTTTATGACAGTTACCGAAAGCGCGTTGCTTGGTAACAGCCCGACGCCGAAGGCGGAGGTGGTGTTACCTAAAAGCAACGTGCTTGAGGAAGTGTGATAAAATTATAAGTATTTATCAATGATCGAGGGGTATTCGGTGAGAAAATTTTTTGCAGTTTTAACATTAAATTTGCTTAAAATATGTATTTGACAGAATTTTTGTGTCTAACATAGCCCAGTAGATGTCACTAGTAGCTATGAATGTGGCTATGAATATATGTTGTGTGAAGTGTGCAATGAGAATGAGACCTCTTTGAGTGAGACCAAAGAGAAGAAGATAAGACATACAAAAGTCCATAAATATTCACCACATTTAGTTTTTTATACAATACAGTATTTTTGATGTGTTTTCTTCTATAATTTTGTTGATAAAATCGTCATTTTCATTGACAGCGTGAAAATGACATTTTCAAATTAAAACAATCTTTAATTATATGTCAAAATGTATTTGTTACTTAGCAACTTAGTGACATAAGTGATAATTGTCTTAGGATAATTATCAGTGTAAGTTTGTTTTGATTGGTTACTATCGCACACGTGGTCAGAAATAAAGGGATTGAATTGGATAATTTTTTAACCAAAAAATTTTCAGTGTAAGTTTGTTTTGATTGGTTACTTTCGCACACGTGATCAGAAATACAGGGATTCAATTGGATAAGTTTTTAACCAAAAAAAAATCACTATAATTAACTACGATTCTTACCTGTACAGTAGAAAACGCTGGGCCACCCAAAACTCGCTATTAAAAATCCACAAACAGGCATGGTAATGGCCGCCCCCAAACTGCTAGCCATCATATTGGCAATGAACTTGGATCGTTCCATTGGCGGGATCCATCTGGCGGCCATTGGTGGCATTGCTGGCCATGTTGCTCCAAGAAAGAGCCCCAACAGTACTCGCAGAAGAACGACTGCATAGATTGAAATGTTGCACGCCAAAGGAGTAAGAAGGGTTATCAAGCTCGCTGCCAACATGCTGTAGCCGAAAACCCTACGAAGAGAAAGAATTATTATATTTTTTTCACTACTAGCCTATAAACATATCTTTATTGACTCATTATTGTTCCGTGAAATTGTTTTTCTATACCTAGAGATCAATTATTGACCTTTCCTAAATTATAATAAATAAAGGAAAACAGTCTTAATGAAATGCTGAAACCAACTTAAAATGTTAAAATTTATTGCATTTTTATGGGTCAATTCTGAACAAATCTGTAAATTAAATTTTCCTTAAAACTCGAAAAGAGTTGGGTGGAGACCATCGAAATGATGAAGACGGCATTTGGGAACAAGTGTATAAGCAAAACACAAATAAAAGACTGGTATAAACGGTTCAAAGATGGCCCACATTTGTTGATAGTAATCCACGTTCTGGGCGGCCTTCGACGACAAAAACACCGGATAATATCGAACGTGTGCAACTTGTGATCAATGAAGATCGTCGATTGACTGTGCGAGAACTAGAATATGATCTGGGAATATCGAAAACTAGTGTTTGGAAGATTTTAACTGAAAATTTGCAAATGGTTCCTGTGTGTGCGAAATTCATTCCGAAATTGCTAACGGTGAAGCAGAAAAACCTTCGCCTTGAAATCGCTCAGGACAATTTGGAAATGGTCAATAATGATGAAAATCTCCCATCGACTTTTGGCTGTTCCCAAGATTAAAAATGTCGCTCAAAGGTCACCGATTCGACGACAAAGAAACAGTCGAAACTAATACGACGAATGCTCTAAAGGCAATACCAAAAAACGAGTTCCAAGACTGCTTCCAAAAGTACAAAGGCCGTTGGAAGCGTATTCTTCAATCAAATGGGGACTACTTAGAAGGATGCTAACAGCCCGATGACGCAGAATAACAGCAGCGGGGAAATATAAAGGAAGGTCGGATACTTTTCGGAAAGACGTCGTATTTTGTTTAGATTTTTGTCTTGGTGAAAATTACAAAGAAATTTATATCGTTTTAACATCAGAAATTTAATTTTATAATAATAAAAGTTATTTAAGTGACACATTTTTTAAATAATATCTGTGTAGAGATTATGGTGCAGAATTGAATTATCTGTAACTTTTATTTAAAAACCGAATTTCTGAGAGTTCAAACGATACGCATTTTTGTGTCACTTTGTTTCAATTCCATGGCTATCGCTACAAATGAGCAATATTTCTACAATTTCAAATCCGATTTTACAAGTTACTAAACGTGCAAAATTATATCTGTGTACTGATTTAGGCGTAGAATATAATATTATCTACAACTTTTATTTTGAAACATTTTTATCTAAAATTAATTGGGGACTTTTTTGCAACAAAAAACTTTTACCCACGTTAAACGCGAATGGCCAGAATTTTAATTAACATCCTGTATACGTAGTCCTGCCATAAATACTGTCTTAATGCTTGCAGTAAAATCAAGGCGGCCATTTTGAATAGATATATTTTTTTACTACTGTAAATATTCGTGTAAATAAATTATATTACTTGCAAAACGAAATTTATTTTTATTTTCAAATTTTTAGCAGCCTATAAACTATACGACAATATTTATGACAAGATCTGTTTATAGACACGATATAATTTAATCTTTATAACAGTTACTGATCGTTATCTTATAAAAAAAAAAATAGTAATAAAATTCTCATTAGAATGCATATAAAATCTATTGATAAATAGGTCCACAAACTTTTTATACTTTGACTTAACACCTTTTTACAAATAAAAAACTATATTCACAATAAATTGATACATAGAAGAGCCTTTTATCTTTATTTTGGGTCTACTATAAAACCATTAGCAATTTTTTATTTCTTAAAACCAGTTTAGAATATAAAAACTTAACAACTTCGAAGAAGACACGAGAAATTTTATTCCAAAAATGAATCATCTTGTTTTTCTATAGAAATCCACCTTGAAGATCAATGAAAAATGCATTTATATACCTTGTTCTACAAAGAAAAAAATCGAAAAAATAACAACTTTAAGAATAAAATTATGAATTATTTTACCTTCAATCAAATTTGGGAAGTATTAAAATGAAATTAATATCGTTCTAGAATTTCAAGGTTTCTTGAAATTTAAGATAAATTTGAATTAAGGACGAAAAAATTAGCACGAAAAAATAAAAATTTTATTGCATATAATCATGCTAATTTAAAAATTTAATCCAGCTAGTAATTTGTCATTCATATATTAGTTTTATAACTGAAAATGCCAGCTCAATAGATTATGGGGGCATTTACCATAAATGAATTTTTTCTACAGTCACTATAGAAAGTAGTCATTTGCGCTCTCTTTTGTCAACGCAAAATGTCACTTTGCCGCTCGTGCGCGACAAAGTAGAAAAACGCTCGCTGTCCAAATTTCTAAGTATACAATGTTGAGAAATGTCACTTATCTACATTCTTAATGAAAATGTTTAGTTAGGAACTAATGGCACTGTAATTACACATTTATCACGTTCACAAGTCAATTTGACATATGTTCTGTCGGTATTTAACATAACCTAACAAAATGCCATACTGCTGTAAAAATGAAATAGGGCATTCATTTACAAAAACGAAAGTATAAAATGCTTAGATTAGATTGAATAAAAACACAAGAAGAATGTAAAATAACGATAAAATAAAATTAAATATAAAATAAATTGTGTGAACAGTAATGTTTAGTAATAGGAATGATTGTACACAGATGGCGGTAGGATAGTTGCGAGTCGTACTGACATCTGATCTCTAGTTAACTATTTATTTTGATTACAATAAAGTTATTAGTTATTTCGTTACTTAAATAATTGCGAGAAGTCAATCAATGCACATACATGTCTATATAATCACAAATTCCTTGAAATATTTGTTAGTTTTTTCAGTGTGACAGGCGTGACAACTAACCACACATTTTGCTACAAAAACTCATCAAATCATCACAAATCCTTGCTTCCACGCTCTAATTTTGGTTTTTTTTTATGGAACAGATGGCTAATGTAACGATATAATCATTTAAAAGCCTTTTTAAGTTTAAACCTTATCTTTTGTATTAGCCAATCGTTATTTATTGAGCAGTGCTGTAAGTATAAAGTGTACATTTTATTATTTTTTGTTATGGTGGAGGACCCCATTGTGGCGACTGTAGAAAAAATCTTGTGTGTGTTTCGAGCGCAAATGGACATTGTCGATTTCGAGAGAATGCCGCGCGACAAAGGAACCTCTCAATCGACAATGTCGCATTTTGCGCTCTTAATACACAAATAGCTATAGTGTTTGTATTAATAAAATTCATTAGTTCATAATGATAGAAAATACTAGAAACCCATTCAAATAAATTTCTTAATATAGTTAATTAATTTCTAAAAACTGTTATTTTTGCCCTCTATACAATGTCCTTGAAATTGAAAGCTGTGACGTCACAATCACGGACATTAGAAAGAGACAGACGAGAGAGATAGCATGATTAGTTTTGACGTTTGGGAGACAGGTGTTCAGTAACTCCGCTTTAAAAGAGAGGTTAGTTTATTTATTTTGAAGAAATAGAACTGTGCTCTTCTCGCCAGTGTTTTATAAGGTCTGCAATATGTAATTGTTTTGTATTTGGTTGTTTTAATAAGTCTAAGGATCCATTTCGACACGATTTCAAGCAAACGTGATAAGATGTGGTTGATTAATGTCATTCCGTGAATTCTACGTCATCAGAAAGGAATTCAAGTCACAGATACAACTTTAAAAAATTAATTTTTTTCTTATTACAAATAATTTTTAAATCGGACAAAGACCAAATACTATACATGAAGTTGAACTTTCAGAAGAAAAAATAAAAAAAATATAGGCAAGTATAAATTTTTTTGGTGATAGTGTAATTTAAAAGAGTACTCCATAAAAGCGCTTTTATTATAAAGTGCTTTCGTAATACGAACCATAGTTTTCGAGTAATATTACACCGTATTGAAATGAATAATGTATTACTTAACAAGAACTATTTGTGTTGTTTTTGAGGAACGGCAGTTCTATTAATAGGTAGATGGTGACGGATAATATATTTTAAGCTTGAGGCGGTCAGTAACCGTCATTTTTAGGGCATTCACTTTACAAAACTGGTCAGTGGTCAATAATATAAAAAACTTAACAAAATATAAAAAAAAACAAAATTTGTTTTAAGATTTGTGGATTTATAATAAATAAATCCGTTGTGTTTGTTGTTACTTATTGTTTTTTTTAAATATTTCGTAAATTTCAATAATTAATTGCAAAATATCTAATGGAGATTTCGTAATATTTTCAAATTTCAGGCTATTTAAAGAACAAAATTCTTGCAACAGCCCTATCCCTGATAAAAATATAATTTTACGCTTACTGTGTTGTAACTTGTCTAACTATGCGGGAAAATAATCAAAATACACTGGACGTTATGGGCATTTAAAAAAGTACTACCTACATAAGTTATTTTTTTACTTTAACATTTCCTATTGGGCTTCCAAAATTAAAATGCGCCACTGGTGGCAGATTTCTGAACTGAGTGAAGTGTACATGTAAACAAAAACAATTAAATAAAAGTAAAGCTATGTAGATAGAAATTAATATATGTACAACTACAGCAATGAAATATAATCTAAATAAAGGAAATCAAATATTTTTTATTAAAAAAAACCAATATACTGTTAATTAAAATATGACTAAAGTACTCTTAACCTATAACTACTTACTAAAATTAACCCTATTAACTAAAATATTATTAAAACTATCACTAAATTGTTACTACAAGAAAGATCAAACTCAATTTTACCGAAATTAACAAAAAAACACTATACTACATCTCAAATTAAATTAAAAACTACGAAAATTAGTGTCACACCAATTGTACTCTTATGGAAGCCAGCGAAAAATGTACCACTCGTTTGAATTTTGACGTTTGACGTCAGCGCCATCTCTTGATAATTTGGAAGCCCAATATTTAAAATTAATTTAAATAAACCAAAATCACGGCAGCGACATCTGTCATTATTGTAAAAATCCTCCGTTACCGACATAGTCACCGATCGATATACCTGCCAAATACGCGAGGCGAACATTGCTGAAATGTCAAATATCGACACCTACCTATTATTTATTACGAAGAAAACATGAGCAAATAAATATATTATCAGTCATAAACAACGCCTATTATTACAAATAAATTTTAGCTAGAAAAAGTACTCTAACGAAGGCAAGTAAAATCAAATTTGGAAATTGACTTAACCCCAGTATTTTAAACTAACCCTTTTCAGAAGTACAACCTATCTCATTAAAAAAAGTGATTTTCATTATCGTCGGGCAAAAAGTTTGATACAATTTTCGTGCGTGAAGTATTTTACAGCGCTCCAGCTAATAAGGCACTCGCCTTAAGGGCTCGTGCCTTAAACAAAGCTGTCGCGCTGTAAAATACAACTTACACGCACTCGAATGTAAATAACTATTTCCTTACCTTCTCGCGCCGATGACTTCCGCCAATCGTCCCCCAGGAAGTTCTGTCAAGACATAACCCCAAAAGAAGCACCCTAAAACAAGATTCTGGCCGTATTTATTCCAGTTATATTTGTCTCCAGGTGCTCCTACGGTGTGCACCGCCTCCATGGCTGTGCGGTTCTCCAGAAGCTCCATGGAAGGCATCTCCATAGATGTGGAGTTCACCAGGTCGGTAGATTCGTCAAGGGGAGCCACCATTTCCACAATGGCGATGGTCAGGTTGACACGTAACATGTAGTTGAACATAAAGCCAAGGATTACCATCAAGTTTAGAACTTGACGGCATGAGATTTTATCTAGAAAGAAAAAATAAATAAATACTTGGAATATTAATAGTAATAACTGATATATAATCTTGTTTTGCCTAGTTTGCTTATAGTACACGCGGCTCAATGTATTATATAGTTATTAGTTTTTATTCACGATTTAAAATATACGGGTTGTGCCACTCTGCACCAAACGAGGGTCCAAAGCGATACGTGTTTCCTCGTTTTTTCCGCTAAAGGCGCAATGTGAGAACGATCCAACTGACACCTGTCATTTGCATGTCATTTTGAAAATATTACATGTTATATCTCATAGAAAGGTAAATAAAACACGTTTTTAAGTACATATTCGTATTATATGTTATGTCATATAAATATTTTGTTGAAAGATATTGCAATTAATGCAAAATGAAAAGAAAATTAAATAGAAAATGTTTCATTCTTGGATGTGAAACCGGTTACAAGAAATCCACTGAAAAAGAAACTGTGTTTGCTGCTCCACTCGATATATCACTTTTTAAAAAATGTCAATGTGCAATTAGTAGAGATGATCACGAATTAAGATTGAATGATATTTGTCGAAAACATTTTCGGGAAGAAGATATTATTACCGAATGGAAATCTGGAAGCGTACGGTTCTATCAATTTATTTAGTTTTCCAATTTTTAATTCTAATAATGTATTGATTCAGGTTTCCATTAAATATATAAATTTATATTAAAAATAAATTCATTATGAATTTCATATTTTAGTGAATAAGCCCGTTTTAAGAATCCGATTTTAACATGTCTGTGTGTGTGTGGGGTTAAAAAAATGATGAACTATTATAGTTTTTTTCATTTGTTTCTTAATAATTTTCAATTTTTCCACCCCAAAAATTAATAATTCATATTTTATTGATGTGTAAAACAAAACAATATAGACTTGTTATATATCATTGAAAAGCTAATAAATTAAGAAAAAGGATGAGATTATTTTCAACATTGGTTGCCATTTAAAAAATTATAAGTTTGTGTTTTTTCTCGAGAATTATTAAGATTTCAAAAAATCGAATTACGTCATTTTATTTTATCTAAAAAACGGTACAAAATTTGTTTAAACAATTTTTCTCTGACTACCACAATAAATAAAATATGAGACATTTTCGAAATGAGCGAAAAACAAGTTTTTGCCTGTAGCAAAACAAAAAAAAAAAAAACAAAAGAAGATCGAAAATTCCTGTGGTGACTATTAAACTTTTCTCAAAAAATTGACCCTGGAATGTGCAAACGATTTTGCTGTATAAGTAAAAAAACATCGAAAATGAGACACCTGTACTTATATACCCACTAAACATGTTACATTCATGAGATATCCATATTTGTCTCATACAAGTTCCTTTTGCGATATTGCATTAATTTGTTATATAGACATTGTGCGTATGTTGACACAATGAACATCGCAATTCAAACATTTAAGTGATATACGATTAGCGATCATTTTAATGAGATATCTATGTGACATTAGCTTTAAATCCTCTCAGCCACATCGCGATGCAACGTATGGGCGATGTCAGTACTATCACTAAAATAAGCAGTTACGGTCACATGATCACAATATAGGTCTCTCATTGGTTTAGCTATACTGCGCAGAAAACTAACGCGCACATCGTCTCCGTACAGCGTAAACACGTTGGACTAGTATTACTTATTTTTGATGTGTAGCATGAAGCTTAAAAAACGTGAAGCGCATAAACCGTAAGTGATTCATTTTTTGAGTGTGGAAATGAGTACAGTTGAAGTTGAAGTATTAAGCCATGAATCCAGGAAAGCCAGCAAGCATCAGAATGAGGTACTTAAATTTGACACAGTCAATTAATGCATTCTTTAAAGTAGTGCGTAATACGTTTTAGTTAAAAGAAGAATTAATATGTGATATTTATTTTCAGACAGCATAGAAGCTAACTTCCCGTCAGTTAAAGAATCCGAATTTGAAGAATTTGTAAAAATTTTGTTTCGGCCTTCAAATCAAAAGGTCCGGAGAAAGTCTATGATATAATAATAATGTAGAATTTTTTAATATGTTCACATTCTGTAATTCGGTGGACAAAATTGGTTTTAACCCTTACATTCAGCTGAGGCATCTGTAAAAATTTATTCGTATACAAGGTAGGAATATATTTTTTCTTGAGTTGTTCATAATTTTCTTGTTTAATTATGTTGTTTTTTTTTTAATTTTTGATCACTGGTAAAAACCAATTTGTCCATGACGGAATATATTTATTATTTATCATAATGTAAGTTTTTTTATATTGTCAATAAAAAGCAGATGCTTTCAAATTTTGTAATTTTTTTTTAATCCAAGGCCCAGGGCCGGCGCTAGGGGCGAGGCGGCGAGACGTCCGCCTAGGGCGGCACTTTTTAAGGGGCGGCATTTTTTTCGATCGACGGCAAGAGAGAAATTTTTAAATTGTAAATATTTTTTGTTTATTAATAAACACAAAAATTACTGCAAACCCTAAAATTACTAAATAGTTATTTATGCAACAAGAGTAAAAAGTATAGTCTTATTTCACGAATAGGAAAGTTTGACCGAACAAGCCGTAGGCGAGTTTGTCAAATCCTATGAGTGAAATAATACACTTGTTACTCGAATTTCATTCAATTTTTTTTACTTTTGCTATAAAAGTGAAAAAAGGGCCATAATGGTTCATTATTTCATTCGTTAGCGTTTAAAAAATACTTTTATTTGCTATCTGAATTAGCAATAATAGCTATTAAGCACGTTAATGACGAACATGATGAAATAAGTGATATCTGTGCACAAATTAAAATAAGAAATTGATTAATTTATGTTTGCATAAGTTGTGATTCAGATTAGGACTTGTGTAGGAAATAAGTATATTATAAATGAATATTTTAGTATTTCTTATTTCCTACATAGTTGTACATTCATAAAACGCTAAATAAATTCTTTTCATTGGTGTAAATTTCCAATATGGCGTCAATATAAAAACATAATTTTAATCTTTTAACTCGAAATTTAATAGATATAAAAGAAATTGAGCATAGTCGTAGAGAGTGCAAACCAAAATTCCATATTATTTCAGATTTAGCAGTTGTTTGCATAAATAAAAATTAAAAATAATTGATTTTTTGCGTTTATCTAGTGACCTATGATTTTTTCCGGAAAATCAAATATATCTTTAAATGGCCTACTAGGGCAACTTTACCCTAATTTAACCGACTTCGTAATGGCGAGCCTGTAGAAGTAGTTATTTAATTTTATATTTTAAATAACCCCTCACCCCCAGAAATAGGGCGCAATAAAAAAGTTCGCCTGGGGCGGTGAAATAGTTAGCGCCGGCCCTGCCAAGGCCTAATACAAAGTAAACTATAAAGGGCCATTTTCACGAACTCTGGTCATAGTGTCGGTTCAACTTGTACGCCGACTTTCATAAAAATATTGCATCGAAAACTTTACGCACAAATAATTTCGACAATAAATGACAAATTTTTGATGCGATATTTTTATGAAAACCGACGATCAAGTAAACCGCCACTTTAACCAGAAGTCGTAAAAGTAGCCCCGAAGGGGAGAGGGAATAATATTGTTGAGTTACATCTACGCGATATTTATGAAACAAAGCACAGATAAATATTTTCAGTAACATTTAACAACTATATAACTTCGAAAAGAAAACATGGCACGAACATTGTTTAATTATGTCTATGCAATGTTATATTATTTGGTAACATAGGGCGGACATTAGCAAGCCCTGAGATTACACATAGATGTCTATAGTACAAGAAAACAGACATCGCAGGTGTGATTTCAACATCTATGTCACATTGACACGATCAAAAATTGTTTACTGGGTAGCCTAATATGGCAATGGCGAGAGGTCTTGCGCTGATCACAACAGATTTTTTAAATATTTGAGTGGAGAATTCTATTTTTTATTTGCACATTGTTAAAAATATTCCATCCTTTTGTAGCTTAATTACATTCAACATTTCTTTCACACGCTTATTGTTACAAATAAACTCCATTGAAATGCCAACAATAGGCTTCCGTGTATATATATACATACGTAGACTATTGAATAATTATAAAGCCACTCATCCGTCAGTGATGACTTGATTCTAAGTAAAAGCTCATTAGTTTCATTATTCTATACTTATTATCGTTATTATTTTTTCAAAGACAAATTTGTACTAATTTGTTTACCGCTGGGTCGAGTGTAACTCGCTCAAGAGAAGGTTGCTGATTGCAGCCTTGATGGATATGAATGCAAATTTTATTTGCGAATATCAGATCTTGAAATGTATGACAACTTAATAAATAAAAAGATGGTGCGTTGAATTATGTATCGTAATTATACATGTTGCTTGTGTATATGTAAATTGAAGATAAAACCATTTTGTATTCTGATCAATTTTGTACGTAGCTGCATTCTTAATAAGTATATCATCATGATTTCAAAATTCGTGTCGGACGATGAGTGAATAAGCAATTTTAAGGTCCCTAGAAACCGAAATTAACATTTAAATGTTTTCGGTCCAAAAATACGATGTTTCTAGTGAATAAGCACGAATTAGGGTCCCTATAACATGTTTTTAATCTGTCTCTCTCTCTCTTTCTCTGTCTCTGATTTTTAAAGAAACCTATAGCTATCTTTCTCACACCAGTTTCTGTAGTAGGCTGCGCGAGAAAGATACCAATAGTGTGACGTCATCTGTATCTTGAAAATAAATTCAAATATCTCGCAAAGTAATTATTAAAAAATCTGATGTGGCCAACACAAAACCTCCCACTATTTAATTTTTATTATTTTAAATACATAGCTACGTATTTACTAACACTGCAAACTGTTCCATTGCAGAAAACTATTGCATTATTTACTATTTTCTTTTTAAAATGTCACTATTATTAATTTGAAGTGATTAGTCTTTTGACATTGACATTTAGTGTCAGTTACATTCATTTGACTAATAAAAAAAATTATTTTTAAATTTATCTGTAAAATATATAGAAAAAGTATTAATGTATTCCTGCAGAAAATTCAATAATCTTTAATTTTCATAAGACATAAAATGCGAAAAAATGGCATTTAATGATATTTTTTGAAGAAAAACCATTATGAGCTTCAGGTAAAGTGCCATTTCCGGTTATCCGATTTACACCAAAATCTAATGGCTTCTATTCATATTAGAATGGGATGGAAATACAAGGTTTCATATTTTTCTGAATGATAGTATTTGAGTTAGAGTGAAGACAAAATCCATACACACACACATACACAAATACAGACATCATCGTGAAAATGTTAAAATTGGATTCTAGGGACCTTAAAACGTGGTCATTTACTAAAATCTCGATATGTGATTTTTAGCACGATCCCTATACCTCCCTTACCAAGATTAGCGGGAGGTAAAAAATGTTTTTTTTTCATCTTAATCGTAATTTATTGAGTAGTACTTTACGGATAAAGTGTAGATTTTATTATTTTTTATTATGGTTTATGGGCCTATTCAACTTTTGTCACTATGAATGAAAACACAAAAGATGAAATATCTAGTTTGCTCAATAAAATAAAAAAAAATTATGAGAAGCATGGAAAAAAAACCAAACAGCAATCATTAATAAATGATTATTTTAAAAATTAACTTTTTTGTTCAACAAACCATTTTTTGTTTTAAAGAATGTTTAAAAATATTTATAAGAATGCTTTTTTCTAACTAGAAATCTCTATAACTCGAAGAAATTTCACCGTTCCTTTGAGTTTCGAGTTATAGAGGTTCGATTATATCTTCTATAGATTTATTGATAAAAAGATATAAATTATAAAATAATCCGTTGTAATGAATCTCACAGCCCAAACAACTACATGGAAACCAGTTGAAAAATCAAAATGTTTGTAATTGACAGATAATAGTCAGTGTCAAAATATATACAAGATATTCCTATATTCATATTTTTACCTTCCGTCACCTTTAGGTAAGGAAGGTATTGTCTTTGGTCAAAAAATTCGGTGGTGAGTTTTTAATGAATAAGCACGTTTTAGGGTCCCTACAATACGAATTTACTATTTTTAAGATGATGCCTGCATGTATGTATATATGTGTGTGTGTGTGTGTGTGTGACAAATTTTTCTCCGACGATAACTTCAATACTACAATTCTAAAAATTATAATTCTTTCGTATTCCTCTTCTGTACATCCCTATGAAGAGATGATTAGATTTTGGTTATAATTGATCCACCGGAAGTACCCTTATTTGAAGTTTTTAACAGTTTTTCTTAAAAAAACCAAGTTAAATATTATTTTTTGACATTTTGTTATTATTTATTAAAGAAAATACTCTTCTCTATATGGTTTGATTATACATTTTCCTTCATATTCAATAGATGTAGAGTTAAAGAAATTAATTTTCTAAAATTAGTCAGCTTTGCTATTTATCATGGAAACAGCTGCTCATTCAAAAAATTCTAATTGACAGATGTCTGTTGTAAGTGCAAAACCAAATATGGAAAGTATGGGATCAAAAATTAGTATGTCATAGTGTTCCTCGCAAGTGACATGTAGTGAAAGGCTAAAGAGAAGATGGAAGGACTGTATCACAGAAGACTTGAGAAAGGAAGGACTGTGTTGGACAGGAATGAATGGAAGAGAAGAGGAAACAGCGACCCCTAATAAAATAGGGGAAAGCCGAAGCAGAAAGAAATGTGTCAAGTGCATTTTACGTATTGTTTGTATATGTCATAATTTTATTGGATTTATAGAACCTTTTCAAATGAACTTTTGGTATGAAATTTGTAAAAAATAGTATGTGTTCGTGTTCGATTATACATGATATTATATAGAAACTGTTCCACGGTACTTTGGGTATGGGATTTGTACAAAATACATCGAATTGACGGAAGGTCTTGTGCTGGCCACAACAGATTTTTTTTAATAAATTTTGTAAGTAGGTACGAGCCTGTAATATTATAAGTGATATCTTATAGGTCAAAGTTTTAGTTTTGACGTATCAATTATTTAATAAAAGTCAGACTTTAATACTTTCGCATTTATTATTTTAAAAATGATTTCCTATTTTTTATGCAAATTTAAATTCTTCGAATTTAAAATACTTTCTATTGTTCTTATTGTCGTGACGAAAGTATAAATTAAAATAAAATTACATTTTTGATAAAGTTAATTTACAATTAAAATTATCGTAGTGCAACTATTGGTTTTGCCAAGTTTATATTGTATCCACTAAAAATTGCTTTGCAAAAATTATAATCCAATTATTCAAAATTTTTATTGTTGATTAATTTTCTAAGGCTGTGTCCAATATTGCACTTTTATCACCCTAATATCTAAATCCTAAATTTATCTACCCTAAATCTAATGATTATTTAGGATTTTAGGAATTACATTTTAGGGTTTTGCAGGAGCACACTATGCCTTGAAGTTGACGCGCACTAATTAAATAAATCATCTTCGTTGTTATAATTTGTACAAAACGTCAAATTTACTGTAAAAAATAGCTTCTTAGCTTCTATTTTATGAAATATAATATTAACATTTACTCTCAAGCATCAAATTGAATCGAATTGTATAATTCATTTTTGTTGTTCTAAAGTGTTGCCATACAAACCAGTGGATATCACTAGTGTGCCATTCGGAGTTGTATTTATGCGAAGAAAACTTAAATCCTAAATATTAAATACCAAAATGAGACATCGGACACAGCCTAAGTAAAATGCAGAAAAATTAATCCTTCAATAGCAAGACAGTTCAGTGACCCATAGTTTAGTGTCATGGGCATTAGTTGATGTTAACTTTGCATGTATGTATTGCATTCGTGGTAATTACCTGGCCAGACCAGGATTTAACAACAATTTTATTATATAATTATAGGTCGTTCCGAAGATATTTCGCAAGATAAAATAAAGATAATGGACAGAAAACGAATTTTGGGAGCGTAAGATTAAGAAATCATAAGATTTATTGACTCTAAAATCAAATGCACATTAAAAAAAAATCTGATGTGGCCAACAAAAAACCTCCCGCTATTTAATTTTTATTAATTTAAATACATACTTACGTATTTACTAATGCTGCAAACTATATTATGTTCCATTGCATATAACTATTGCTTTATTTACTATTTTCTTTTTAAAATGTCACTATTATTAATTTGAAGTGATTAGTTTTTTGACAGTGATATTCACCTGTCAGCTACATTCATTTGAAATATGTACTGTGTAACAAATGAATTGTGTTTATCTTAGGCATCGGGATTTATAAAAAAAATGATTTTTAAATTTATCTGTAAAATATATACCGTGAGTATTTTTTAACGTGAAACATTGGGTTTGTCATATCTATGGTTACGATTATGTGATTGACAGCAATGTATTTACGTGTCCCATTTAAAATGAAACAGGGAACGAATTTGACATTTGTCAAGACGTCAGTAGAGGTTAATTTTATTTAAATAATTATACCTAATTTCTAAATTAAATTTAGTTGTAGAAAAAATATTATGTGCACCTTGTGCCCGAGTGATTTTCTGACTTGGGTAAATTTCTTACAATATTTAAATATAATTCTTGTCAAATTCATTCCCTATGTTTTTATTGACACAGGCAATTACATTGCTGTCAATCAAATGTCAAGTAATAACTTATAGGAAAATTTAGCGGTTATCTGTCATATTGAGAAGATGTCATTAAAGGTTAATTTTGTTTAAATAATTATACCTGTTTCCAAAAAAATTAAATTTAGTTGTAGAAAAAATTTTGTGTGCACCTTGTGCCCGAAATATGTTTAGTGCTCTTTTCTTACAATATTTAAATATAATACATCCGTCAAATTCGTTCCCTATGTTTCATTTTAAATGGGACACGCAAATACATTGCTGTCAATCAAATGTCGAATCGTAACCATGGATATGACAAATCTAATGTTTCACGTTAAAAAATACTCACGGTAGAGAAAGTATTAATGTATTCCTGTAAAAAAATCAATAATCTGTAATGGTATTTTTGGTCTAGCGACCTTAAAACGTGGTCATTTACTAAAATCTCAATATGCGATTTTCAGCACGATCCCTGTACCTCCCTTTCCAAAGATAGCGGGAGATAAAAAAAATATACTGTAAAATAGTTTGAACAATAAAAGAAAATGAATAAAAACAATTAAACTTTGAATAAAGAACTAAATATTAAAACTGGTTACCAAATTATATATTTCAAATATATTCCCAAATTTTGGATATAGTTTTTAAGAAATATATATCTATTTAACTAAATATCTTTTCAAATCTAAACAGGAAGTGTCCCCAACCGGAACAACACACAGTGGGCGGGAATTACAAATTCAAATTTATTCCCTACTTATACCGAAGGTTACATTTACATTTAAAACGAACAAGATATTTACAAATTATTCTGTTTTCAAAAGTCACACGACATACATCATACAATTATTTTATTTTTGTTTTGCTGTGACGTCAAACTAGGTTAATTGAGCCAAAAGCAAAGCAGCTTTGTGACGTCACTTTGCGCGCAATATTTAAAAATAGAAAAATTGAACGCACTAACATTAATCAGAAAGAAGAATACATTGCATTGATTATTGATATATGTATATTCATTTTGAAATAATTTTGCATATGTTTTGCGCTTTTGTTAATTTTCTCGAAGTTCAATAAATTTTTTTTAAAAATATTGTGAAGGACCCCATTGTATTATTTTTTTTCAATTTATTGCATATAAAACATAAAGTTATCTACAAAAATATTACGAAAAGAAATAAAAGAAATATATTACCAATTTTGTTATCAACAATAATAAATATTTTTTAGTAATAATAGTTTTAAAAACCAATGTATTATCTGTGATATATTTGGTAAATATTTTAAAAATTCATGATTTTTATTTCATTTTTATCAATATTTTTATTTATGTATTTTCAAATTAAAAAGATATAGTAATATATTTATTTGTTTGGTAATATCATAACAAGTAAATATAAAATTTTCCTAAGTCAAAAAGTATATATTTTATTGTATTTTAATAGTATATAATAAAATAAATATTACTTATTTATCAAAAATCTATTATATAATGTACACTAAACTTATTTTATAGATATATTTGTTTGTGTGTACATTTCCTTAAAATTTAAAATATTTTAGAATTTATTTTAAAAAAATTATAGTCTACAATTCTAATAATTCAATTTCAAATTTAAATCTAACCGAAATTATTAAAATTTATCCAAGAAAAAAAATGTTAACATTAGTAGTTTTTATTTTAAGCAACAAAAACATCAAACAAAAATTTGTAATAATTTTTTTCGTTTCAATAAAAAATTATACGCACGTGTCAAAAAAAAAAACATCTTATATTACAATATAAAATCAAGGTTTTCAAAATATAGTATTACATTTATCAAAACTATCAAATTTCATATTTTTTTTTCTTAAATATAATAGTACATTAAAAAACAAGTATCATAAAGCAATCTATTAACAGACGAGTCCAAGTTTTACAAAGGACGAGTGCTTTAATAGGCCTTATGAAACATGTTTTTTATAGGGACTATTTTTTCTATTAAGGCAATTTTAAAATTAAATTTTTGAAAAATGCAACTTGGCAAAAATATTTTTTAATGTTATATGGGTAGCGCTTCTCGGTAACAATTGAAATTTTACATTTTGACAGTTTGTGTATTGTGTGTTGTGAGTTTTGTCTGATTGTATATATTAATACATTTGTAGAGTCTTTATTTTAGATTTACCTATTGTATTTTATATTTTTATTCAATTTTGACGTTTTAAACTGTCATTATTAATTCCATAGCAACAACTATAAGTAACACTTTATTCACATGTGAATTAATTTTTTTTAAAACACTCTCACAAAATTTTAACTCACTCTGCAACAAATAATGCATTTAAAATAAGATCAGGGTACGAAAATAACACCATAATATTTATCAGACATCATCAGCCATTTTCATTATTTTTCACGGCGCAAATGACAGACAATAAAGCATTTTAAATACATTACTTGACATCTATCAGCGACGATTGTCATGCTCAGCCTACTAACTGATCAGTTTTTTGTTTTGTCAAAATTAAATATTATAATGGTTTTTATTAGTATTTCGTCAAAATTGAATAAAATATTGTACAAACCACGTGAGCTAAGAATGTTTATTCACTCGAAGAAAGTGACTCACTCGCCCTTACGGGCTCGTGAGCTAAATTTTCTTCTCTTGGATAAACGTTACCTTAGCTCACTTGGTGTGTAAATATCTATTATTGACATGTCATATATGACATATTTCCCTGATTTTATATTATATTTGACATTTGTCAATACTATTGTTATTTGGATATTATTTTTAGAGTTGTTTACTAAGAGACAGTTTTGTTATTGTTTATATTGACTGATATACGGTTTTATGATTTATAAATATTGTCAATAATTTAATAAAATATTCCTAAACATTGTATCAAACAGTGCGCTTATAGATATATATACTTAAAAAACGAAATAGAAAAAAAAATTTTTTTTTTGCTTTTTTGTTAAAATAAATTATGAAAATAATTTATATTACCTAATTATTTCTATGAAAAATAAATAAAATATTTGAAAATCAGGTTGTTTTGCGTTTTTGATAAAATAAATTTCCCCATGGGCACTCCAAAGTGATGTGAAGAGTGTACTGTGTTTTAACACAGTAAATATTTTCCATAAAATTATTTTATTTTTCATAAAAAAATCTACTAATTGTTTCTATGGAAAAAATAAAATTTGTTTGAAAAACAATTTTTTACTGTTTTTTTTATTAAAATCAACAATTTCCTGTCGTATTTTTTGCATAACGCGTAAAGTAGGCGTGTTCGTGACGTCACAAGACAAATGAAAGAGTATGCGATATGCGACAATTTTATCTAACCTTAGTGAACTGGATATTTTCCAGGGACGTAATTAGGCTAATTGTTTGGAGATATTGTATCATATTACAAAAGTAGTTAATAATAATTAAATAAAATAATGGAAAAGTTTGAGAATATTATTATTGATAAATGTATTTATAACATATTTGTTTATCTATATAATTATGCACAATATAGATAAATATATAAAAATATATATTTAATGAATTCTACAACAAAAATTTAAAGTGTTTTAAGTGCCGTTTTTATGTTAAAAATCAACGAAAAGTATTTTGACAAAACAATAATGATAGCTACAACTTTTTCTTTTATTAATATTCTGATTTAAATACGTGATCCAAGCTGGAATAATTGAGAATAAAACATATGGCATATATTTTTTTAAATTTCTTTCAACAATAACACACTTCACACTCTTTTTTCCACTTCTTAAATGTTCCTAACCAATCTTATTTAGAATGCTTTCAAAAAACTCGAAAAAATAAACAAAAGCGCGTAGTGTCAAATCAGGTAAGTGTGACGAATGTTCTATTACTTTTATTTTTATCAAAAACTGAATAAATTGCTCTCAGATTAATTCCATATTTTCATTCACAATACTTGACGTACTTGATTTTCTAATTTTTAATTATTCTAGCGTGACCCTTATGCCTGATAAACTTTTGTGACACCTATTGAGGACCACAATACAAGTCAAAATATTTTAGTAAAAAAAATCTAATTTGGAGTAGGCTATGAACACAGAAACGTATGTCTAATCATTATTCAATTCAAAAGTCAAGTTGTCGAAATTAATCGTGAAATGTAATTTTAAGGTGAAAGATAATAAAGAATGATACAGAATATTGCCATTCACCGTTTTCTAATTTATTTCTATTTCTAAAATAAGGATTCAAAATTTCTTTAGATAAATTTTGACAATATGTCGTCCCAAATACTTTCAAATTGACATACGTTTTTTGTTCATAGCCTACTCTAAGTTAGGATTTTTTTTTTAAACACTACTTGTTCATAATGTATTGTATGATATACGTGTTAAAAGTGTTCGTGGGGTTGCTTCACTCGCTACGCTCGCTCCTCAATATTCCCCACTCACAATATAAAATGTCACTTTTAACACATATCATAAATAACTATAATTTTTTAAGAATTGTCATGATAAATTGCTTAAAATTGATAACAAATAAATTTCTATTTTTCAAATTATGAGTGGAAAAATCTTAAAGCAAAATTAAATAATTTCCAGTTACATATTTTGAAATTTCCTAAACCACGTGTTGAAACCTAAAATGCAGTACCGTAATAAAAAAATCTTACCCATAAGCCAAGCCATGCTGGAGCGTTTTAAATTGAAAAAATCTCCAACCCCTTAGTCCGTGTTTTATATTACAGAGCACTTTTTATAATAACAAGCCGACAAGCCCGACCGGTGAGACAAACGACAAACAAGCATCCACGGCTATCTCGAAAATAGATTCTATTTTCTTGCGCGCTGTGTTTTCGTTTCCAAGGCGTACGCGATACTAGCCGATACTGGCGGGAACGAACAGAATAAATGACGATCATCCTTGCGAAAGTCTGGTTTTATTGCCCTCACCTAAAGTTGGCTGTGGCGCCGATAGTCAACTGTGACGGAGAACAGCGTTGCGTATTTGTTTTTTGCAAGGCGGTGCATGGAAACGGGTTTCGATGCATAATTAGGGGAGGGTCGACGAGATTCTTTTGTTTTTCAATGTTTTCTTGACATTTTTTGTAGGACATGGACGTTAAGTATTGAGAATATGTTACAGCAATGTTCTTATGTTTAAATAAGATAATATACAAATATATTTTCGAATCTACCGTGAGTATTTTTTAACGTGAAACATTGGGTTCGTCATATCTACGGTTACGAATTGATATTTGATTGACAGCAATGCATTTGCCCGTTCCATTTAAAATGAAACATAGGGCACGAATCTGAGAGAAGTATCATATTTAAATATTGTAAGAAATTTAGCGGAGTCAGAAAACCACTCGAGAACACTAAACATATTTCGGGCACTAGGTGCACACCGTATTTTTTCTACATCTAAATTAAATTTTTAGAAAACAGGAATAATTATTTAAACAAAATTAACCTCTAATGACATCTTGTCAATATGACAGATAACCGTTGAATTTTCCTATGAGTTATGATTTGACATTTGATTGACAGCAATGTATTTGTCTGTCTCATTTAAAATGACACATGGGGAATGAATTTGACAGAAGTATTATATTTAAATATTGTAAGAAATTTAGCCGAGTCAGAAAACCACTCGGGCACAAGGTGCATACTATATTTTTTGTACAACTAATTTTAATTTAGAATGCAGGTATAATTATTTAAACAAAATTAACCTCTATTGACGTCTTATCAAATGTCAAATTCGTTCCCTATGTTTCATTTTAAATGGAACGGGGAAATACATTGCTGTCAATCAAATGTCAAGTCGTAACCATGGATATGACAAACCCAATGTTTCACGTTAAAAAATACTCACGGTATATGATTATTATATTTTTTAAATTCATAATAATGCATTAAAAAACAAGTATCATAACGCAATCTGTTAACGTACGAATCCAAGTTTGGAAAACGAGCCGCGGGGCGAATGCGTTAACAGGCCTTAAGAAACTTTTTTTTTACTATTTTTACCTTCCGTCACCTTTAGGTAAGGAAGGTGTTGTCTTTGGTCAAAAAATCGGTGGTGAGTTTTTAATGAATAAGCACGTTTTAGGGTCCCTACTATACGAATTTACTATTTTTAAGATGATGCCTGTATATGTGTGTGTGTGTGTGTGTGTGTGTGTGTGTGTGTGTGTGTGTGTGTGACAAATTTTTCTCCGACAATAACTCCAATACTACAATTGTAAAAATTATAATTCTTTCGTATTCCTCTTCTTTACATTCATATGAAGATCTGACTAGATTTTGGTTATAATTGATCCACCGGAAGTACCCTTATTTGAAGTTTTTAACAGTTTTTCTTAAAAGTTAAATATTATTTTTTGACATTTTATGGTATAAATATTAAAGAAAATACTCTTCTACGGTTTGATGATATTTTTTTTCATATTCAACAGATATGGAGTTACAGAGATGTAAAGAGATTAACTTACAAAAATCAGTCAGCTTTGGAAACAGCTGATATATTAAAAAAATTCTAATTGACAGATGTCAGTGTCAAGTGCAAAACCAAAGATGGAAAGTATAGGGTCAGAAAGTGGTATGTCATAGTGTTCCTCGCAAGTGACATGCAGTTGCAGCCTCGCCTCAGGATTAGAACTTTCAATGCCGGGAGTAGGAAGAAGGCCAAAGAGAATATGGAAGGAATGTATCACAGATGACTTGAGAGAGGAAGAACTGTGTGAAGAAAATGCGTTAGACAGAAATGAGGGAAAAGTAAGAAACAAACCCTAATAAAATAGGGAAAAGCTGAAGAAGAAAGACGTGTCAAGTGCAATTTACATAGTGTATGTTCAAGCTACAATTTATAGAATCTTTTCCAATGAACTTTTGGTATGGAATTTGTAAAAATAGTATGTGTTCGTGTTAGAATTTTACATGATATGTGCTGGCCACATCAGATTTTTTCTACTGAGATAATTTTACAATGAGATTTTTAAAAAATGTAACTTGTCTATTATAAATGATTTAGTTTTTTTTTTTCGTCAGGTATGTTGGTACGATTGTCGTTAAAAAATTTATTAAAAAGTACATAAACATATATTAAAAATGTTTTTAAGAATATTTAAATAGTACATAGTTCATATTTCATATATGTTATTAAATAAATCATTAAGATAAGAAGAAGCTCTTTTATCTATTAAGCATAAAATTTATCTATTCTGCAACTTCCTTTCAAAATTAGAAAAAAAAACACTATTTCTTATGATGCAACACATACGAGTATATATATCAATATAATAATATTTATAAACAATATATTTTGCAATAATACAAATTATGAACGTCATAAACCAATAGGGTTTTATCTAAATCGTTGAGTAATACTTTAAAAAAATCTGTTGTGGCCAGCACAAAACCTTCCGTCAATTTGATGTATTTTGTACATATCCTATACCAAAAGTTCCTTGAAAAAGATTCTATATATCCTGTATCATTGTAACAAGAACACACTATTTTTTACATAACCATACTGAAAGTTCCTTTGAAAAGATTCTAAAATCTAATAAAATTTTAAAACGAATACGAACGTACATTATGTATTGCACTTAACACTTCCTCCTACTTCAACTTTTCCCTATTTTATTAGAAGTCGCTGTTTCTTACTCTTCTTTTCTACTCATTCCTGTCCAAAGCACCTTCGTGATATAGGTCTTTCTCTCTCAAATCTTCTGCTATACAGTCCTTCCATCTTCTCTTTTGCCTTTCTCGTACTTCTGGCATTATAAGTTCCTATCTTGAGGCGAGGCCGCAAATGCAAGTCACTGGCGAGGGACACTCTGTCACTTACATCACTTTCAGGTCATATACTTTCCACTTTGGTTTTGCACTTGATACTGACATCTGTCAATTAGAATTTTTTGAATATACATATCTGCTGTTTCCATATTTTTTTCAAAGCAGACTGATTTTTGAAAGTTAACCTCTGTTAATCTCTCTATAACTTTATATTTATTGAATATGAAGGAAAATGTATAATCAAATCTTACAGAGAATAAAATTTTCTTTCATATTAATGATCATAAAATGTTGAAAAATGATATTTAACTGGGTTTTTTCCAGAAAAACTGTTAAGATCTTCAAATAAGGGTACTTCCGGTTGACCAATTATAACCAAAATCTAATCAGCTCTTCATATGGTTGTAAAGAAGAGGAATACGAAAGAATCATAATTTTTAGAATTGTAGTTTTGGAGTTATCGTCGGAGAAAAATTTGTCACACACACACACACGGACACACAGACACACACACGGACACACACACACACAGACACACACACACACATACAGACATCAATGTAAAATTAGTAAAATCGTATTCTAAGGATCTTAAAACGTGCTTATTCATTGAAAACTCACAACCGAATTTTTTGACCAAAAACAATACCTTCCTTTTGACGGAAGGTAAAAATATAAAGTTAAAAATTTATTATTTTTTCTTATGGCGGAGGACAACATTCTAGTTCAAAATTATTATTGTACTTATGGCGTAAATAGAAAAAAAATAAGGTATTCTACCGTGACCCTCGTATAAAATAGAATATTAATAATTAATTAAAAAGTTGCAGGTATTATTGTTTCCATCAAAACATAAAAAATCTGTTGTGGCCAGCACAAAACCTTCCGTCAATTCGATGTATTTTGTATATATCCCATACCTAAAGTTCCTTGAAAAAGATTCTGTATATCCTGTAAAATTGTAACCCGAACACACTATTTTTTACAAATTTTGTAGCGAAAGTTCCTTTCCCTATTTTATTAGGGGTCGCTGTTTCTTACTCTTGTCTTTAACACATCTTCTTCACGCAATTCTTCCTCTCTCAAATCTTCTGCTACACAGTCCTTCCATCTTCTCTTTGGCCTTTCTCGTACTTCCGGCATTGAAAATTCAAATTTTGAGGCGAGGCGCAACTGCAAGTCACTTGCGAGAGACACTCTATCACATTCACATATAACTTTGGTTTTGCATTTAACACTGACATCTGTCAATTAAATTTTTTTGAATATCTGCTGTTTCCATAATTTTAGCAAAGCTGACAAATTTTTGAAAGTTAATATCTCTTAATGTCTCTATAACTCTATAACTATTGAATATGAAGGAAAATGTATAATCAAACCGTATAGAGAATAAGATATTCTTTCATATTGATAATCACATAATGTCGAAAAATGATATTTAACTGCGTTTTTTCAAGAAAAACTGTTAAAAACTTCAAATAGGGGTACTTCCGGTGGATCAATTATAACCAAAATCTAATCAGCTCTTCATATGGATGTAAAGAAGAGGAATACGAAAGAATTATAATTTTTAGAATTGTAGTATTGGAGTTATCGTCGGATAAAATTTGTCACACACACACACACACACACACACACACACACACACACACACACACACACATACATACAGGCATCATCTTAAAAATAGCAAATTCGTATTCTAGGGACCCTAAAACGTGCTTATTCATTAAAAACTCACCAACGAATTTTTTGACCAAAGACAATACCTTCCTTACCTAAAGGTGACGGAAGGTAAAAATAGAACACTATTCATAAACCCTCGTAAAATTTTTAAACGGTTCGTTATAATATTTATCCAATAAAAACAGTCGACATTGAAAGAAAAATCAAAATTTTATTTGTTAAATTTGATTCTATTTGTCAAAAATTAAAACGAGCCGTTTTGGAACTTTACGAGTGTTTATGAATATGGGCATAAATTTAAATTTTTTTAATTGTAGAATCCATATGAATATTTTGAAATATTTATCTATATTCTGGATAATTTGTTATAAAATATGTTCAAAATGTGTGAAAGTAAAAGTATAAATTATTAAATGTCTTTACAATACATAATAAAACAATTATACTACGACAAACAATTTCTTATACATTTTTCTTAGTATTTATGAGTCACACTTCATTTAAATATTTTTCTTTCCATTTTTTGTCTCATTACATAACCCTACATTTTCTATTATATACTAATTATCATAAAAATAATATAAATCTACACTAACAACCTTTTACAACCTTCTAGTTTTAAGAATTTCAAAATTCCCAACGTCTACGACGTTGAATTCCTAAAGCCCCCTTATAGTTATGCTAAACGCAGAAAAACCACGCCTCCGGTTTCAGCCAATCACATCGCGCGTATTAATTATAAAACAACTGCATATCAACGGACTCGTGACGTCAGACATGGTGACTAGATATTTATGTCAGAAAAAACGTGCGTTGGTATTTGGAAATAAACGCGTTGGTACTTTAGATTTTTGATTGATTGTACTTTGTTTTCCGGGTGACATTTGACTTTGTTTTGTTTTTGATTCGAAGATAACTTGATTGAAATTAATAATTATATTACGTAGTTTATTGAACATTACAAACTTTGTACTTATTATTAAATAAATAAATACCGGTACTTTAAATAATTTATTTTATGGAAAATTTTATGAGATGATATTTTTTTAGTTTCAAACAAACAAATTTGTTTCTTTCGAATAATTTTCTTGATTGTGAAGCATTAAAGTGGCACAAATAATTACAAAAAGATAATTAATTTACGTCAGTTACGCATTAGGAACTTATAAGTTTATGTTTTCAAAAGAAAATTTATATTTTTTTAGTTAACAACAAAAAAAACTAATTTGATAGTATAATGATTTTTTTTATTGTTGTTTCGTATTACAATTAAAAAAATAATTTATAAGCAAGACATGTACTCTGTTATTCGATTATGAAAAATATGTACGAACCAACGACACGTTTTTTACCTCCCGCTGCCCTTGGTAAGGGAGGTATAGGGATCGTGCTAAAAATCACATATCGAGATTTTAGTAAATGACCACGTTTTAAGGTCCCTAGAATCCAATTTTAACATTTTCACGATGATGTCTGTATGTGTGTATGTATGTGTGTGTGTGTGTGTGTGTGTGTGTGTGTGTGTGTGTGTGTGTGTGTGTATGTGTAGGGATTTTGTCTTCACTCTAACTCAAATACTATCATTCAGAAAATTCTGAAACCTTGTATTCCTATCCTATTCTAATACGAAAAGAAGCCATTAGATTTTGGTGTAAATCGGATAACCGGAAATGGCACTTTACCTGAAGCTCATAATGGTTTTTCTTCAAAAAATACCATTAAATGCCATTTTTTCAAAAATTTATGTCTAATGAAAATTAAAGATTATTGAATTTTCTACAGGAATACATTAATACTTTTTCTATATATTTTACAGATAAATATAAAAATAATTTGTTTTATTAGTCCCGAAGCCTAAGATAAACACAATTCCTTTGTTACACAGTTCATATTTCAAATGAATGTAACTGACAGTAATTGTCACTGTCAAAAAAACTAATCACTTCAAATTAATAACAGTGACATTTTAAAAAGAAAATAGTAAATAAAGCAATGGTTTTATGCAATGGAACAGTTTGCAGCGTTAGTAAATCCGTAGGTATGTATTTAAATTAATAAAAATTAAATAGCGGGAGGTTTTGTGTTGGCCACATCAGATTTTTTTAACTACATAGTCGGTCCGTATTACGAGCACACTTTTATAATAAAAGCACTTTTATTAAGCGCGCTTTTACATTATGTATATTCTTTTGCGAAGTGTGCTGCATAAAAGCGCTTTTATTATAAAAGTATGCTCGTAATATGGACCATATGTTTTTCATCACTTCTTGTTCATCTTTTTGTAATAATTTATACAAAACATATTTTCGTATTTTGATAAATATAGTTATTGATACGATGTGTATAAATATCGTCAAATATTTTGACAAACTTTAGTCAGTAAACAAGAAATCTGATGTGGCCAGCACGTTACCTTCCGTCAATTCTATGTATTTTGTACAAATCCCATACCAAAAGTTCCTTGGAAAAGATTCTATATATCCAGTAAAATTGTAACACGAACATATACCGTTTTCTACAAATTTCATATAGAAAGTTCTTTGGAAAAGATTCTATAAATCCAATAAAATTATAACACGGACATACACTATATAAATTGCACTTGACACTGATATCTGTCAATTAGAATTATATGAATATAACAGCTGTTTCCATGATTAGAGTAAAGCTGGCTGATTTTTGAAAGTTAATTTCTTTATAATTCTTTAACTATATATCTATTGAATATGAAGGAAAATGTATAGTCAAACCGTATAGACAATAAGATATTCTTTGGTAAGAAATGATATTTAACTGCGTTTTCCTAGAAAAACTGTTAAGAACTTCAAAAAAGGGAACTTCCGGTTATAATTTTTAGAATTGTAGTATTGGAGTTATCGTCGGAGAAAAAATTATCACACACACACACACATATAGACATTACCGTAAAACTAGTGAAATCGCATTCTAAAAAATAATAATATATAAACAAATAAAACGTGTTTATTCGTTAAAAACACCACCGAGTGATTTGACCAGACAATTCCTTCCTTACCTAAAGGTAACGGAAGGTAAAAAAAGAATTAGCTACACTTTGAACTATTAGAAATAGTTTTTATTTAATTATGTATGTATTGTTGTAATTTCCTATATTTATACATTCTAAAATGCTTGTATAGAGTACATGTTTCTTAATGAATTCAAATTTTAATCAAATGTAGTTCTTTTATTTCCAGTTTATATCATTTTAATCTATGTCCTTCCTTCTAATGTAAAAATAAAATATAATCCTATATCTTATCAGTTCTTGGAACAACATTATAAAAAAATCATATACGTTTTATCTTTACAACGACTTTAGTCGTCACGTACTAAATAAATATGAACGAAGCGAAAGATATCTGTTGGAAATGTCTGTCGTATCGTATGATTACAAGATGAATGAAACTATTGTATAAATAATATCGTATCTCCCAACGTAAGTTGAATACGACGCTGCAACCAATCTTACACATATACAATACAGTAGAAATGTACATTTTGTATTTTTTATAAATTCGCTAAGTAAGAAAATAGATATTCTTAATATTTAATTGTATAAGGTTATTGTAAATATTATATAAAAATAAAAAATCGTTAATGCCCGGTTTCATCATTGCAGAATAAATTGACAAATATTTATAGTCTAAAAATGCGTACACTTACGTAACATTCTCTTTACAATGAAATAATATTACTACCAAGTTTATATCTCTACCCATTTTTGAATTATTGCCCCAAAAGTCAATATACCCCACATTTAGATAAAAACTTCAAAATTTTCAAAAATCTAATTTGCATATATCTAGATACTTCTCAATGCGCTGATTCCAAATTTTGAAACCGCAGGTCATTATCTCGTTTCGTTCTCGAGATATTTCGATTTATAGTTTTGCTAAAAACCGCCCATTTTTGGGTATTAACCCAAAAATGGGTCGAGATATGAATTTGGCGACATCACCATTCGATTCTACGGACAAAATTACATAAGTATACCAATTTTCAGAATTTTTGAACACCGCATACAATCTCTAAAGCAAAATAACTGAAAATGGCCAAAAATCGCAAAAATCTAAGGTGTACCCCTTAAGATTTTTTCAGATTTTGGCCATTTTCAGGGGTTTTCAAGGTTTTATTCATAAAAAATGAACCGGTTGGACAAAAATTATGAAAATTGCTATACTTATGTATTTTTGCCCGTAGAATCGAATGGTGATGTCGCCAAGTTCATATCTCGACCCATTTTTGGGTTAATACCCAAAAATGGGCAGTTTTGAGCAAAACTTTATATCTAAATATCTCGAGAACGAAACGAGATATTGACCTGCGGTTTCAAAATTTGGAATCAGCGCATTGAGAAGTATCTAGATACATAAAAATTAGATTTTTGAAAATTTTGAAGTTTTTATCTAAATGTGGGGTATATTGACTTTTGGGGCAACAATTCAAAAATGGGTAGAGATATAAACTTAGTAGTAATATTATTTGATTGTAAAGAGAATTATAACCTATTTAAATTTCATAACAAAATACAACAAATAAATTTATGAAGATTTATTAAAAAAATTTGAAATATTGCGTCACATTTTACTGTCAATATTTTTATTATTAAATTTATGATATATCAAAATGTTTAACAAGATTATAGGATTTCAAATCTTTTTTCTAATAATATTGTCAATTTGGGAAATTCACAAATTTATGATTATCTTCTAATGGATTAAAGGATTTCCTGGATTAAAATAAAATTTATTGTCGTAAAATTGATTTAATTTTAAGATAATATATGAAAATACCGCAATATCATTTAAATTGTTTAATTTGCAAAAAAAATATGTATTTTTGTGTTAAAAATTAAATTGGGTTCTATACCAATTTTTACCTCTCGCTAAGAGACGTATTAGATTCATACTAAAAATCGCATATCCAGATTTTAGTAAATAAGCACGTTTTAAGGTCCCGACAATCCGATTATAACATATTTACAATTATGTCGTGTGTGTGCGTGTGTCTGGATGTTGGACGGACGATTCCTCAAAAACTATAATACTTAAGACCTGTTTAACTACGTATTTCTCAATCTGACATTAATGGCAAGAGCTGAAAAGGTTTTGACAGCCGGAAGTGGTAGTTTCTTAAAAAAAAATCTTCTAAATATTATATTTTGAAAATTTTTGTTACTACAAATATTGAAGAATGTAAAGTACTCAATCTAATACACTTAATTTTTTTTATCATATCTTCTATAGATTTAGAGATAAAGAATATATAATTATGTAGAATAATCTGTTGCAAAAAATTGCACAGTCCAAAAACTCCAACTAGGAAAACCAGCTGTCAAAGTCAAATGTTTGTAATTGACAGATAAATGCCAATGTCAAAAATCAACAGTTTTACTGACATTTTTACTCTTACGATTTTACTTTTATGAATCTTGGTAGCATGCACTTTAGAATTCTATATTCGCTTTTTCGGAAATTTTGTGATTTTATATTAAAATAAAAAAAAATTATGACAGTTGTATACAATAAATGCATAAATTATACCGAGAGTTTTTTTTTTATCAGTGAACATGGGCGTATGTCATTACCATAGTTACATTTAAAATGATTGACAGCAATGCATTATCGCGTTTTTTTTTTAAACTGGACATAGGACGTGACATTTAGTATATCTGTCAATGTCATCAAATTGTCATACTTCAAAATGTATACAGTTAAAGAAAAGTTCAAATTGTAAATTGGAGTAATTATAACGAGTCTACAACAAGTTTCTGACTTATGTGCATTAACTTTTAATAAGCGACCCAGTCCAACAACTATAAGAAAAATTTACAATGACTACAGAACTAAAGGTGCGTCAATAAACAGCACAAGAAGAAAATCAGAGCAAGTACTGTAGTTAATAGTAAGAAACAAGAAATTATGCAATTAATTGAAAGTGACAACACCCTGTCAACAATTTTTTTTCTGAAATTAAGAATACTAGTATACAAGGTTTTAAGACAAGAACATTTTAAGAGTTTTAAATATCAAAATCACAAGAGTTATTACACAACGATATAGAACGTACAAATATCTTTTGCGAAGATATGATGAACAAAATTAATAGTGGGGAAATATTACTGGATCGAATTTTATTTACGGATGAAGCGACATTTTATATTAATCGGGAAGTAAATTCACAAAATTGCAGGTATTGGAGTCGTCAAAATTTTCACTTATATCTGCACCAGGTATTCCCCCAACGCTGAATAGGACGTGGTGGAGAAGTGGAGTGGCCTGCAATGCCACCAGATCTTGCACCAAACAATTTTTTTTTCTTTGAGGCCATTTAAAACATTGTATTTACAATGGTGACAAAATAAATATTGATCAATTAAAAAATAGGGATAAAATATAATTTATATTAATTATTTCTTGCCTTAGGCTTATGTCAGAGTATAGAATTATACCATACAATTTGAACTTTTTCTTCAACTGTATACATTTTGAAATATGACAATTTGATGACATTGACAGATATACTACATGTCACGTCCTATGTCCAGTTTTAAAAAAAACGCGATAATACATTGCTGTCAATCATTTTAAATGTAACTATGGTAATGACATACGCCCATGTTCACTGATAAAAAAAACTCTCGGTATAAATTTGCTTTGAATAGAATTGTGGCAAAATAATGACGTTACTTTGACACTTTCGTCTCGAATCGTACGCTTGCAGGCGAATATTTTGAGACACGCATGCTACCAATTTTCGCTTCGTGGTGAAAAGCGAAAACAAATGCCTCATTTGAAAGAATTCTAAAGTACATGCTCCCACTACTGATGTATTTGTGACGTCATCGATTAGATCCGTCAGATTAACTGCGAGTGACTACGAAAACGCTTAATAACTACCGTAAATACAAAGAATCAATGAAAAACATAAATAGAAAAATTTAAAAATGTATTAAATCTTACCTTTTCGTATTTTCATTGAATTTCAATCTTCAAATCACTTATTTTCACAAAAATCTATTCTAACTTCTAAACTAAACTTCAACTAATCTCCTACTACACTATTTGTTGGGATTGGGACTGGGTTTCTAACCTATAAAAACAGAACAAACAAGTAAAAACATCACATTCATAGAAAAATTTATTAAAATTCTTACAAACTAACTAGCACTAATCGTGCCCACTTCTTCCATGTTCAAATGGGCAATAAACCTCAATCTCATCCTAAGAGCAGGTCTCAACCGTTTAATAATACTTTCTAAATCACTTTTCATCATATCACCAACAAACATATACTTTATATGATATAAAAGATCGCAAATGGGATCCATATATTGTAGGTGTTCTTGTGTGCGATCGATTTGAGCTAATAGTTCGTATAAGGTTGCAGTTAAATCCATAATAGCGACGTTAAATCGCGGGAGAAATGGACCTACTAAATGGCAGAGGTATAAAAGTTGGCATTCTGATTTTATCACGCCTACGAGCTTTTCTTTGATGAACCTGAAAGAAATATTACTGATAGAGCAAAATCGTGTGCACATTCCAAAGTCAACTTTTTGAGAAAAGTTTAACAGTAATGTTCGATCTTCTTTTGTTTTTGAGCTACAGGCAAAAACTTGTTTTTCGCTCATTTCGAAAATATCTCATAACTTTTTTTTTATGGTTGTTAGAGAAAAATTGTTTTAACAAATTTTGTACCGTTTTTTAGGTAAAATAAAATGGTGTAATTAAATTTTGTGAAAACTTCATAGTTCTCGAGATATAACACAAACTTATGATTTTTTTTCTATAGCAGATTTTAAAGTGTGCTTTGTTCAACTCGAAATAGTTGACTAAATGACATTGTAACAGAAAGGGTAGATAAAGAACTTTAATTTTTATTTAAATAAAAACACATTATACATTTTGGCGATTCATATTATATATAACTTCAATTGTATAAACATGAATAAAATGAAATTGTTTTCAAACAAATTCCATAACTACCACGCTACTGAGATTTTTAAATTGTTCTTAAATAATTTAATTTATAATCGGTTTTTCTAATTATTGCACTTTAAAATCTGCTCTAGAAAAAAAAAATAGAATTTTACGCACGACGATAAAATTAAATTATCGACTCCCGAAAAATAATTCACTCGCGAAATCGCTCGTGAATTAAACTTTTCGCTCTTCAATAAAATACAATTTTATCGTCTTGTATAAAAAACATAAAAATTACAAATTTCGAAAAACAATTCTTTCAATGTTTCATTCGCGTGTAGAAAGTTTTTTCCGCACTCACGTGTGGAAAATGAGCGTAGAATAGTATATTCTACAAGTAATGGAATGGCCCATTTTCTACACGAGCAAAAAGTTTGTGGTTCAAGCTAAAGGCGAGGACTACGGTTTGCGAGAGTGGATTATGCCGTTCCAAACGTGTTGTGGACTATACTTTCTCCAACAAGATTTTAGAAATTATACAAAAATGACGTACTCATTGGCTGGTAGCACAAGCGTGGTTCTAACACCGGTATCAACTAGAACCGTGTTAATGACTTGGCACATACTTCAGGGTTGTCAACAAAATAAGAGCTGCCAATATACTGAATTAAGTCGAAAATGTACTGACAGCCATATTCAATAAATTTGACATTATTTAAAACTGTTTTTTCTAGAAAAGTTAAAAAACAAATCATATTAAATAATTTTAAATAGTGTCGGCAGATTTATTGAATACTAGCTGTACCCGTTGCAAATATTTGCGACACACTATATATTATTAAATTATAAATTTTCTTTGTGCCGGAATTAGAATATCATATTGTATTGATGCTGGAAGAAGCTTCTTTCTTACATGTTTTATGGTAATATTTTTTTATTTGGGATTGGTATGACTGCACTAAATATACAAAATATTTTGGCAACGGATAGAACAAAAACGCAAATCAATGTTACCAATCTAATTATTCTGTCGAAAAATTCCTCTAAAGAAAATGTTAAATATTTTTATTAAAAACTAATGTAAATGAAAGCCTAAAATGTTACTTAGTTAAATTTCTAAGTAATATATTATTATTTATATACCCAAAGCATTCAAGCAGCCAATGCACGTCTTTAATAAAAATTGAATTTTAGTAACTAGATGTGTGACGTCATGTACTGGTACATTTGCAGAGGTTTTAGAATCTTTATGAAAAGAGTTATACAGATTGCAATCTATATTATCGACATGGTCATGAACTGTCACATCTACAAAATAAATACTATATTTTCGTCACTGTCCATTTCTATTTAAATTATTTTATAATACTAATCTTATTTACACTTATGTATGCCATATAAAGGCAATAAATAAAAGTGAGCCGAATTTCAAAGAAATATACCGAATTCTTCTGATTGATTAGAAGTGCTATATTTGGCAGTTTCACAGATTTTGTGTTTGCGTTAATGGTCACGTTGCGTCGTTGCGTTGCGTTTAACATTACTTTATAATAAATAGGCCTTTACAACGCACAAAAATGTTTCCAAAACGATACAAATATTTTTCAAATAATAACTTTGACAGTATGAATATACAAATTATCAATGTTGCCAACTATAGCAACAATTAAACGAATAATATGACGTTGATGTACATTATTTATATATTATTCATGTCATATACGATAAGTAATGAACTCTACTATTCATCTTAATAATAATTATATAAGGCTATATACTTTTTGACGGTTAAAAATTATTGAAATTTTATTTCATTTTTCACTATTAGTGATTTTAATGCATTAAGGTTTTTACACTAAGTGATGACGTGCATTGGCTGCTTGAATGCTTTGGGTATATAAACTTACTGCTCTAAAAATCTCCAAAAACCTGTAAAAGTTAACAGAAAACTCCAGTATGGTTAAAAATTTCGAAACGTCAAACGCTAATTCAGAAATAAATAATAATAAAACAAATAAACGTAACCATAGCAACCGAACCAAGATATTTGATATACCGCGCTAATATGCAGCTAAACAGATTCTGATTGGTCAAAAGCCGTGTGGAATTATTTCAATCGGTGTGTGAAATTATTCCACACGGTTTGTTGGACTGATATGGATTCAAACATAATTTTTGGTTGTGGAATGTGTAGTTTTCAAAATAGTGTTGGAGAAAGTTTTTTCCACAAGCAGTACGCAGTGTTTCGAAAAACTGATTTCAGTTGTAATTTTTATGTCAGAAAACTCGTTAAATCGCACTTTCGTAGAAAAATAGTTATATACATATAGAGCGTCGAAAGAAAAGGTTTACGCCTGCGGACGAAATTTGAAGCCCGACGCGTAGCGGAGGGCTTTTATTCGTCCAAGGGTGTAAACTTCTTTCGGCCCGAGGTATGTACAACGTTTTACGCACAACTGCAATCAAATTAAATGTTTTTAAATTATTTTTTAAATACATTTAAAGCTTGTTGCTATATAAAAATATTACGTGGCCAGGTGGCCATGTCACAAAACAATAAGGCGATGCGTTGCATTGCTAACTATTTGGTTATATGAATCTTTTTCTAAATGTCAAGCTTGGAGATTTGAGACAATTTCTGAAGTAATTCCTTAGGCAATTCTAATAAAATCTAGTGAAAATTTAGCGGAACTAATATCATATTTTAAAAATAAGAGTCTTGATTACATTTCCAAATGTATTTTTGATGTTTTGTTTACCAGTAAGCGGGCTTTCTGTATTTTACCGCCCGTATATGCTACTTTACCGCCCGCAGGGTGTAATTTTTCAGTTTTCGCCATGGTAACAACGATGTAAACAAACAATTTTAAAGCAGATGTGCGTAAAATATATTATTTACTCACTTTGGAACGCTGGCAATTTGTCCCAATCCTGCATGATGCCAAACAGAATGCGTCAACGCCAACATATAACTAAACTTATTCTCCAACAGCCCATCATGCGTTCCTTGGAACTCAAACATTTCAAACGGCGTCACCTTATACTGCCAGTCCACCAAACCCGGCATAGAAATAACCTCCACGATTTTATCATGTAAGACCGACCAGTAACTCTCTGGTAACGCGGCCATTATGAGTCCCACAGCGTTTATCCACGCGTGAATCTGCTGGTGGGGTATTAGAGTAAAGCCCTTGGAGACAACGTCCAAGAGATTAGAGGCTACGAGAGAAGGGCCCACCGGTAGAGCCATAAGTTCGACGCATGTGACGTAAAGAGCGTGAGAACCAGAGTTTGGGAACTCGTTGAATCGCCAATCTGTTGTTGGAAATTGAGAATTGCCTGCCATTGCTAAATCAGGTTAAGGATTGAGTATAAATGTAATATATTAATTTTGTCTTGTCGAAGTTGTCAAAACAGACTTGCCTCTCAACATAGAAAAACATCCATGCCTTAATTAGTGGGATTCAAACCCAGAACCAAAAGCGCAATTATGATTAAGAGGCGTTGCTCTAACCATTAAGCCACCGGAGCCGACAAATAATTTAATAATGGCAACAGATTTAGCAAATAATTATAGATTGATTATTTTATTTATTGATATGAGACCCATCAAAACAAAAAAAGACCAAATAGTAATCACACGAAATAAAAAATAACGAATTTTGGAACATTTCGAAATAGATATTTACACACCAAGTGAGCTAAGGTAATGTTATAAATAAGTGAATAAACATTCTTAACTCACGTGGTTTGTATAATATTTTATTCAATTTTGACGAAATAATAATAAAAACCATTATAATATTTAATTTTGACAAAATAAAAAACTGATCAGTTAGTAGACTGAGCATGACAATCGTCGGTGATAGACGTCAAGTCATCTATTTAAAATGCTTTATTGTCTGTCATTTTTGCCATGAAAAATAATGAAAATGGCTGATAATGTCTGATAAATATTATGGTAAGTATTATTTTCGAACCTGGAGTGGGATCACGTAACTGTGAAAACGATATTGCGACTGTCGACAAGTGAAAATGTGATCACGTAAATAATGAAAACCGAAAACGATATCGTTTTAGACTGAAAAAATGTGAATTCTAGTCGACACTCTCAAAGCATGTGAAAACGATAGTCGTTTCTTACGTCTCTTTTTATTTTATACATTTGGGTATAGGTATATCCTTTTCTTATTTACTTGCACTTAGGTAAAAGAATGTAGTGAGCAGTGAGTTGAATTTGACGTTTTGGAAAGAATGAAAGAAATGTCATTATAAATTATTTAAAAATAAATTAATATTTTAAATTTGAAAAGTATTTTTTATTATTTTATTTAGTAAGGCGAAAATGAAATAATTGTGATAAAATACGATAATTATAAAATGAAAATTGATTACAAGAATGACTTTAAGAAAAAAATTCATGAATGTTTTAATAAGCATGTTGCGAAGAACCAAATGCTTATGATTTACTATATATTTTTACTCTTTTGAAATCTATGATAGAAAATTGAAATCTTAGTGATTAGATATTTTCTTATTTCTACTGAAATTTCCCTGATTTACTATTAAAATTTAGTGAAAGAACTACCCAAAAGAAATATTTTCGGGCAATATTGATATTCCAATAACTGTAAAAGTGTTGATTACAACAAAGCATATTTTGATTGATTACAATAAATAAAAGAAAGAAAATTTTATTAATATTTTAATAATATTATATTCTGCAAAGCAGCAAATATAACGATTCTAGCTTGTGTTTTGTGATTAATATTTTGTAGTTTTTACATAAAATTAAAATTTGTGAATTGATCATTATCTGCAGCCCGTCGAAGGTTGTGCGCCGTTATTTAAATGTGGCCCATACTTTATTTACTTGAAATACAAAACTTATTAAAAAAAACTAGATTACTTTAAAATAACAATCTTGTATATTTGCGATCTTAAAAGGTCTCTTAAAGTTTTAATTATATATTTAGAAATATTTTTGTTTACTTTCTTCTGGAATATCATAAGGAACAAAATTAGATGATACATGGCATCTGTAACTAATTGATAATTTAACTTGTATCCTTCTTCAATTCTTATAGCATTGCTATTATGAACGAAATAAAAACGAAGGGCGAGAATAATACTTTTTGACAGATTAAAAATTTTAATGACATTCATATAAATTATCTGTCAAAACTACTATCTATATATATAAAAAAATAAGGTTTTTCTTTGGGGCCTTAGTTATGGACTTCTACCGAACAGATTTTAATTATTCTTTTTTTACATGAAAGCTGTTAGCATGTAGATGTGCACAAAAATCTAAAATGTTACAATAATGATTCCGACTATTTTTTATAAGGCCTTAAAGATTTTTTATTAAGTACCGCTGTCAAGCGATAGATGGCAGCACTGAACAACTTGAAGATTAAGAGAATGATGTAAAATATATACAATTTGTGAAAATTGCTACAAAAATAATATTTTGAGCCGCCTCGGTGGTCGAGCGCGTTAAGGCAGCACTCAAACGATCTTCACCGCTCTGCTCTGGGGTCGTGGGTTCGATTCCCACCAGGGGCTTGGATGTTGTGTGTGTCCCAAAAAAATACTTTACAAATAGCTCCGGGCCAATGTACGAAAAGTACGAGGCCGAACCCAATTAAAAAAAAAAAAATAATATTTTGTGTTATTTTAGAGCTGGTTTATCAATGCAAGGTTAAATAATGTAACAGGTAAATAACATGCAAAGCTTTTATCATACAAAAATTAAAAGTTAACCTTAAATGACAAGTAAATATGTCAACATGTCAACTTATAGTGAAACCATAATAAGGAATTTTTGCCCTCAAAAATTAATAAATATAATAGTAAATTCATTACTTCAATTATGATAAGTAATTTAGTAATATTGAGCAAAATTAATGAAGATATATATTTTGTACTATAATATAATTTTTTAAACTAAAATTTAAAAATTTATTGAATTATATATCCCGTAACTAAAATACAGCATTATTACCTATTTAAAAATGGACAAGAGACAGGTGTACATTTACAGGTTTTTAAATAACGAAATCATTAAATTCAAAAGAGTATATTACAATCAACCACTTGGATGCCCCTATTTTCCCGCTCTTAAACGTTACCCCTTAATGCTACCTTTTACAATATGTTTTCGAACTTTTGAAACATGATTTTACATTAACCAAATATGAATTCACATTAACGAAAACTGATTTCACACAAATTAGAAGTGAATTCCCAGTAACGAAATACGATTTCACATTAGCGAAACGAAAACTGATTTCATGTAAAAGAAAACTGAATTCATACCAATCAAAACTAATTTCAACTAAACGAAAACAGATTTTAAACCCTCCGGTTACTTTTCTCACTTTTAGCGTAGCTAACATTGTTGTAAACAACTTTTATCATTGTTGTAATCAAGTTTCATCATTGTTTTAATCAAGTTTTTTTATTGTTCTGATCAAATTTAATCTTTAGTTAAGTTTCTTAAAAATACTATTCGCTATTTATTTAATATTTTATAAGTTCAGAAAAATATTTTAATATATTTTAGGGACAATACATTTGCCTTATTTTTTTTTTGCCTCTCCAAAGGTGACTATTGCCCCTTCTTGCCTTTCCTTGGTGGTGCCTATTTACGATTCCTATGTAAAATCTGTTTTCATTTAGTTGAAACTGGTTTTTAGAATTGTGAATTCTGTTTTCATTATTACAAAATCGGTATTCAGGAGTGATAAATTAGTTTTCGTTACTGTGAATTCAGGTTTCCTTTGTGTAACATTAAGTTGTGAAATTATACTGTAGAGGGTATAGATATGCAATGATAATCCATACTGTTTTAAACCGAATAAAGATGGTAATTTGAAAAATAGAAATACGTTCATTCCTCATAGATTACAATAATGCATACATTTTTTGTGTACAATAAATTATTACTACAATAATTTAACTTGAAATCATAAATGAAACACATTGATTACGACAATAACAATATTTGTTGGTGACAATAAATTTTATACATTATAAAATGGAATTAAATGAAGTAAGAATGATTGCAACATTGATTCATAATTATAATTTATAATAATAAAATATAACATTGAAAGACGTTGAATATGCGGATAATCTCTGTTAGATGTTTTACCTTTTTCTTTATTTAAATTTATAACAATAAAAAAAAAAAAATAGACGAACTGTCGAATTTACCCCTAGCATCAAATCTTCAAATCATAAACTGTTCAATTAAACGAATACCTACTGTAGTTCCTATAGAATTTTTATTTTATTTTTCTATATAAATTGCATATTTTTAATAGGTTTGTTTATCTGTTACAAAATTTAACATTGCTGCAGTTTGTTGTAAAATTTGTACAATAATATCCAAAGTTCCTCATCAAATAATTACGGATCAATAAAATCTATCCTGGTCCTGTGTTACAAGACCTGTATTTCGTATGTATCAAACCAGTTTCAGTTCCCAATTTACAGTTTTTATTTATAAACCGTCAATCAAACATATAGTTTTCCTAACTAACAGTTACCATTACTTTTGCATTAACAAACCGACCCTAAATAATTTACTTATTATTACCAGTGTTGTGTTAAATAATCTCCCTATTCCTATGTGCTCAACAAAGCAGCGGTAGTTAAAAAAGTGTAGAAAAGTACCAAACATTAAATACAAATAAGTACAGAAAATTTAATAATGTTACCCCATATTGTTTGTTGCAAATATTTGCAACGGGTACAGCTAGTCTATATATATAAAAAAATAAGGTTTTTCTTTGGGGCCTTAGTTATGGACTTCTACCAAACCGATTTTAATGATTCTTTTTTTAAATGAAAGCTATTAGCATGTAGATGTGCACAAAAATCTAAAAT
The DNA here is from genome assembly GCA_943142095.1 of Ophonus ardosiacus. Lineage (NCBI taxonomy): Eukaryota > Metazoa > Arthropoda > Insecta > Coleoptera > Carabidae > Ophonus > Ophonus ardosiacus. The sequence continues at coordinate 4,447,668 of OW964835.1, forward strand.
GTTACAGTTTTGATTCCGTCTATTTTTTATAAGGCCTTAAAGATTTTTTATTAAGTACCGCTGTCAACCGATAGATGGCAGCACTGAGCAACATGAAGAAGAAGAGATTGATTTAGAATACATACAACTTATGAAAACTGCTACAAAATAATATTTTGCATTATTTAGGGCTGGTTTATTAATGAAAGTTAAATAATTTAACAGGTAAATATCTTAAATCATGCAAAGTTTTTATAATACATAAGTCAAAAGTTGACCTTAAATGACAGATAAATATGTCAACATGTCAACTTAAATGAAAGCATGAGAAGGAATTTTGTCCCTCAAAAATTAATAAATATAATAGTTAATTCATTAATTTAAATATGGTAAGTAATTTAATAATATTGAGCAAAATTAATAGAGATACATATTTAGTAATAATTTTTTTTTTTCCTAAATTTTAAAAATGTATTGAATTATATATCCTTTATCTAAAATACAGCATTATCACCTATTTAAAAATGCACAAGAAATAAGTGTACATTTACAGGTTTTTAAATAAAGAAATCATTAAATACAAAAGAGTATTATATTATAATCAACCAGTTGGATAACCCTATTTTCCCGCTCTTAAACGCTACCCCTTAATGCTATCTTTTACAATATGTTTTCCCACTTTTGAAACTGATTTCACGTTAACAAAATATGAACTCACATTAACGAAAACGAATTTCACACAAATGAAAAGTGAATTCCCAGTAACGAAATATGATTTCACATTAACGAAAACTGGTTTCAGGAAAAAAAAAAACTGAATTCACACCAATGGAAACTAATTTTAACTAAAGAAAACAGATTTTAAACCGTCGGGTTACATATTCTCGCTTCTAACGTAGCTAACATTGTTGTAATAAACTTTTATCATTGTTGTAATCAAGTTTCATTATTGTTGTTAAGTTTCTGAAAAATGCTATTCGTTATTTATTTAATATTTTATAAGGACAAAAAGACATTTTAATATATTTTAGAGACAATAAAAATGCTTTATTTTTTCGCCTCTCCAAGAGGTGGCTACTGTCCCTTCTGCCCTTCCTTGTAGGTGTTCATTTAAAGTTCGTATATAAAATCTGTTTTCATTTAGTTGAAACTGGTGTTTAAAATTGTGAATTCTGTTACAAAATCGGTATTCAAGAGTGACAAATTAGTTGTCGTTACTGTGAATTCAAGTTTCCTTTGTGTGAAATCAAGGTTCGTTAATGTGAAATCATATTTTGTTAACGTGAAATAGAATTTCAAAAGTGTGAAATCATACTGTAAAAGGTATAGACATGCAATGATTATGCATATTGTTTTAAACCGAATAAAGATGTTAATTTGCATAATAGAAACACGTTAATCCCTCATAGATTACAATAATGCATAAAATTTTTGTGGACAATAAAACAGCCATTATTACTACAATAATTGAACTTGAAATGTGAAATCATAAATGAAACACGTTGATTACAACAATAACAATATTTGTTGTTGACTATAAATTATTTACGTTATAAAATGAAATGAATGAATAACGTTACCCCATATTTTTGTTGCAAATATTTGCAACGGGTACAGCTAGTTTAATACAAAAACATTAGTCTGTAAACGATATCGTTTTCACAAAACGTAGTCACTTTACGGAAATAACCGAAGTTGAAAACGTAGTGAGTGACTAATTTTACGTGATCGCTAAGGAAACAAATGTCGTTTTCACTTCTCGATAATCGCAATATCATTTTCACTTTTACGTGATCCCACTCCAGATATTATTTTAAATGCATTATTTGTTGCAGAGTGAGTTAAAATTTTGTGAGAATGATTTAATTTTTTTTTTTAATTCACATGTGAAAAAAGTGTTACTTATAGTTGTTGCTATGGAGTTAATAATGACAGTTTAAAACGTCAAAATTGAATAAAAATAATTTAATAATTTGTAACAATGACATACGAAGATGACAGATAATTTTCTTTTCTTTAAATAGGTGAATGTTTGCTTAGCCTACTTAAATTTTTTTAAATAGAAATAAAATACTAATTTTGAATTGATTTTTATCAAAATTTTCGCAATGTAAGAGTATGACATTATTTAATCATTGAATTCTGAAGAAAATTTACTATTTCCCTAGTTAATAAAAAATATATACCATTAAAAAAAAATAACATTGATCCATAAGTTGAGTACCACTGGTTTTAAAATAATAGTGGTTATGCCAGAATGTGTCCCCCTCTATGCCTTACAAAATATCTTAATCACTTTTTATGTAACTTTGCACATACATGAATAAAATGCACAGTTCCATTAACTTGATACACCCTGTATTAATACTGATGAAAAACAGAAAGGATACTTTCTACAACACGTTTTACAAGTCTCAAATAATAGTCCATATCTGGAACCCAAAACGATTCATCATTTTGCCGGCTCATATACATTTGATAGGCCTCAGATAGGGCCCAATTAGGGGCCCTAATTTCTTTAAGGCTCCCTAAAACTGCCGCTACTAGCCTCCTTTTCAAGGGAGGCCTATCTCTCAATTTATTTTCATAATAATGCAACGTATTATATAAATAAGTAACGGGTCGATCTACAAATACCACAATAAATACACAAAAAATTACACCCAATCACCCAAAAATGAATGTAACATACCGTGAAACTTGTAAAGACACCCCAAATGTTCAAGAAGTATTTCTAAACTTTTAGCAACTTGTTTAATTTCCAAAAATCTGTGAATAACTATATCAAAAACCGGAAGGAACCGAAGGCAGACATTCCCAAAGTAGACCGGAAGTGGATGGTGCGTTCCAGTCCCAACCGAGCTCCCTTGCTCTTCCGGGGCGAACTTTTCCGGGTATTTCCTGTGAAAAGCTAAATGTTTTTCGTGCCTAGAATACAAAAAATACCCATTTCTAGGTTTGCCCGGCGTGATTTAGATATATTCGGTTTCGATATGTTTGTACCGTTGATGGCGCTTACCAGGCGTCACCTCATGGGCCCTCAAAGCTGGCGGGGAGGAGCACCAAACAATAATGGGGTATTCCACTACTTGTTTTTATTTTTCAAACAAAGTAATGGAATATCTCATTGGGACTATAGTGAGTTAATTTGTAGGGCATTCGAAGCTGTAAAAGAAAGTGTAAAATACAGAAAATTCGTCGAAGACTCACCAGTTTGATTGTTTCCAATGTTCAGGTGAATTTTCTTTTACGAATTCTTGTACTCTATTACGAAATTCTGCTGCTTTTAATAATAAAAGTTGTATAATAAAGAAGCATACTTGTGCCTCATTGCCTTCTTGTGTTCTTAAAGCCTACAAACGACCAAAAAGTAATATTTTTACCCTCAAATATTTAAAAATTCACTAGCGGTTGCTGAAAATGCAACACCAAAAAATCTGTTGTGGCCAGCACAAGACCTCTCGCCATTTCCATATTAGGCTATATAAGTATTGTATTGCACTTTGCTATCGAACCGTCGTTTTATAACAAAATATTACAGAACTTTAGCCAAATATTGTTTTTTATTGTATTTAGCATGTCTTCTGCACACAGATAATTCTAATTATATATATTTTTCATTGTATGAGGAAGTTCCTATATGTCACAGATTCTACCAATTCATTAACCAGATTAGCGGTATTTCTGATGGATATGCATATTACCTATAATTTCAAATATTTAATTAATAAAACAATAAGAAAGATTAAATGTACTTCCCAGAAAAAGCTATCAAAATGTCACTAAAACTGTTTATTTTTGACACTGAAATTTGTCATTTACAAAATATGTTATAAACATTTGAATTTATCAATTGGTTTCCTTAGTGTAGTTTCGCCTACTCGACTTGTTATATCCCGATATTCTATATATTATAGCGTCTTTATCTCTAAATTTATAGAAGATATAATAAAAAATTTAAATGTATCAGGTGTAGAATTTTGTTCTTCAAAATTAGTAATATCAAAAATTTTCAAAAAATAATATTTGAAAAAATTTCTTTTAGAAACTACTACTTCCGGTTGTTCAATTGTTACCAAAACCTTTTCAGCTCTTCCCAGGAATGTCAGATTGAGAAATTCATAGTTAAACAGGTCTTATGTCTTATAGTTTTTGAGGAATCGTCCGTCCAACATCCAGCCATACACACACACATCCACACACACACACACACACACACACACACACACACATACACACAGACATCATTGTAAAAATGTTAAAATCGGATTCTAGTGACCTTGAAACGTGCTTATTCATTAAAATCTGGATATGTGATTTTTAGCATGATTCCAATACCTCTCTTAGCGAGAGGTAAAAGTCTGATGTGACCTTCCGTCAATTCTACAGAGTGATCAAAAACACCAGGTGAAAGCGGAAATACTATTTGACATGTCATTTTTACCATACATACAAACAGGTTATGTCAGAAGTGGAGCCTGACAGCTAATAGGATTTTGGGTAATTGAAATGCTATAGATTATTGCTTAAGGGTAAATTAAGAAATAAAAGTACGTGGGTAAGGAAAACAACACCCATTTTAATAAAAAAAAATAGATATTTATACACCAAGTGAGCTAAGATAATGTTTATTCATGAGAAGAAAGTTTAGCTCATTAGTATATTAGAATAAACATTAGTTCACGTGGTTTATACAATATTTTATTCAATTTTGACGAAATAATAATAAAAAACCATTATAATATTTAATTTTGACAAAATAAAAAACTAGCCAGTGTTCATGACAATTGCCGATGATAGACGTCAAGTCATCTATTTAAAAAGCTTTATCTGACATTTGTCATGAAAAATAATGAAAATGGCTGATATCTGATAAATACTGTGGTGAGAGTTATTTTCGTGCTTGATGTTATTTTAAATGCACTATTTGTTGCAGAGTGAGTTAAAATTTTGTGAGAGTGATTTAAAATACACCTGAATTTAAATTTTCAAATGTCACTGTCAACAACAGGAAATAAATAGATTCTATTATCCAGTAAAATTGTAACACGATATAGGTAGTATTTTTTACAAATTCCAAACCTAAAGTTCATTGGAACAGATTCTACAGTAAAATTTTTGAAAGAAGTCCGATCAAGGTCATCTACGAATTGTATCTATGAATTAAGATTTTGTGCTGTCAAATTTAGTGGTGTCTTTTACTTAGTTTTTATGAGGGTACAAAATATCTTGTGTACTTCATAAAAACTATGTAAACGACACTTCTAAATTTGACAGCATAAAATCTTAATTCATAGATGCAATTCGTAGATGGCCTTGATCGGACTTCTTTCAAAAATTTTACTGTATATACCTATCCAATAAAATTATACCACGAACATAAACTATGTAAATTGCACTATGAAAGTTAATTCCTTTTTAATTATTTAACTCCATATCAATTGAATAGGAACGAAAATGTATAATCAAACGGTACAGACAACAAGATATTCTTTCATTTTCATAATAACATGCCAAAAAATATTTAATTGCGTTCGTTCAAAAAACACTGTTAATAACTTCAAATACGGGTACTTCCGGTTGACCAATTATAACCAAAATCTAATCAGCTCTTCATATGGATGTAAAGAAGAGGAATATAAAAGAATTATAATTTTTAGAATTGTAGTCTGGAGTTATCGTCGGAGAAATTTTTCTCACATACACAGACACACACACACACACACACACACACACACACACACACATACATACAGACATCATTGTACAACTAATAAAATCGCATTCTAGGGACCCTAAAACGTGGTTATTCATTTTTGTTATTTGTATAATGGTAAATGTTTGTTATTTGTAAAATTTCAAACTATTTTTGTACATTTCTACATTCTCTCTTATTTGTCTCTGTATTTTCCTGTTTGGAAATAAATTTTTAAAAAATCTGTTGTGGCCAGCACAAGACCTTCCGTCAATTCCATGTATTTTGTACAAATCTCATACCGAAAGGTCCTTGGAACAGATTCTATATAATATCATGTAAAATCGAACACGAACACATACTATTTTTTACAAATTCCAGACCAAAAGTTCATTTAAAAAGGTTCTATAAATCCAATAAAATTATAACACAAACTACACTAAGTAATGTCCTTCCATCTTCTCTTTGGCCTTTCTCTGCGTGTTACTTGCGAGCAACACTATGACATACCAATTTTAGATCCTATATACTTTTTTCCATATTTGGTTTTGCACTTGCAACTGACATCTGTCAATTAAATTTTTTTGAATAATTATGTCAGCTGTTTCCATGATAAATAACAAAGCTGACTAATTTTTGAAAATTAATTTCTTTATAATGCTTTAACTCTACATCTATTGAATATGAAGGAAAATGAATAATCAAACCATATAGAGAAGAGTATTTTCTTTAATAAATATAATAACAAAATGTCAAAAAATAATATTTAACTGCGTTTTTTTAAGAAAAACTGTTAAAAACTTCAAATAAGGGTACTTCCGGTGGACCAATTATAACCAAAATCTAATTAACTCTTCATATGGATGTACAGAAGAGGAATACGAAAGAATTATAATTTTTAGAATTGTAGTATTGGAGTTATCGTCGGAGAAAAAATTGTCACACACGGACACACATACACACACACACGCGCACACACACACACGGACACACACATACATACATACAGACATCATCTTAAAAATAGTAAATTCGTATTGTAGGGACCCTAAAACGTGCTTATTCATTAAAAACTCACTACCGATTTTTTTGACTAAAGACAATACCTTCCTTACCTAAAGGTGACGGAAGGTAAAAAACCTACCAATTTTTTTTTACCAAAGACAATACATTCCTTACCTAAAGGTGACGCAAGATAAAAATGTTAGGAATAAATGAGATTCTACGCCAAATCTCATTTATTATTCATATTTTTTGGTATTGCACTTTCAACAACTACTAGTGTATTTAAAATTTACCAAACATAACACAAGTCGGTCGATCGTAACAATATTGTATTTCCAAATCATTGCGTTTATTGTATCTACACATTTATTCACATGTTGACCACCGTTTGGATGCTGCATATTACAATTTGTAAATTCAAATACGAGACAATCACAAAATTTGCGTAAATGAGCTGATAATGCTCTTGCACCTATTCGCTCCAAAATTCTACAAATTAAATAAATAAATAAATACCTCACAACTGTTTAGTATATTTATTATTTTACTAACTTATACGCTATGGGGCTGATTCTATCAGTTTCCAAAAGCATTTTCCATAAAAGACACAAAAATAATGGCGGAGTACCAGCTACTGAAAAATGAGCTATTATATCATTTTCATTATTCATTGAAGCCCAATTTCTATATTCTTCTTCAACTGCTTTCTTTAATTGTTGTTTACTTTCACTAGGTACAGTATGCTGTTGAAAAAAGTCTTTTAAAACTTTAGGAAAACATTCTAAAGTGTGATTTGCCCAAGTGTACGGTGTGTTTTGCATTATTGTGTTGAGAAGTTCTTGACACCAACTTCCAGAAAGAGTATCGGAGCCTGGAATGATTATAAATAAATTTAGAGGGTCTTTTGAAAATTTCGCTGCCTAAACAATCAAGTATCAAATATTATGAAGCAAAATCTGTCAAATATAATTTAAAAATTTGCCGTTCCTTATTAATGCTCATATACCTATTAACTAATATATTGTGGATCCTTTGCTTTTCTTGAAGGAAACACTGAGAAATGGAAATATCATTTCTGCATAAGTCTATCTCACATAAACACCCAACAGCGAATTATGCGCATGCTTGGAAACCTTGACTACTATTGGCTAACGAGGAAATCATGATCCCTTTTTGCGAATCACAGAGATCTGTTTATTAACGACTAGCGCCAGAAATTGTAAATTTAAATTTGAGAAATTAAACAATGTACCTACTATTTATTTTGTATGTAAATTCTTGAATATAAATATTAGTAATAATAAAAAACATTGACATATATATTCTAGTGCTAAATTTGAATTAAATAATTTACTTTGTTGTACTGTAAAAATAATAGGAATACAATCTGGTCATGATTAATTTATTTAGGTGACAATAAATTACTGTATGAAACACAAAGCAAATGCTTTCGAAGTGCAACTACAAACAGAAATGAAATCAAACGTCAAAGTCAAACCATGTGCTCGCTGCATCACCAGGGCAGCGTTCCAAAACCAAGAATACCGAGTTTTGGCGTAGAGTATGATGTGTTGTGTTTTGGAACGAATGAGAGTTTTGTTGAAGTAAAAAATTGAAACTAAATTAAAAATAATTTTAAAAAACTAATAAAACTACTTAAAATTACAACATTAATGTCAAGCCCGTAATAAAAGCGCTTTTATGGAGCACTCTCCTCAATATAATGTGAAAGTACGCTCCAAAAAAGCGCTTTTATTATAAAAGTATGCTCGAAATACACGCCAACGTATTTACTTGTGTTTATTTTCAACCAAAAGCATGTTTTCTTCCTCAAGAAGGCAAATTACTTTCATATGTTAATTTCTATACCCTCCTCGTTAGTAGAGTAAATAGAATATCACTTTGGAGTAAACTCTGGCTGTTTTGGAACAGGTTGAGTAAACTCTGAGAGTAAGGTTATTAGTTTTGAAACGACTTTGAATAATTTCGTACTCTAAGAGTAGGATTTTGGAACGCAGCCCAGCCAGCGACGCTGTCAGCGTTAGCCAATAGTAGTCAAGATTTCCGAGCATGCGCATAATTGCCTGTTGGGTGTTTGTGAGAGATGGACTTATGCAGAAATGATATTTCCATTTCATGAGAACGATATATAAGGGGACGCGGCTCTGCGTGAGTACAACAGAGAGACAAAAAAAAAAACTAATAAATATAAATGTAGTAACTTACCCGTTCCTGTAATATGCATACTACGCGCTAAAGTCAAAACTAAAGCCCTGTTTAGTTCCTCAGATTCGGCGGAAACTAACGTTTTAGGTTCTGACAAAAAACGCGATAATTGAGGCTGTACTTCACCACTTCCTAGACCTGTTATCAACCGAAGGGCAGTACTTTCCACGCTAAAAAAATAAATAATTGTAATTAATACTTCATTGTACAGATGGAACAAATTCGAGTTCCTCGTATAAAAAACTTTCTTATAGCCGAGACAGACGACAAAAATTAGTGATCATTAACGGTTAGTTATAGTATGCGTACCTTAAGGTGATACTGTTGACAGATGTCAAAATTGTGTCTATTAACAAACCAAAAAATATTGACTGTTAAGCAAGTGCTACTTATTGTTTTGTACTGAATGAGTACAATACAATAAGTAGTACTTTTTGAGACAACGTTAATAGGAACCATAGAAATTTTCCGTCGTCTTTTGTTTTTGAGCTGCAGTCTAAAATTTATTTTTTGCTTCTTTTGAAAATACCTCATTTCTCGCTTATTATAAGAGATACAGAAAAAAATGTTTAGATAATTATTATACAGTTTTCCACGTAGAACAACGTAGTGTAATTAGATTTTTTCAAAATTTAATAATTCTCGAGATATAATACAAATATCATATTTTTTAAATGGGAACATAGGTTGGAAATAGTCTCATATTTTTAATTATTTGATAAGCTTTTTACCGATGTATAACAAGTCTACATTATTTTGTTTTAGATATGAATATAACTTGAAATATTATTTTTTGGGGTGATTTGTTTATTTTTAATGTTATATTTTGGCCCTAGGTGCATTGTAACCCTCCGCTACGCGTCGGGCTTCAATCTTGTACCGCGGGCCAAAATCTATATCATTTCGCCCTTAATACATAAATAGCTATTTTTTAATGCATGTAAGAACGGCCGGCTCTCAAGCGCCATCTGCTATTTTCTTACATGAAATGAAATATATATACTTTTTGGAATCGTGTCAAAGCCAACTATAACGCCGATAAAAAATAAATTAACTAAACCGAAAATAATTGACTAAAAAGAATTTTTAGAATATAATAAATATATACTTAAAATAAACAAATGATGATCTGTAATGGGGTATTCTAATGTAGTAAAATTTAAGGTAAAAAATGTTATATAAAAATCTTTTTTTTTTCCTAACATGAGTTTTCTTGTATTTTATTTTACCTCTGAACAGGTATCACGTGGGTTGTGACGTACGAGGGACTCATGACATCTAAAAAATTTTGTGCATGACTGTACCATATACAGGAGACAGCTGTTCCGCCATTGATGCATTGTGAGCTGTCTTGATCGTGTTAGTTATATGACGTTTATATGTTTACAAGTTTTCAACTTTCCTAATTTGGTTCTTATAATAGTTATTATTGTTAATCCAAGTTTTCATTACGGAAAATTCACTTAGATAACGTAAACAAAATTGAAATACATAGAAAACAAGCGACAACTAACCAAACAAACATAAAAATGCCGAATGACAGATAGACTGCCGCGCCAAGCGTTGTGTTTGTAAACATGCCCCGCCATTTAAATGTCATGAGTCCCTCATACGTCACATCCGGTAAAATTCAAATTTTCAAAGAATATTTAAAAATTCATATCTCGCTCAAATTAAATAAAAAAGAACTCAAAATTTTTGATTTGTAATACATATAGGTGAAAGTTTCAGAAAAAAAATAAAAAAAAATCATTAGAATACCCCATTGATTTTTTTCATTTGTATCGTAACAAATTTCACTTTTTTCACCCCAAAAAATAATTCAAGTTTTATTCATGTTTAAAACAAAAGATCGTAGACTTGTTATACATCGTTAAAAAGCTTATAAATTAAGTAAAAAAAAAATGAGACTATCTTCAACCTGTTCCCATTTAAAAAATTATGAGAATTATTAAATTTTGAAAAAATCTAATTACAACACGTTTTTCTACGTAAAAAAACTGTATAATAATTAACTAAACATTTTTTCTACTGTATCACTTATAATAACCGAGATATGAGGTATTTTCAAAATAAGCGAAAAACAAGTTTTGGTCTGTAGCTCACAAACAAAAGACGATCGGCAATTCCTATGGTGCCTATTAAAGTTGTCTCAAAAAGTTTGCCGATAAACACCTAATCAATTTTCTGTTGCGTGCATAATAAGAAAGTTTTTCATTTAAGGAACTCGAAATTGTTCCACCCTGGCAAAAAACAAAAAAATTCTTACCATAAATGCAGTTGCGTTTGATTAGTTTGCGGTACAGCCGCCAAAGAATGCAAATGGCTCAACAACTGCACTCTATAATGCGGCTGTATGTGGTGCATCCTATATGAAAACATCTCCAACAAAGTATATAGAGTCCCCCACGCATGACTCTTAAAAACAGTCGGCAACAACTGACTTATAAAACCTTTAATCCCCAAACTTTCAATTTCGGTGTACACCAACAACCTAGAATACGTTTCCACTAACGCGGGAGTCAGCGCCATATTGGATTTGCTCTGCGCGAGTTTAATCACGTGCGTAACAATCGAATGAATGAGAGACATCTTGCTGTGGACTGTTAAAGAGTCTAAAATCGCCATTGATAATGGGGTTGTTGGACCCACGCCAACGGTTTGGTTCGATTTTTGAATAGTGTCGACCAAAGCGGCCATAGGACGCGAAAAGTATTCCTGATTGGTTGAATACGCGTTGCAAAGTAATGCTATTCGATAATCGGAGCCCATACATAGTTGGGTGTTGCTAGGCATTACTAAATGTTGCAAGAATCTAAAAGGATATATACACTGACAAGATTTTCCTCTATTATATATATATATATACCGGGAGTTTATTTTATCAGTAAACATAGGGTATATCATTGCCATAGTTACGGTATGAATATTTGACAGCAATGTATTGAAGCGTTTATTTTATGAGTAAACATAGGCGTTTAACATGGGAAGCAGTTTTTTGTAAATACATAGTGTCCGGCTAAAAATCTAACAATGCTATTGAACATGATAATAGTACATTACATCTTGTACATTATTTAATATTAATTACTTTAATAATATTTCAAAAATTGCAATAAATTACAAAAATTGTCAAATAAATAATTGTTTCATTCTTAATAAGCAATATGAAAACAATTCCGAATGTCTCCGTGGCGCAGTGGTCATAACACTAGCGTCTAGAATTTTTAGTTGGGGTTCGATTCCCCATTGGGGTAATTATTTTATTTTTTTACATAAAAATTGTTGAACTTTCAAAAATCAGTTTATATTTCCATATTACAATCATTTGAAAATAATAACATTGTAATAAATTTAAGAGAAAATGATTGAGAATAATTGATTACAATAATCAAAATATTAATGCAATAACAATGCATTGTATTTTATTTGATAAATACAGTAAAGACATAATATTTCTACAAATTTATTATATTTCAGTTATTTTTATTAATATCAAAGGAAATACAATGCATTGTTATTGCATTAATATTTTGATTATTGTAATCAATTATTCTCAATTATTTTCTCTTTATTTATTACAATGTTATTATTATTTTTAAATGATTGTAATATTGAAATATAAACTGATTTTTAAAAGTTCAACAATTTTTATGTAAAACAATAAAATAATTACCCCAATGGGGAATCGAACCCCAACCAAAAATTTTATACGCTAATGTTATGACCGGTTATGACCACTGCGCCACGGAGACATTTCGAAATCTTTTCATATTGCATAATAAAGAACTGAAACAATTATTCATTTGACAATTTTTGTAATTTATTGCAATTTTTGCAATATTATTAACGTAATTAATATTAAATAATGTACAAGATGTAATGTACTATTATCATGTTCAATAGCATGGCTTGATTTATTGCTAGCCCTTTGTATTTACAAAAAACTGCTTCCCATGTTAAACGCCTATGTTTACTCATAAAATAAACGCTTCAATACATTGCTGTCAAACATTCATACCGTAACTATGGCAATAATATACCCTATGTTTACTGATAAAATAAACTCCCGGTATATAAAAACTCCTGGACAAAATTAACGCATCACTTATATTTTCGTGATTTATTTTAAAACAGAATAATATATCAATTTTTCTTAGGGTGAGATTGAAAATTTAGGGTTCTAGACATATGAAAAAAATAACAATTAAGAATCAATTCTTGTTTATATGAGTATTTTATTGTTTCCTGTGTTGACAAGGAAAAAGTATGGAAAAGTTTAAAAGTGTTTTTACGTTTAATTTAAATTTGATTTCATGTTTTTGTGTTTTACTACGAAATTAACATTAAATTGAATTGGGAAAATTAATAGAGGTTGATATTTGTCCGAATTTGAGGTTTTTCGGGCGTTAGTTCTATTGGATGGGGCCAACGTCATAAGATTGGGGAACTTGGTAGTTGATCTCAGTACTATAGTACCAGCTTTAAGGAGGTTTAAAAAGACTAGATTCAACTTTAGGAGACACAGAAAGGTCTCCGAAACCACCGACAGATTTCTAACTCTAGAAATTCTGAGAAGACGACAAATTACAAGTAATATGCAAAATAATCACATTCCTGAAGCCCGTGCTACGTCGATTTCAACCCGTGTGGTAAGAAGAACACTAGAGAAAGCAAATCTGGCCAATAGATGTACTAACACAGAACCTTGTCTCACCAGAACTCATCGAGTAACTCGCTTACAATTTGTAAGACAATATATTCCCTGAAATTTGGCTGATTGAAACCGTGTTTTGTGTTCTGATGAGACATGAGTCACCTTAAAATTACCAGGCGAAAGAGATCACACCTGGAGGAGACCTGGACAGCGATATATTCAGTGATAAATTGCTCCACGAGAGCCCTGCTTTTGTGATTCAATACTGTTTCGGGGAGCTAGTTGTTTTAAGGAACGCACAGAGTTGGCGGTGCTTCGTGGAAGATCAATGAATGAACAGAAATACGTGCAGGATGTCATATAAAACCATGTCACTCCTTTTTTGCCGGTAATTGGAGGTATTTTCATATTTATTCATGATAATGTAAATTCGCATCGGACTCGGGGCATAGATGAATATTGAAATACGGTAGAAATTAACCGTATGGAATTGCCACCTAGCAGTCCAGAATTAAATCCAATAGAGCACGTATGGGATATGCTGAAAAGAAGCGAAATAGGTCTTGTACCCGTCCCATGCACTCTAGATGAGCTAGAGAATGCTGGGCTACAAGAATGGAAAACCATACCTCACCATGCAATTCGAAATTTATTTCGAAGCATGGGACGAAGAAAGCAAGCCATAATTAATGTAAGAAGTGGTAATACCAAGTATTATATAATTTTTTCCCATAAAATGTTAAATTTTAATTTAGTTAAAGAAATCACAATGTCTTCATTTTGAATAATATTGTAGTTTTTAATTTAAAGGTATATTATGTTGCGTTATTTTCTACAAATTTTTAATTACCTGTAAAGGACTAATTTAAAAAACCATAAAACATGCCAAAAATAAGCTAACTTTGTGAAATAAACGAAATATTAAAAGTGATGCGTTAATTTTGTCCAGGAGTATATATATATAAAGAGGAGTGGGTATTCCAGAATCCGATCAAATTAAATTATACTTACTCGTGATGAACTTTAAGTTTGTGAGGAACAGGCCAATTTAAATTAGCCTGTTCAGATTGTGCCTTTTTGAGTAAATGTATCCAAATACAAGTCATTGCCATCTGATGCGTACAGTGTGCTTTGTTAAAATCTGGTACAGGTAATGGCGGCTCTTTTTCGGGATATAACAATTCATAAAGTTTTAAAACTGGCAAGAAATTAGATAACTGAAAGAAAAAGACACTTGCAGAACCCACATCTCATTTTTTTGTACTACTAATTCCATATACCTATTAACTAATATATTGCTAATGTTCGTATCTTTCCCATAAGAGTATGTGAAGAAGATGAAGAAAACACTGTGTAATGGAAATATCATTTCTGCATAAGTCCATCTCTCACAAACACCCAACCGGCAATTATGCGCATGCTCGGAAATCTTGACTACTATTGGCTAATGATGACAGCGTCGCTGGCTGGGCTGCGTTCCAAAATCCTACTTTCAGAGTTTACTCAACCTGTTCCAAAACTGCCAGAGTTTACTCCAAAGTGATGTTCTACTTTACTAACGAGGAGGGTATAGAAATTACTCCACAATATTTTCAAAAGTAGATGCTCACGATTCTCAACATATGAAAGTAATTTGCCTTCTTGAGGAAGAAAACATGCTTTTGGTTGAAAATAAACATAAGTAAATACGTTGGCGTGTATTACGAACATACTTTTATAATAAAAGCGCTTTTATGGAGCGTACTTTCACATTATATTGAGGAGAGTGCTCCATAAAAGCGCTTTTATTACGGGCTTGACATTAATGTTGTAATTATAAGTAGTTTTGTTAGTTTTATAAAATTATTTTAAATTTAGTTTCAATTTTTTACTTCAACAAAACTCTCATTCGTTCCAAAACAAAACACATCATACTCTACGCCAGAACTCGGTATTCTTGGTTTTGGAACGCTGCCCTGGTGATGCAGCGAGCACATGGTTTGACTTTGACGTTTGATTTCATTTCTGTTTGTAGTTGCACTTCGAAAGTGTTTTCATACAGTAATTTATTGTCACCTAAATAAATTAATCCTGACCAGATTGTATTCCTATTATTTTTACAGTACAACAAAGTAAATGATTTAATTAAAATTTAGCACTAGAATATGTCAATGTTTTTTATTATTACTAATATTTATATTCAAGGATTTACATACAAAATAAATAGTAGGTACATTGTTTAATTTCTCAAATTTAAATTTAAAATTTCTCGCGCTAGTCGTTAATAAACAGAACTCTGTGATTCGCAAAAAGTGATCATGATTTCCTCGTTAGCCAATAGTAGTCAAAGTTTCCAAGCATGCGCATAATTCGCGGTTAGGTGTTTGTGTGAGATAGACTTATACAGAAATGATATTTCCATTTCACAGTGTTTCCTTCAAGAAAAGCAAAGGATCCGCAATATATTAGTTAATAGGTATATGTCTAAACTCAGCGATTTTCTATAAGTGCCCGTAAAACTGGACGTATTTTTAAACCGCAAATTTAAGTTTCTCGTATTGTAATATAAATATATAATTTTTACTTACCGGATTTCGCTGGATGCTCCCAGAAATAAATTGCAACAAAACCCACATCAAATGATCTCTTCCTTTTCGTAATTCTCTCCCAGATAACTTAGAATGTAACGCCATAACTAAATTTGGAAAACTGGCGAATTGAAACAACACAAAATATATTAACTGTGACGATAAATGCAGCCATAACCAATGAGTGGTGCTGTTTTCGTCTGGAACATCTGGACAAGTATTGTACTCGGCTTCAGATCTTTCCATTGCAATAACAACTAGTTCTACTAATTGCTCTTCCAAAGCTTGGCAATATTGTTTGTGTTGTTTTTGAAGGCCTAACATTCCACAAACCTAAAATAGCTTTTATTATAGCGTTTCATTTTTTCAATCGTCTGTATTAAAAAAAAGTGAACAAATGAAGTCACACGAAAAAAAAATAATAATGAGGTCATGCAAAAAAATAATTGTACCTTTTTTCTGTTTAAATCGAAAAAGGATAGTCAAATTCATCGATCAGTATGATTAAATTATTTTTTATTTATATTTTTTGTTGTATAAAATCGTTTTAAAGTATGATATTTTTAAAAAGTTGCAAAAACCAGCCATGTTTTGTCGTCACAACGTTACGTACCAAGTTCAGACTCATTTCAAACAGACATTTTATATGGACACATAATTTCTAAAAGAAAAATATACAGGGTGTCCCATTTAAGGTACGAATGCATTGGTATCTCGAGAACCGTAAGAGCTACGAGGTTGGTTAAATTAGACAAAAGTTGCCCCATTAGGAGGCTATTTTAATGGTGTTTTGTTATTTGCGAAAAAATGCATAGGTCACTAGATACAGGTAAAAATGTAAATTTCGCGATTTTCTTTTTTTGCTTATAACTTTGTTATATGAAATAATACGAGATTCTGGTTTACACTTTCTTAAGGCACTTTTGTATGGTGAATTTTCAGAAGTACTCAAATTTTTTTTATATCTAACCAATTACGAGTTACTGATAGCAACTTTTATTTTTCATATGGAGGTCATATTAAGCTATGGCATTTTTAAATAGAGATTTTTTTTAGCTTTACAATGATATAAAACAATAATAATTTATTTTTATAATTAACAGAAAAATTAATAAAAATTGTTATTTATAGTAAAATTAAATTGAAAAAAGTAAATCGAAGACTGCTATGGAAACAACAAAAAAGTGCAACAATTAAATTTCTGAATTTTACTTGACAATAGTAGATTATTACGAGTAATAAAAATGAAATTTTCTCGTTGGAAAAAATATGATATGTTGAGTTGTTACATTCGTTGTCAAAGTTCGTTTATTACTCGTAATAATCTACTATTGTCAAGTAAAATTCAGAAATTCAATTGTTGCACTTTTTTGTTGTTCGTTGTTTCCATAGCAGCCTTGGATTTACTTTTTTCAATTCAATTTTAGTATAAATAACAATTTTTGTTCATTTTTCTGTTAATTATAAAAATAAATTATTATTGTTTTATATCATTGTAAAGCTAAAAAAAATCTCTATTTAAAAATGCCACAGCTTAATATGACCTCCATATGAAAAATAAAAGTTGCTATCAGTAACTCGTAATTGGTTAGATATAAAAAAAAATTGAGTACTTCTGAAAATTCACCATACAAAAGTGCCTTAAGAAAGTGCAAACCAGAATCTCGTATTATTTCATATAACAAAGTTATAAGCAAAAAAAGAAAATCGCGAAATTTACATTTTCACCTGTATCTAGTGACCTATGCATTTTTTCGCAAATAACAAAACACCATTAAAATAGCCTCCTAATGGGGCAACTTTTGTCTAATTTAACCAACCTCGTAGCTCTTACGGTTCTCGAGATACCAATGCATTCGTACCTTAAATGGGACATCCTGTATATATAAACTATAAATTGAGGATTACATATCTGAATATGCTCTAATATATTAATATAGTATCATTCTATTTATTTTTATAAATATAATTTTCATTTGGCGTGAAATTATCTACGTTACATCAATGTTTCTTTCACTTTTGAATCTTTGAATTAGACGGTAGAAGGTTATAAATGCATGTGAGACATTGAATATATTGCAGAATATTATTTTATTCTTTATTTTGGTACGAAACAACGTTCCATCGACATGTTTACTTTCATAAATTTTAGGTTATCTTTAAATGTCACTTTAACGTTTAAGGTTTAAGACAATGTGAAAATCAAAATGGTCGTGCCTGTCCCTCTGTGACGTCATTGGACAAGGGACGAAGCGGGGGTCTAGCAGCCTCATTTTAAAGAATGTCATTTTCAATTACAATTTTTTCATGATTAAAGATAGATTTGAGGAAAAATAAAAAATACGGGTCTATTATTTTTCGCAACTCTATCGATTAAAATTATAAAAAAAAGTCATTCATAACCTCATTGTAGCTTTTTCCTGTTTAAATCGAAAAAGGATAGTCTAATTTATCGTTCAGTATGATTAAATTATTTTTTATTTACATTTTTTGTTATATAAAATCGTTTTAAAGTATATTTTTAAAAAGTTGCAAAAACCAGCCATGTTGTGACGTCACAAGTTCCAAACCTAAGTTCAGGCTCATTTCAAACACACATTTTATATGGACACAGAATTTCTAAAAGAAAAATATATATAGACTATAAATTGAGGATTACATATCAGCTGTTTCTTTCACTTTTGATGAGATTAGATGTTAGGTTATAAACGCAAGTGAGATATTGAATATATTGCTGAATATTATTTTATTCTTTATTTTGGTAAGTTAATAACACAATATTTACTGGCAAGTTATCTTTAACAGCCCGATTCACAAAAAAGTTTAAGCTAATCCTAATTTTTGGATTAGTGAATTCTATTCGATTCCGGTATTTAAAATTTAATTTTCATGATATTATCAATAAAGGTAGATACTAGGAATAGATTAGACTATATTTTAAGATATAATATATAATCAAAAAATGAGGATTAGCTTAAACTTTTTTGTGAATCGGGCTGTAAATATCACTTCGAACCTGTGACGTCACTGGGCAAGGGACGAAGCGGGGGTCTAGCAACTGTGTTTTAATAAAGAATGTCATTTTCAACTACAATTTTTTTCATAATTAAAGAGCGATTTTAGGACTAATAAAAAAATACGGGTCTATTATTTTTCACTACTCTATCGATTAAAGTTATAAAAAAAGGCGTTCATGACCTCATTAAGTAATAGTTATTTATGTATGAAGGTACAGAAGTTCTTCTTTTTATCATGAACTAGTTGCCGAGGCCGTAGGGCTGACGAAAATAAACTATATGAGTGATAAAAATGAACTTCAGTGTCGGAAAAATTTATGTTTTAAAAATATATTTATTTAAATGTTTCTGATTATAAACATTGCAGATAAATAATCTAAATGATTCAACTTGAGTCGTCGTATATAAAAAATACAGAAACTATCCACTTTAACAAGCTAAACTTCTGTAACCTCAGATTTAAACTTCAAAATAATATACAGAGATCTTTTTGTCTTACCATGTCCCTGGAATAAGGCTGCTCCAATACATATCTAAGTAACCCAGTCTGTTTTTCCAACAATTCTGAAGCATACGGTAGTGTCCCTTTCAAAGAAAATTTCAAAGTTGTTGGATCTAATTTCCATGGATTTACCAAATGATCTGGACATCCACTATGCTCAACTACTGGCCGCATTTTGGAATGACCAACAATAGATACCATTTGGGCACATGGTCGAAATGATTCCACGTAGTTTGAAAAAAGTTTTGCAAATTTCTACAAAGAACAAATAATATTCTTATTACTGATTGGGTTCTGTGTAAATACATTTTACATTAAATGTCATATACAGCACGTTGAAGCGAACATTGTCCCTAAAGGGGCTTTACCTAAGGTCGCTACACACACTCGTATGTTTCTACGGTACACTAAGTAGTATCAGAAGTAATAAGACTTCCTGATTTTATCGATAAATTTTTATTTTGCACGATTTTTTTTGCTTAGCAACAAACACAAAAGCAAACTGAATGGTTGCATGGTAAATCCCGACTCCGAAGAAGAAGGGGTTTTACCTAATGTCCGTTTATCGCGAGAAATAAACGTTTTGATCATATACCTATTAACTAAAATATTGCGGATCCTTTGCTTTTCTTGAAGGAAACACTGTGAAATGGAAATATCATTTCTGCGTAAGTCTATCTCACACAAACACCCAACCGCGAATTATGCGCATGCTTGGAAACCTTGACTACTATTGGCTAGTATCACAGAGTTCTGTGTATTAACGACTAGCGCGAGAAATTTTAAATTTAAATTTGAGAAATTAAACAATGTACCTACTATTTGTATGTAAATTCTTGAATATAAATATTAGTAATAATAAAAAACATTGACATATTCTAGTGCTAAATTTGTTGTACTGTAAAAATAATAGGAATACAATCTGGTCAGGATTAATTTATTTAGGTGACAATAAATTACTGTATGAAACACGAAGCAAATGCTTTCGAAGTGCAACTACAAACAGAAATGAAATCAACGTCAAAGTTAAACCATGTGCTCGCTGCATCATCAGGGCAGCGTTCCAAAACCAAGAATACCGAATTTTGGCGTAGAGTATGATGTGTTGTATTATGGAACGAATGAGAGTTTTGTTGAAGTACAAAATTGAAACTAAATTAAAAATAATTTTATAAAACTAACAAAACTACTTATAATTACAACATTAATGTCAAGCCCGTAATAAAAGCGCTTTTATAGAGCACTCTCCTCAATATAATATGAAAGTACGCTCCATAAAAGCGCTTTTATTATAAAAGTATGCTCGTAATACACGCCAACGTATTTACTTATGTTTATTTTCAACCAAAAGCATGTTTTCTTCCTCAAGAAGGCAAATTACTTTCATATGTTGAGAATCGTGAGCATCTACGTTTGAAAATATTGTGGAGTCATTTCTATACCCTCCTCGTTAGTAAAGTAGAACATCACTTTGGAGTAAACTCTGGCTGTTTTGGAACAGGTTGAGTAAACTCGGAGAGTAAGGTTATTAGTTTTGAAACGACTTTGAATAATTTCGTACTCTTAACAGTAGGATTTTGGAACGCAACCCAGCCAGCGACGCTGTCAGCGTTAGCCAATAGTAGTCAAGATTTCCGAGCATGCGTATAATTGCCTGTTGGGTGTTTGTGAGAGATAGACTTATGCAGAAATGATATTTCCATTTCACAGTGTTTCCTTCACCTACTCTTATTGGAAAGATACGAGCATTAGCAATATATTAGTTAATAGGTATATGGTTTTGATACGCGCCAACTTCATGTATGAATATGAACGTTTTGTAGATTTGAACGTTATGAAACTGAACGAAGTGAGAATTGAACATGTTGATGAATGAACATTAGGACGATGCGTGTGTTCCCTTTTCCCTGCAGCCGTTCACAAAAAAAAAGAAATGTATTCGGTATATCATCTACCTTTTACTTGAGCAGATATGCACGGTATTTTTAAGCGATCATGACAAATAAAACAAATTCAGTTTTAATTATTTCCCGCACTCATTTTGAGTTTGAGAACGATTATATACAAACTGTACTTACCCAATGTGGGTAGCTGTGGTTATCAGGATACGCCTTCTGTATTTCATTCACCAATAAATACCCGGGTAACAAACAAGCATTTCTATCCATAATATGTTCAGCAACACTCAACAATGCTTGCATTTGTGGCTGAACACTCGCATACAATTGCTGTGGCAAAGTTTTCGCTTTTTCAGACAAACCTTTCATAATTTCCCTAACTCCTTTATATTCAACACCGCCTATGATCTTATAAATCAAGTTAAAACTTTCTACCCAGAACTGTTCATTCTTATAAGTTAGTTTTTCAGAGGCCATTATGGCTTCGCATACAATTCTAGCGGATAAAACATTTTGTTCCACTAAATTATCTAGTAGACCTAAAAGTAATTTCAGCCTACTTTGGCTGCTTTTACTAGCAGCTATGTGTAAATATGACTTTAGGGCTAATTCTTGTTGTTCCTGAGATACTCCAGAAAGAGCAGCGGTTAGTTCTTTTTGATAGTTGTTCATTTTTTCGGTTTCATTTTCAGATCTGTGAACTAAGAAACAACTAAATGCTTCTTCTATAGGATCTACACGTAGGATTTCGTTTAATATGTTAGTAACTTGGATGTCACACATTTTGATGTTTAAGTTGACTTTATTTTGCTTAAAATTAATATTTTGTTGTACGATACGTATAACCACACATTTTTTCGCTTGTTAACGAAACCGGACAATGTGGTCAACACTAGAAAAGAAAATGTCGGATAGCCGGGCAGTGTTCCCAATAGTAGACAAGAAATATTCAAAACATTTTTATGCTTTTTTTTAGAGATGTTTATCCATAATTGTTGATTTTGTCAGTTAATGACCTTCGTTGTTGTTACAACAATGATAACTAGATTTGTCTATGTTTGTACTGTAAACTGTACTGTAGTTTTAATATGTAGAAAAATACTGCAAAATCTTTTGTATATAGACATTTAAAATAACAGTTTTTAAACATATATTGTTATAAAAAATTGTATAAAACATTAACAGCCCGATTCATAACAAAGTGTAAGCTAATCCTCATTTTTGGATTAATGAATTCTATTCTATTCCAGTATTTAAAATTTAATTTTCATGACATTATCAATAAAGGTAGATAGGAATAAATTAGACTATATTTTAAGATATAAACTGTTAAAATTAGAGTAGAATTCGCTAATCCAAAAATGAGGATTAGATTAAACTTTTTTGTGAATCTGGCTGTAGATAAATAAAAGATTTCAACATAATGTAATCTATTTCTTTATATATACAGGGAATTTATTTTAACATGCAACATATGGCGAATAACTTCCATGGTTACTCACTATTGTCAAAACATGAGAGCAATGTAATATTTGTCCATTTTAAAATGCAACATACAAAATTTGTAGTTTTGTATTATCAAAACTAATTTCCTATAAATTAGCCTACATACGATTAACAAATAATCAAAACATGAATGTTGTACATCTTAAAAAACTTTAGCTTACAAAAATTCATAACTTTCATGTAATAAATGTTAAAAAATATCCCCAATCACTCTGAGGCAATATTCTAGTCGGTCGTAATAAGAATTAACACCATTTGTGATGTGTTTTAGAGGTATCTCCTGTGCTGCAATACTATTTATAATGTTGCATTTTAAAATGGACAAATATTACATTGCTGTCATTTTTTGACAATAGTGAGTAACCATGGAGGTGATGAACTATAATGTTGCATTTTAAAATAAATTCTCTGTATAGTAAATTTATCAATAAGTAACTGTACAAAAAATTAAACATTTTATTTTTATTCCCCCTTCCAAAAACTAAGATAATCTCTTCAAAATAAGTTCACAGTTGCTAAGTAGATAAGATTAATAAACAATTTCACTATCAGTGCACTACTATAAATCGCCAGGAGCTATTTTAAAGTGTAATTGTGTAATGAATCTCTTAAAATATTGTTCTTCTATTAAAAAAATCATAACATTTAGAAATTTGTCTCACACCATGGCAACTGGAACTTATTTACTTGAAGACCCCAAATATTCGTTCTTAAAAGATTTAGGGTTGGCTCGAACCAATCCAGGGGTGTATAACGGAAAATGGAGCGGACAGGGAAGGGTATGTATAGAGGAAAATTTGTAATATTGGGTTCGGAAGATAATTCTAAATGTGGCAGATGTATTTTAGTTGAAAAATATTAAGAAATTATAAAATATAAAGGAAACGATAGTTTAAAATTTTAAATTAATAATTTGGGATCTAATAATTTATTTTAACAAGTAAAATGAAAATAATTTTCCTTTTTCAAAATTATAATAAATAAATAGATAAATAATATTTCTCTATATTACAAACATGTTTATTTATTAAACGAAACTTTAAATTGTTTAAAATGATAGTTTCCATGGGATATATTTTTAAAAAAATTAACAAAGGTCAAAACATTATTGATGTAATAAAAAAGATAAAAATTAACGCATTATTTTTATACAAAACTTATTTATTTAACATAAATTGTAAACAAATATAAATAAAAGTTTACGAAATAAAAATAATGACTTTTTTAATAGCTATTGTGGAAAGATGACCACAGGGTTCACTTTTGTGCTATTTTCAAATTATAAAATAGATATACAGGGTGTAAATTTTAAGACGGGTCATAGGGCTATATCATCGAAAAACAGTTTTTTAGACGCCAAAAGTTTCTTTATTAATTTATTGAAAAAAATCTGTTGTGGCCAGCACAAGACCTTCCGTCAATTCGATGTATTTTGTACAAATCCCATACCAAAAGGTCCTTGGAACAGATTCTATATAATATCATGTAAAATCGAACACGAACACATACTATTTTTTACAAATTCCATACCAAAAGTTCATTTGAAAAGGTTCTATAAATCCAATAAAATTATAACATAAACTACACTAAGTAATGTCCTTCCATCTTATCTTTGGCCTTTCTCTGCATGTCACTTGCAAGTAACACTATGACATACCAATTTTAGAACCTATATATTTTCCATATTTGGGTTTGCACTTGCAACTGACATCTGTCAATTAAATTTTTTTGAATAATTATGTCAGTTGTTTCCATGATAAATAACAAAGCTGACTAATTTTTGAAAATTAATTTCTTTATAATGCTTTAAATTTACATCTATTGAATATGAAGGAAAATGTATAATTAAACCGTATAGAGAAGAGTATTTTCTTTAATATACATAATAACAAAATGTCAAAAAATAACATTTAACTGCGTTTTTTTAAGAAAAACTGTTAAAAACTTCAAATAAGGGTACTTCCGGTGGATCAATTATAACCAAAATCTAATCAACTCTTCATATGGATGTACAGAAGAGGAATACGAAAGAATTATAATTTTTAGAATTGTAGTATTGGAGTTATCGTCGGAGAAAAAATTGTCACACACGGACACACATACACACACACGCACACACACACACACACACGGACACACACACACACACACACATACATACAGACATCATCTTAAAAATAGTAAATTCGTATTGTAGGGACCGTAAAACGTGCTTATTCATGAAAAACTCACTACCGAATTTTTTGACCAAAGACAATACCTTCCTTACCTAAAGGTGACGGAAGGTAAAAAAATATAAAAATAAATTTAAAAATTTGCACATTTAAGAAAAAATATCATTAGCTTTGAAACTAACAGAAACAAAACAAAACTATTTTTGACTTAAGACGCTCATTAATAAACTTTTTTGCACATTATTTGTTAAATTATTATTATTTTCGTTTTATTAAGAAGAAATCATGGATAATTTGTTCCATGAAGAAAAATTGCAAATTATTTTTTCCTTGTAGTTTGCAGTTTTTCTCGTTTCTTATAACTTATTTCTTATTACATGTAGATCATATTTAATTTGTAAATACCTACTAATAGTATATTATACGCCAAGGTTGAGAAGATAATCATTATTGACCCAGCGCCTGGTCAATAATGATCTTCTCAACCGTGATTTATATACTATTTTTTTCACTACTAGCACATAAATTCTCTTTTTTTTTATTGATAATAACAATAATTTTGACATGAATAATAACGTTACTTATTTGTTAATATTCATAAAAACAAAGTAGGCTGCATTTGTTTTTATCTGACGTTTTGCTCATTTCGCTTGATAACCTTACTTATGGGCCTTATTTGTATTTGATTTAATTATTTAATAAAAACACTTTGTGCTGTTACAGTCAGCAGCCTTATTAGTTTATTATTATTTTTAAATAAATCTATTGAAATGTATTTACCTACAAATACAAATAAATAATGATTTGTTCAATCCTACATCTACAAATATTTCACATTTTCACCAAAACAGCACAGTGGCCAGGCGAGGCGGCAGCGTAGGTCATTTTAAAATTATAGTGGCAAATTTAAATTATATACTTAACACCTTTCTTGACAGTTTGCATTATAGACCAAGGTTAATAATAAATTATTATTGACCTAGGTTACCATGGTTACAAGCAAGCGGTAGTGAAAAACAATTTCTCATGTCAAATAAAGGTAAATAATAGTGGGTTCCTAGGCTAGTAGTGAAAAAAATAAATTATAATTGTTTCTTAAATATATATCCTAGTGTTTTCTTTATTTTGTGTTATTTTGTATTAGTTTATAAATTAATAACTTTAATCTTTAATTGTCCCCTATCATGTTATTAAAAAATGGCAATGTTTTGTTACTGTCAGTTTCATGGCTATTATTATTTTTTCATAATAGGGCTGTTGCAAGAATTTTTATATGACTTCTAAGTATTCAATTTGAAAAGATATTGTTCTTTAAAGAGCCTCAAATTTGAAAATATCACGAAATATCCTTTAGATATTTTACAATTAATTTTTGAAATTTGGACAAAATTTTGAATAAGTCACATGATCTGAAACAGAATGTGACGTCAGAGTGCATACATCTTCAGCGGTTCTAAAGTGTCAAGTGTATTGTCAAAGTTGTCAAACAAGTGTCAAATAAGAATCACGACCAGAACTTTAAAGTAAAATATATTATCAATTTATATAATAAATTCAGTTTTTATATTTTATTTTACCTCAACTCTTTAACACCCCTTATTTCGGTAGCAGTAAAACAATCGTTCTGATATAAATTCAGCCATCATCCAGCTATCGACCTTCGGTAAATTGTCCGATTTAGCTTGAGTGTAATTTGAATTAGCCATTATTACTTTATTATTCATTTACATTGAGCAATGTCAGCGTCAAATGTCAAATTAAAAGATTTTAGCCTACGTTTATTTATATAAATAATATGAATAAACGTAGGTGATGGAAAAACTATTTTCCTATTGGCTATTAATGATGTAATGTATGTGCTTCTACGTCACAGGAGTGGGGGGTAGTTTTTCAGGACGCCAATCTTTTTATTTAATTATTTCTACAAATAACAACAAATTATTAAAATAAAAATTATTACTAAGAAAATCATTCCATAAACTTTCATTTAAAATAGTTTTTGAAAAATGTGAAACAGGCTCATTGTCCCCTATCATGTTATTAAAAAATGACAATGTTTTGTTACTGTCAGTTTCATGGCTATTATTATTTTTTCATAATTGTACATATTTTTAAATTTATTTTCTGGCTTTATATGAAACAGAAATGTAATGTGTTAAAAAAATCGTAATTTTTCATTTATAATAGGCACCAATTATTTTTTTAATAAATTAATATGGAAACTTTTGGCGTCTAAAAAACTGTTTTTCTATATTATAGCCCTATGACCCGTTTTAAAATTTACACCCTGTATATTATACATGCGGATTAAATGAATGTTAATGAGTTTTACATCTAATCGCGCGAGCGTCTTAATCCCGTGAGTTAAACATTGATTTTAACAGCAAGTGTAATACAACTGTTTATTAAATTTTGCCCTAATAAACTTCTCCGATATGTGTGTAAGATTTTTACAAATGAAATCAGAATCTTGAAATGTAGTGACCTGTGGTTGCCATGAGTTGAACTGTTTATAATACCATTACGCATTTTAATATTAATAAATATTCTTATCTTACATATAGGTTGTTCAGTCAGTTTGTCCATCAAATGGCCAAATCATCGCTGAAGTCCGAGAAGGCACAGTTGAAGAATATGAGACTTGTATATCTGCAGCCCAAGATGCCTGGCAGATATGGGCAGATTTACCAGCCCCTAAAAGGGGCGAAATCGTCAGACAGATCGGTGACGCCCTAAGGCAAAAGTTGGTGCCTTTAGGGAAACTTGTTTCACTTGAAATGGGTAAGAAAAGAACCAAACACATTATACAAAGTGTCCAGAAAGGGAACTCCACCAAAACAAAAAATCTGATGTGGTCAACACAATACCTCCCGCTTTTTAATTTTTATTAGTTTAAATACATACCTACATATTTACTAATCCTGCAAACTATATTAAGTTCCTTTGGATATATCTATTGCTTTACATGATCCATTTCGTTAATGTGTAGTTGTAAACTAATATTTGACACTTTGGTAACACGTACTTATTCACAACTGTTTGATTTTTAGTGCTGCAAACATATCATATCATTCTGTACATCTAATATTTATGTATGATGGAAAATATATTATTTTTACTAACCTTAATTTCATTACACTCAATCAATGACCTATTATAACTAACGTTAGTTATAATACGTCATTGCACTCAATACAATCTTCTTAACACGGTTTCATTATTAATTTTAATGTAATAGCTACCTGACAGTGACATTTGTTTAAATATGTCAAAATTGTTATTAAAATATTGTTTTTGTTTGACGCATAGGCAAGATGATGTACAAAAATAAATTATTTTATAATTTAATATTTAAAGTTATTTCAAGTTATTTACTAAATGCTATTATCGTAGAATGGGGTCCTATACCATAGTCATATTTTAACTATCTTAAATAAGAAGACGAAAATATACATAAATTAATGAGTATTAGTGAAAAAATTTTCTTTAAATATTGACAAGGTCACAAACTATAAACGATTGAAGCTGATTACTAATTGGGTATGACGCGTTAGGTACTAAGAATTTGATTGGTCGCCTGATTTTAAAAAGGAGATTCGCGCGTCTGCAGCGGTCATCTTTGAGTCACCTTTAAAAGAATATGAAATGTCATGTTATTCTATAACCTAACAAAACATTTAACAATTTTGTGTTTGATGAATTTGTTTAATTATAACTTCTAGTAATATTAGCAATAATAATATATTTATAATTAAATCAATTTGTAATATTAATTAAATTAATATTGAAACTTCAAAACAACCAACACTAGCGCCATCCGTCGTCATACTTTGTGTAATAATATTGTCAAACTGTTTCAATGTTTTATAATTTATTAGGAAAATAATGCTTATTATTTACGTTATTTATACTTAATAATAATTTCTTCGTGAATATAACGTATAAGTTTTTATATACAAACATTTCAGCTATGCAAACATGAAGAAAATTGTTCCCTCTATAACTAATAGTTTGTCCCATTGTTTGTCGATCACTTGTTAGTATCTGCTACGTCATGCACAAATTCTTAAACTTTAAAAATTCATATCTCGCTTATTACGTAAAATTTTTAAGCCGCGTTTGCACTAAAATAAAAATGGTATAGGACCCCATTGAAGAACGAAATATTATATTTAATTTTTATTAGTAAAAGTTGCTAAAAACTATATTCAATGAATTTTTTTACAAGAAAACTGTTAAAAGCTTGTATAAATGATACTTCCGGTTATCCGATAAGCACTAAAAACTAAGCTCTTCCCACATTAGTATAGAATGGATGTACAAAATTTCAAGTTTTTCTGATTGATAGTATTTGAGGAATCGTGTCCACAGATATCATTGTAAAAACGTTAAAATCGGATTCTGGGGACATCAGAACATGCTTATTTATTAAAATCTCTATAAGCGATTTTTAGCATGATCCCTATACCTCCCTTACCTAGGATAGCGAGAGGTAAAAGTTAAAAAACCGTGGAATCCCCCATTATAATATAATTTCTTTTCCTTCCAGGTAAAATTCTTCCAGAGGGTATAGGAGAAGTTCAAGAATATATAGATATCTGTGATTACGCAGTAGGATTATCTAGAACTTTATCTGGATCGCTGTTACCGTCTGAAAGACCTGGACATGTTCTTATTGAAAGATGGAATCCATTAGGAGTTGTAGGAGTTATTTCTGCTTTTAATTTTCCTATAGCTGTTTATGGATGGAACAGCGCTATTGCTATGGTAAGAAAAATGGCAAACAATCTCCATATTCATTACGAAAACTTTCCTCCAATGAACTATTTAAAGGCCGATACAGTTTTCAGCAAACACAAAATTTATCAGCTACTATAAATTTAGTTTATGCACGGACGTATAATAGTTTGACAATTATACACGTATTTCTTTGACATAAACGTCATTTTATGGACCGCGGGCCTCATTATAGCCCGGCGGGCTATAATGAAACGTCACACTAAATTATAACCTACAATATAAACAATTTAAACAGGCAACATGAAAAGTTTTTATTACAAATCGAAAATTTTTATATTCTTTAATGAAAAATGAAAATTAATTTTGTGATATTTATATGGAAAGCACGGAGATACACAAAATAAAACTCAAATGACATAACTAATAAATACACAATAAACTGTTGTTCTCCGCTTTCATAGCAACACTAGATACTGGATGTACGAGGACAAATTCTTTTGGATACAATTTTTCTAAGACTCATAATTTGAAAATTTTCGTCCGTGCATAAAGTTTTGTATGTACCACGAGCGTAACTTGCTTTTATGGCCTTTGACGTGTTTTTATCCCTCGGCTTACGCCTCGGGCTCAAAATCCCGCCGCAGGCCATAAAAGCCTCCTTACGCTCTTAATACATAAATAACTATTATTTTCACGTATACTCCATATACATACTCCATATACAGGGTGTCTCAATAAGCTTGCTCACTATTGGTAATTTTTTTATTTGAAGAGATACGAGGTTGGTTAAATTAGCAAAATTGTGCCATTTTATATTAGAAAATTGGTCATGTAGACAAAATAAAAATTGTGTCAGCGGTTCCCAAAATTTGGGACAGAATATATATTTTTTAAATGGAACTATATATTTTTTATTATCTTATTAGAAAAAGTATTTTTTTCTTTCCAATAAGGTAATGTTGTTTATGTACATTTTTTTCAAATAAACGAGTTATTTACGTTTAAAGATAAAAATTATATTTTATTAGTTTAAGTCAAGTAAACTATGGAAACAATTGCCTTTTATAAAATTATTATTTTATTAATTTATTTTACAGTAATAACAAAACAAAGAAAATATTCAAATTGAAAGCCATTATTTCTTTCGCACAACTAAACTCTTTTGGAAAGAGAGCCGACTATTCTACGTAACTGGTGTCTAGATATAACTTTCCACATAACATGATCATATCTAACTTTTCTTCATTTGTAAAGTTATTAAACATTATTAAACACAGAGAACTTTACGGGAGAAATTATTAAACGTCAAAAAAACAAAGAATCAATTGTTTCCATGGCTTACTTGACTAAAAAACTAATAAAATAGTTTACAAAATTTAAATTTTTAACCGTAAATAACTCGTTTATTTGAAAAAATTGTACATAAATAACATTACCTTATTGGAAAGAGAAAAAAATACTCTTTCCAATAAGATAATAAAAAATATATGGTTCTATTTAAAAAATATATATAGTCCCAAATTTTGAGAACCGCTGACACAAATTTTATTTTGTCTACATGACCAATTTTCTAATATAAAATAGCACAATTTTGCTCATTTAACCAACCTCGTACCTCTTCAAATAAAAGAGTTACCAATAGTGAGCAAGCTTATTGAGACACCCTGTATACTTCCGAAAACAACTCATTAACTCTTTGAAACCGTTTTCCAGGTATGCGGTGATACTATGCTATGGAAAGGTTCTGTAACAACACCCCTGGTTTCTGTGGCGACCACAAGAATTCTAGCGGAAGTCCTCGAAAGAAATGGACTTCCTGGGGCAGTAGCAACTCTCTGTTGTGGCGACGCAGACATTGGCAAGAAAATGGCAGCAGACGATAGAATAAAATTGCTGAGTTTTACAGGGAGTTGTCAAATTGGCCAACAAGTAATATTGAAGTACTATACATAAAAATTGTGTGCTGATTTATATTTATTTTAGGTAGGAATCGAAGTTCAAAAACGTTTTGGCAAACATTTACTAGAATTAGGGGGAAACAATGCCCTTATAATAAACGATGACGCAAATTTAGAAATGGTAGTACAAGCTACTGTTTTTGCTTGTATTGGAACTGCTGGTCAAAGGTGTACTACTACAAGAAGACTGATTTTACATGAAAAAGTTTATGATGAAGTTCTCGACAAACTTAAAAAAGCATACAAACAAATATTTAACAGAATAGGAGACCCATTAGAAGAAAATACGCTGTATGGACCACTACATTCAGAAACATCTGTTAATAATTATAAAAATGCTATTCAACAAATTAAAAAATTAGGAGGGACCATTGAATTTGGAGGGAAAGCAAGTATTTTTATATTAAAGCGATAAAAGTTGTTTTGCGCAAAACATTAACGCGACAAAAAATATATATTAATAATAATGGGATTCCACGACTTTTTGATTTTTTACGTGTTATAGTATTTTTAAATCCAGAAATTCCCTAATTTTTTTTTTTTCATTTCATTAAAAATTAGGTGTTTGACATTTGGATAGACTGCTAGATTAAATTTATTTTAAAAAAAATCACGATGCAGTCACTCAGGTGTTATTTTTTTCTGTCTGAACCGCAACAGATATCACAAATTAAACAGAGAGAGAAAAGTTTACTATTGAATGTATCTTTCTGAAAAAAAAAAAAATTATGTTATTGGCGTGGCTATTAAAAAGTTACGGTCTAATCAATGTTGGGATACCTAAGTTTCATACATTAGTGTTCACTAATAATAACAAGTATCACCTTAAAAGATGACTTATAACGTTATACCATATGAACTGTCATACCAAATTTCATCCAAATCGTATAAAGCGTTCTGTTATTATATGCAATATTAATTTTTTTTCGAAGAACTTTGAAGCAGAATCCTGGCTAAATGGTACACTTTCCGGTAGAAGCAAGTTTAGTTAAATCGTCTTATTTTAGCCTCAGGAATCTGTGGTTAAGCCATGTCCCCCTATTTAAGGGACACCCTGTATTTTAGCATTTATAAAAATGTGATAAAACTATAGAAAATAAATTGCGTCAATAACACAGTGATATGGAAAGAAATAATAATACATATAATTTATATAAAAATTCAATATGAGTAGAATCCCCTATTTTACAATAACTATTAAAATAAATGAATGTTCATAATTTCTCTCGATTTTTAGACTGTGGATCGACCAGGATTTTACGTAGAACCCACTATAGTTACAGGATTGCCGCATGATAGTCCAGCAGTGCATAGCGAATGCTTTGCTCCTATAGTTTATGTACTTAAAGCCAAAAATCTTGAAGAAGCTATTGCTTGGAATAATGAAGTACCTCAAGGACTGAGTTCGAGTCTATTCACACAAAATTTAAGCAACATTTTCCAAGTAAGATATTACTTCAATACTTAAACATTAACCGTTAGTATGAACAAGTGATTAAGGGTGATTAGCCAGAATTTGATTGGCATTATTTTGTCTCTGTTAAACGTTTACCTATTGATTATTTTAGAGAAAAATACTTTATTTCTGGAGATAGATTTAAATTGTGACTATTTCTTAAATTATAACCTAATGTAATGTTTTTCATTTACACACACATTCATTTGGCGTCCCACACATACAATAACAATAACATATATTTTACATCAAAGCAAGACAAATTATATAAAAAAAAAATGTTAGAAAACAATCCAACTTAACTATTTCATGCAATATTTGTTGTTAACAATGTACATAAATACAATGAAGTACCTACCTACATACAATCGCTGTTGTTCGTATCGTTGTCACGAATTTACAAATAATGGAAGTATTTTATTTAGCTTGCCACACAAATTATATGTCAAAATGACCGCTGAACTTTCATAAAACGAATTATACATAAATTAACAATGTACTTACTAAATTTACACATAAATTTTCACTAAATATGCACTAAATCACTAACACAAACTTTTCACATTATTGTTTGTTGAAACAAATGAATTTATGCGGATGGCTGAGATTGCCTGCAGAGTACTACGCGAGACAAAATAGTGCAATTTGGAACATACGTTTGAAATTAAATAAATATGTTTGATGCATTTTATTAACAAATATTTCGGTTTATTTAAATATTTTAATTATAATTTTATTCTTTTGGCTTGAATATCATATGGGTAGACATCCGAAGAGATTGTTTATTAATAAATTAATAGTTTAGTTGTATTTTAAATAATTCGCAACTGTATAATATATTATTTAATTTTAAAGGTAGCAACTCTCTCTAGAAACGTTGTAATACTTATTTTTAGAATTCATATCATCTTTTCATTTATTAATCATCATTTTTCCGGTACCTAATAACCTACGGTATACTTACATATATTATTATTGCATACGAAAGTCAATCAATATATATTAAGTGCTTAATTCTACCCGTAGTATTTCATGTACTATTGATTTATTTATCTATTTCCTTTGTCTAACCTTCGTTTTTTGTTTAGTAATTATATTAATCATTACATTATATTCCTCGGACACAATAGATGAGTTTATTCTTTATTTATATGTTATTATCTGCCTCTAAAATTGGAAAAGACTATATTCAGAATTACTAAGGTTAAGGTATTACTTCAAATTCAAAATAATGATCTCTACATTGGTCGATGTGCTTTATTTGTGATTGTCCTAGTTAAATGTCAAAGACGTCGAAATATCGTGAAACAATAATAAAATTCTTGTCCTCAATATACAAAATACGAACACTGCAAACATGGAACGCGGAAAACAATGATAAATTAGTAAACGACACAAATTGATGGTAGAAACATTAGTAATCTTATTTTCAAAACACGCATTAAATAGCTACAAGATTAATTTGTTAGATAAAGGAAATTAGGTTTTGTAGCAAAAAAAAACAGCCTACTTTCAGGGAGCTTTAGACAGTGTAATGGGAAAATATAATATAATTAGAGACAAAAATATTAGTCCGTATTACGCGCGCACTTTTATAATAAACGCGCTTTTATAGAGCGAGTTTTTATTTACATTATATTTTTATAAGCTGTGTCCTCCATAAAGGCACTTTTATTACAAAAGTTCGTTCGTATTACGGTCCTGTTTTTATTGTTGTAATAATTGATATAACAAAACATGATCTTTCATTCTGAAATATTCTGTATGACTCTTTCTGTTGAGGCTTATGAGGCATACACTTGATCACCAGAATTAAAAATGGACAGTCCCGAATCCAAGATTGTTTTGTTGAATTAAAATCCCGATGAGGCATAAGGCGCAGTGTAGTACTAGAAAAGTTCGGTATTTGTTCAAAATTGTAGAACATGTGAATACCAAAGCGTTGTTAAACTTTTTGTTTCATACTCAAAAATTGTTATTGTTACATATCTAATATTGTGTGTAAAATTGACTAATATTACCACCAAGTTCATAACTGTTCTCATTTTTAAGTTTTTACCCCAAAAAGTCATATAGTATACCTGCATTTGGTTAAAAAGTTGAAAATATTCAAAAATCCAATTTTCATGTATCTCGTACTTCCCAATGATTTCAAATCATGAAAACACAAGTCAATATTTTTTTTTAGTTTTGGAGATATTCAACCTCAAATATTTTCTCAAAATTACCCATTTCTGGGCTAGATCTAGTTTTGAATTATGGCCCCAAAAGTCAATATACCCCATATTCATATAAAAACTTCAAAATTTTCAAAAATCTAATTATCATGTATCTAGATACTTCTCAAAGCGCTGATTCTAAATTTTGAAACCGCAGGTCGATATCTCTTTTCGTTCTCGAGATATTTAGATTCAAAGTTTTACATAAAACTGCCCGTTTTTGGGTAATAACCCAAAAATGGGCCGGGATTCGAACTTGGCGACACCACCATTCGATTCTACGGATAAAAATATATAAGTATACCAATTTTCATAGTTTTTGACTAACCGGTTCATTTTTTATGAATAAAAGTTTGAAAACCCCTGAAAACGGCCAAAATCTGAAAAAATCGTAAGGGGTACACCTTAGATTTTTGCGATTTTTGGCCATTTTTAGTTATTTTGCTTTAGAGATTGAATACGGTGTTCAAAAATTATGAAAATTGGTATACTTATGTAATTTTACCCGTAGAATCGAATGGTGTTGTCGCCAAATTCATATTTGGGTTATTACCCAAAATGGGCAGTTTTGAGCAAAACTTTGAATCTAAATATCCCGAGAACGAAAAGAGATATCGACCTGCGGTTTCAAAATTTGGAATCAGTGCACTGAGAAGTATCTAGATACATGAAAATTAGATTTTTAAAAATTTTGAAAATTTTATCTGAATATGGGCAATATTGACTTTTGGGACATTAGTTCAAAAATGGATAGAGATATAAACTTGCTAGTAATATTATTTGATTGTAAAGACAATGTTACGTAAGTGTACGCATATTTAGAGCATTTGAACAACTGAGTGAATTTTTAGAAATTAAAGTCTTAAAAGAAAATTGTTATCGCGTTATTCTTGCGTGAGTATTAATGAAAAAAAAAATGTTTAAATATTAATTCGTTCCAAAACTACAAGCAATTGAAAATTTGTGTGACATGACACAAAAATTCTAGGGTAGGATATGCGATTTTTACATGAATCCAATACTTCTTGAGAAGTAAAAATATATCGTTTTTATCTTAATGGTGCACTCTCCATGCCAACAATGAGTGCCCTAGGCAAATGTTGTAATGTTAGTAAAGTTTCTTAGTAAAATATTACAAATATTGTGCTAAAGTCGTCTGTACTTTATCCAAGACGAAAATTCCTGTAATAAATTTCTCTCAAACTTAAGATGCATTTAAAGCAGCTCGTTATCTTTGTGGAAAACTTGCAGATTATTATGTTCTTAAATGACTTGTTTCGGATGATGTACTTCATTATAATTTAAAAAAACTAATGTGGCCAGCACATTACTTTCCGTCAATTCTATGTATTTTGTACAAATCACATACCTACTAAAAGTTCCTTGGAAAAGATTCTCCAGTAAAATTATAACACAAACATATAC
This sequence comes from Ophonus ardosiacus, assembly GCA_943142095.1. NCBI lineage: Eukaryota > Metazoa > Arthropoda > Insecta > Coleoptera > Carabidae > Ophonus > Ophonus ardosiacus. The sequence continues at coordinate 4,484,692 of OW964835.1, forward strand.
TATTTTCTACAAATTCCAAACCGAAAGTTCCTTGGAAAATATTCTATAAATCCAATAAAATTATAACACGAACAAACAATATGTAAATTGCACTTAACACTGACATCTGTTAATTTGAATTATTTGAATATATCAGTTGTTTCCATGATTATAGCAAAGCTGCCTGATTTTTGAAAGTTAATCTCTTTATAATTCTTTAACTCTGTATCTATTGAATATAAAAGAAAATGTATAATCAAACCGTATAGACAATAAGATATTCTTTCATATTGATAATCACATAAAATGTCAAAAATGATATTTATTTTCATTTTTTGTCTTTTCAGTGGATAGGACCAAAGGGCTCAGACTGCGGCATCGTGAATATCAACATCCCTACCTCAGGGGCTGAAATCGGTGGTGCCTTCGGTGGTGAAAAGCACACAGGAGGTGGAAGAGAATCTGGGTCCGATTCCTGGAAACAATATATGAGAAGAGCAACAGTTACTGTCAATTATAGCAGTGAGCTTCCTCTAGCCCAAGGAATCAAATTCGAATAAAAAATAATGATTGCAACTTTGAATATTAATCTACCATATTTGGAACCAACTACGAACAAAAAAATTGTTGGATGTAATGGGCTACTTGCATGGTACTGAAAATCCGATTTCTATCACTATATACGTAATGTTATGTTGAAAACATATATAAAAATATAAATTTTATTTTAAAAAAGTTATTTGTTTTGTAGTAAATTAAGAAAGAAAATTTTCTGTGACGTCATTATATTGAACCGAGGAAGAGAACCATATTTAAGAATGTAACTTATAGATGGCATTGCGTGCGAGAAAGTTTTAATTTGAATTTGACATTTTGCTCTCCCTGAGCTCTCAAATATATTAATTACTTCACAAATAAACACATAGGTAGTTACATGTAATTTAAAATATCGATACGAAAAAAACAAACTAAAATACTAACCTTCAAACTATTGTTGAAACGTCAAACAGGAAATCTACATTACCCGTACAAACAAACGCTATGGCTTTACGATCACTCATTGGTGCGGCGTAATTCTACGTCATACATGGCGGTAATTGAAATAATCAAATTTCATTATTTATTTTCTGGCTAATTAATAAAAATTTTGTCAAAAGAAAAAATAGGGGTAGCAAGTTTTTACCTGCTCTTCAAAAATATGAAATAAAAAAAGGTGCGCAAGTAGCCCATTGTAGATATACGAGATGTGGCTACAAAATAATAAGATTGATCTTAGAACATTAACAATGTAAAAATTACACAAAACAAATATTGCCACCTTCGATGTACTCTCCTCCCCGAACCCTACACCTCACGATGCGAATATTCCATTGTTGGAAGCAATACCTACAGGCCTTTTTTGTTAGGTTGTTCATAAGCTCTGCCACTTTTCTATAACTACATCTCGGCCTCGAATTTTGTTCCGGTGCGTTGTCTTCATGGAGAATCCATCACATTTCAGCCCTTTTTCGTCTCACCCGTGTATGAAGGGTTATCAAAACCTTCTTGTAACTTGCTTGGTTAACGAAATGCCCCTCAGGCACCCAATCCATATGTGAACAATCACTCGCATTTCGGAAAAAACAATGCGAGTGCACGGTCGGGGCGCTAATCGTCTCCGATCTGTTTTCTTCCTTCTTTAAATCTTCTAAACTGCTCGGAAACTTGAGTACTATATAGACCCTCATCACCATTAACATTCTTCAACTATTCGTACATTTCTGTAGCCGATTTTTTAAGTTTCATATTGACAATAACATAATGGGGTCCTATACCATAGTCATATTTTAACTATCTTAAATAAGAAGACGAAAATATACATAAATTAATGAGTATTAGTGAAAAAATTTTCTTTAAATATTAACTAGGTCACAAACTACAAGCGATTGAAGCTGGTTACTAATTGGGTATGACGCGTTAGGTACTAAGAATTTGATTGGTCGCCCGATTTTAAAAAGAAGATTCGCGCGTCTGCAACGGTCAGCTTTGAAAGAATATGAAATGTCATGTTGTTCTATAACCTAACAAAACATTTAACATTTTTGTGTTTGATGAATTTGTTTAATTATAACATCTAGTAATATTAACAATAATCATGTATTTATAATTCAATCAATTTGTAATATGAATTAAATTAAAAATAATATTAATTAAATTAATATTGAAACTTCAAAACAGGCAAACATTAGCGCCATCCGTCGTCATGCTTTGTGTAATAATATTGTCAAACTGTTTCAATGTTCTGTAATTTATTAGGAAGAAATCCTTGTTAAATGCTTATTATTTATGTTATTTATACTTTCTTATAATTTCTTCGTGAATATAACGTATAAGTTTTTATATAAAAACATTTCAGCTATGCAAACATGAAAAAAATTGTTTCCAGCATAACTAACAGTTTGTCCCATTGTTTGTCGATCACTTGTTAGTACCTGCTATGTCACGCACAAATTCTTAAACTTTAAAAATTCATATCTCGCTTATTATGTAAATTTTTTAAGTCGCGTTTGCACTGAAGTTCTTATTTTATCCTGTTCTTACAGGAAAAAAATAAAAGAAAAATGGCCATTGCGGCGGAGTACGAGAAAGTAGTTAACTTTAATCACAGGCTACTGCTGAACGGTTTGCCTAATTATCTTGAAATTTTAACAGTGAATGGAGGGAAGATGATAAATTAATATGACATAGACTGCAATGTTGCCAAATTTACAAGGAAGCCGGAAAAAATAAATCTTGTTATTTAATTGCCACACCTCGTAAGTACTGTCTACTGTGTTATTATACTGTTGTATGACTGAATAAATAAATACATATAGTTTGTATATATGTTCGTACTGTATTATTCTAAATGTGAAGACCATTTGTTCCTCCTGGTCTCGCCCTCGCTCCGCCCCCATACTCGGTTTATGAATTATTCGGGCAAAGCGCTTTCTGGTGATGCACGATTCGGGGCTGTGATTCGGGGATTTGAATGATTCTGTGCATGCATATTCTGGTGTTAAATATTCTGGTTTTGAATATTCGTTTGTTGAAGGCTTTCCCAAAATATAATAGCAATGATAAAATTTTTAATAAGTACCACAATAAAATCGATAATTTCTGCAAAGTTATTTATGGTGTGGTCGTTGACTCATAAGTGAAAATATATTTCCTTGAACTTCATTGTATATACAGTCACCTATTAAAATTAATATAGCACAAAATTTTCAATAGATCTATACTTGGTAACATAATGAAGCTAAAATAGTTGTAGTAAAATACAATAGATGTTTATTCATATTTATAGAACAGTGAAACCGAAATTGATTTCACTACAAAGAAATCTAGGAAATAGTTAATTATCTACGAGAAATCAATATGAAACAGAATTATCTAGAAAATAAAGAAATATATGATGATGACAGTTTATCTTATTACTCATTTCTAGTTTCTAGATGTACAAATCTGCTTATATAGATGTTAGCAATGACGATATATCTGTACGTAGGTATAGTACGACTATAGTAAATAACAATTGATGTTTAAATTATTTTTTGCCCTCCTGAAGTGTAATGGGAACTTTACAATTGTATCCACAGCAAGTGTAACCTACATTTTACGCTTACTGTGTTGTAACTTGTCTAACTACGCGGTAAAATAATCAAAATACACTGGACATTTATGGGCATTTAGAAAAGAAATCATCTTTACTATAATAAAGTTCATGTAAAAAAGTACTACCTACATAAGTTATTTTTTTACTTTATCATTTCCTATATTTAAAATTAATTTATATAAACCAAAATCACGGCAGCGACATCTGTCATTATTGTAAAAATCCGCCGTTACCGACATAGTCACCGATCGATATACCTGTCAAATACGCGAGGCGAAAATTGCTGAAATGTCAAATTTCGATACCTTCCTATTATTTATTACGAAGAAAACATGAGCAAATAAATATATTATCAGTCATAAACAACGTCTATTATTACAAATAAATTTTCGGTAGAAGAAGTACTCTAATGAAGGTAAGTAAAATCAAATTTGGAAATTGACAACCCCAGTATTTTAAACTAACCCTTTTCAGAAGTATAACCTATCTCATTAAAAAAAGTGATTTTCATTATCGTCGCCCTCATATGCCCTCATAATTTGTGACACTTATTTCTTAACACCCTGTATATCCATCAGAAATACCGCCAATTTTGTTAATGAACTTCCTCATACAATGTATAATAGATATAATTAGAATTGTATGTGTGCAGAAGACTTGTTAAATACAATAAAAAACAATATTTGGGTAAAGTTCTGTATTTTTTTTTGTTATAAAACAATTGTTCGATAGCGAAGTGCAATACAATACATACATAACATAAAATGGAAATGGCGAGAGGTATTGTGCTGACCACAACAGATTTATTTTTATCTCGTAATAAAAGTTTCAGCAACTCCACATAAAAAAATCAATATTTTTCCTCGAAAAACCCAAACCAAAGCCCCTTAAAATCCCCTTCCACTTTTTTCAAAATAATCGACATGCTACCAATAGAGTAATAATTTCTTATTCTCATTGCTGGAACAATTGAATATTTATGAAACGTTACATTTGTGAAATAATCAATATCTAGACGGTTCTGAATTCACCTGCACGCAAACAAACACCTGGTGGTGAGTCAACTGTTTTACTCAGTCGCGTTTCACTTGTCTAGGATATCAGACGGTGGATACGACACTCAAGTGTTTCGGCAGTGTGTTGTTTTGATTAGAATTTGTTTATGTATGAAGGAAATTAATATCAGTGACTATGTGTATACGAAAAATATAGAATTGTATTTAATTTTTAATGTAAGTATACTGAATTATTAAATATTTTTTATATCGATTAAAAATAGAAATTATGGGGTCCCGTGGCCGCGTGCCTGAGTGTCTGGTCGCGAACCTGGAGAACCGGGTTCGATCCCGACCGACGCCAAATATTTCGAATTTTAAATGGCACAAAAGTGACCCCTGTGGTGCACTCTCCACGCCAGCAATGGGTGCCCGTGTGGTGACGCCTGGTAAGCGCCCGCACGGTACAAATATGTCATCATCATTATTCATTACCGATATCTGCGATAAAGCAGATTGTGGCACACTCAGAAATGGGTAATATGCCGTGATATATATATGCCGTCTTTTTTAAAACTACCTCCATTGGGATTTCGAAAACTATAAGATAATATACCTTATAAGGGGGCGACTGGGGGTTCATCATAGATGTGCTTTTGATTTTCTAAAAAAAAGTCATGGAGAACTAGATAATAACGAAAAACTGAATTTTATTAATTTTTTCTTTCTTAAAACTTCTAAACTATAAGTAATCTAGAAAAATGTTTCAAATATAAAAGTTATATATTTGTATTATCGAACCAGTGGCTTACGAAATGTTTATATCGGTAAATTTTTCACATATAACACAAACATTTTCTCTTTTCAATTACGTAAGAGTTATTTACTGTGTTTTATATTTGTTTTAGTACCCGCATGATTCTTAATGAAAGTTACAAAACAATAAAACTGAACACTTTATCTTATTATTGCCACTGTTTACTTGTGTTAGCTTGTTAGCTTTTAACCCTGTCGATCTTATGTAAGATGAAAGGAAGACACAAATTATCAAAATCAGATTAAAAAAATTAGTATATAATCTATAACAAAACTCTGTCTCTGAACAGCGCTGCCACCAAAATTTATATCTGTACCTCAGAATAAAAATGTATGAAGTTATAAAATTAATATTTTACAAAGAAGCATTTAAATTATTTTTTAAATAGATTTCTATTTTCAATTTCGAATTACGGGGTGTGGCAATTAAATAACGAGATTTATTTTTTTCCGGCTTCCCTGTAAATTTGGCAACATTGCATGCTATGTCATATTAATTTTTAATCTTCCCTCCATCCGCTGTTAAAATTTCAAGATAATTAGGCAAACCGTTCGGCAGTAACCTTTGATTGAAGTTAACTACTTTGTCGTACTCCGCCGGAATTATGTTAGTGTCAATATGAAATTATGTGTGAAACTTAAAAAATCCGCTACAGAAATGTACGAATTGTTGAAGAATGTTTATGGTGATGAGGGTCTATGTAGTACTCAAGTTTTCAAGCAATTTTGAAGATTTAAAGAAGGAAGAAAAGAGATGGGAGACGATTAGCGCCTCGGCCGTATATTGACATTGTTTTTTCGAAATGTAAGTGATTGTTCACACGGATTGGGTGCCTGAGGGGCATTTCGTTAACCAAACGTATTACAAGAAGGTTTTGATAACCCTTCATGCACTGGTGAGAAGAAAAAGAGCTGAAATGTGATGGATTTTCATGAAGACAACGCGCCGGAACAAAACGCGTGTTCGGCAAGACATTTTTGACGAAATACAAAATCACCGTATTGGTACATCAACCGTACTCACTTAACCCAGTGCCATGTGACTTGCTTTTATTCCCAAATTGTAATTCTGCGTTAAAAGGCGCCAAATTCGAGGCCTAGATGTAGTTATAGAAAAGCGGGAGAGTTTATGAACAACCTAACAAAAAAGGCCTGTAGGCATTGCTTCCAACAATGGAATATTCGCATCGGGCGGTGTAGGGTTCTGGGAGGAGAGTACATTGAAGGTGGCAATATTTGTTTTGTGTAATTTTATACATTGTCAATGTTCTAAGATCAATCTTGTTATTTAATTGACACACCTCGTATTATTCAAAATTGGGTGTTCCAGATATTGCAAATTTTTTAAATTGACAATCCTGTTTTCATTTATATTGAAATGACTGCTTAAAACAGGACTTCCAATATTCCATTCGAAAGAGAAGTGAGGTTATGTTTATTTGTGGAGAAAACTAATTTTCCAAAAATATGAACTTAATACTGTTTTATCCTGAGGTACACATATAGAAAACATGACAAATTAATTATATTTTCAATATCTATATTTATACATAATTCAATACTAATGATGCTTTGGGTATTGATGTATTATATTTCATAAAAACTAGTCGATGTACTCGTATGTATACCTATATATTTATTTTTTCTGTTTCCATTAGCTTCTAAAATGAATATTGAAAGAGTAGAAGAGTATAGCATATAATTTTGATGGTATCTACAATCAGATAAGTGTATACTGCATAGAAAATTTACATTTTAAAACAAATATGAATAAAAAATGTACCAGTGGAAGAGAAAAATGTAAAAATGATAGATTATTACTTTAAATATTTTAGTACTAATATAAATACATTGGGTGGAATTCAGTGGGTTGTATTAAAGTCTGTATTAAAGCTTGTATTAAGTATATGGCAACATTGCAATATTTCCCAAATCTATCAATGAGATTCAATTGTGATATAGAAATTTTACCGCAGGGAAAAGTAATACAGATATCCTTTATTCAAATGAAGAAGTATAATTGTAAATGGAAGGTGTAAAAGGAAACTTGCAAAAAAATAGCAACATTAGGTTAGAAATATGTCAAATTTTATGTGTCAAATTTCATACCTGAATGTTAATGAATTTTAAAATATGTCAATCCCCGTTTTGATCAGTTTTGATATTTGTCCTTTTTTATCGTAATTGTATGGCTTTCTTACTTCTATTAATAATATTTTTTTCTTTATTTGATCCTTTGGTCTTTCACTTTTTTCTGACAGGTATTACAAAGTTGCCAAAATATTTTTGACAAAGAACTGTTTTAGCTTAAAACACGCTAATACAACCCACTGAATCTCACCCAGTGTATTCAGAAAAAAAAAACCTAATTCGGAGAAGGCTGTGAACTCAGAAACGTATGTCTGATAATTTTTCATTTAAAAAATCAAGTTGTCAAAATTGATTGTAAAATATGAGTTTAAGGATAAAAGATTTTCGAACAAGGCAAGCCCCTTAATACAAATAAATTTAATATCAGTTTCTTACCATTGTACAAAAAAAAACTAAAGTTGAGTTTAATATTCATATACCTCAATTTCTTATTTATTTATTCATGCTTTTAGTTGTTTAATTTACCCTACTTTCAAAATATGTAATAGGTATCAAGAGACCTGAAATTCTGAAAATTAATTATACTTTTTAATGCGACACGCAAATAAATGAGGTCACTGTAATGTAGTACATAATAGGTATTAAACCCTTTTAACTCGCAATAAAATTTATAAAGAATTAAAAATAAAAATAAATAAATATATCATCACGGCATATTACCCATTTCTGGGTGTGCCAGTATCTACAACACATGTAGACATCGGTAATGATGACGATATATTTTACCGTGTGGGCGCTTACCAGGCGTCACCTCACGGGCACTCATAGCTGGTGTGGAGAGTGCACCACAGGGGTCACTTTTGTGCCATTTAAAATTGGAAAAATATTTGGCGTCAGTCGGGATCGAACCCGGTTCCCCCAGGTTCGCGACCAGACACTCAGGCACGCGGCCACGGGACCCCATAAAGAATTAATTTAGAAATATATAAGTAAATACATATACATCAGGGATTTGTTAACTACTGGATGGAGCAAGTGTATATCGATAAATGTATTTTTTGTGTACCCGGCTAGATTAAGAGAAAACACAGGAAGTGTGAGTGGGATAATTCCACTTTAGACAAGTGAATTTGATACTCTTATCTGTCTGTCATATTCACATATGTCAAATTCACGTCAAAAATTAATTGTGTTTAAGTATATTTGATCATGAAACGTGAAATAAGTACGAATATAACCAATGCAACCTGAATGCAACGCTAAATTAGAACACATATAAGAATATAAGTCATGGGTATTTGGCAAATTATTTTTTTAGAAGAAATTATAATTTTAATCATAACTTACTAATGAAAGGACGTAGCACCGTTCATAACATATTTTGATACACAATTTTCAACACATCTTCGAACCATTGTCATATATTAAAATAATTATATTTCAATGATGATATCAAGAATAACCTAAAATCTGTCAAACCTGTCAAACAAAAGATTTGACAAGTAAAGGAAACAAAGACAACAAATCGGAATTATGTATGACCATCTCTGTCTATTTGGCCGGGTACATGGTAAAGATTCACTAGCTCCATCCAGTAGTTAACAAATCCCTGATGTACATGGTGTCTCACAACTCGCGCCCCAGAGCGAATGAGGAAACACGAGACTGCACTTGGATGTGTAATTTCGAAGAAAAGAAATCCAGCTTAAAATATATTAAGAAATGACGTCTTAAAATTGACCAATCAGAGACCTACATCTTTAACGTGTGTTTGCCGTAATTTTACGTTACTATGGTTTTATACTAATCAAATCTTCTTTAAAATGTGTGGGCGACTGTAGTTTTCGAAAAATGCCAGTGTCAAATTAAATTTGACAAGGTGAATAAAAAAGGCAAATTCTTACCATGTATTCAGCCGCTGATTACATAGGCTGTGTCCGATGTCGCATTTTGATATTTAGATTTTAAGATTTAGGTCTTCTTCACATAAATACAACTCCGAATGCCACACTAGTGATATCCATTTGTTTGTATGGCAACACTTCAGAATAACAAAAATAAATTATACATTTCAACTTAATTTGAAGCTTCAAATTAAATATTAATATTATATTTCATAGAATAGAAGCTAAGAAGTCATTTTTTGACAGTAAATTTGACGTTTTGCATAAATTATAGTAACGAACATGATTTGTTTAATTAGTGCGCGTCAACTTCAAGGCATAGTGTGCTCCTGCAAAACCCTAAAATCTAATTCCTAAAATACTAAATAATGACTAGATTTAGGGCATATAAATTTAGGATTTAGATATTAGGGTGATAAAAGTGCAACATCGAACACAGCCTTAGGAATGATTATAATTTTCGGAGAATGTGGACGTAATGCCAGAATGGCAACACGAGTATATTCGGAACGTTTTCCGGATAGAAATCTTGTGGATCATAAAGTGATATTGAGAGCCATCGCAAGGGCGCATGACACCGGTCAAGTTATGCCAAATGACAATAATATTGTCATTTAACACAATTTAACAGCTGCTAGAACACGTTGCACTGTACGATATAAATGATGATCTCGGATGACACCTTCGCTAACCTAAATTTGTTGACAGTGAAAAGTCAATTCTAAAGTGTCAAGTCAAACAAATTTTGTAACTCACTAGTAGTATTTTTAAAACCTAGCAACCAGTTTTATTTTGTAATAATATCATCACACCTCAAGATATCCTTCCGGGATTGGTGGATTAAAAAGTCTTGTAACTCCGTTATGCAAGCAGCCGCAATTTATTTTCTTCTATTTGTTGGCAACCTATTGTCGTCGGCAAGTGTCAGTTTCGTCTGGAGCGCAAGTTGTGAGACATTCTGTAGATATACCTAGTCAGAAAAATTGACACACACAAACTCATCAGCGTCAGATTAGTCTTTGAGGACGCATTTCCAAGAAAAACTATTAAGAACTTGAAATATGGGAACTTCCGGTTGACCAAAATCTAATCAGTTCTTCATATGGATGTAAAGAAGAGGAATACGAAAGAATCATAATTTTTAGAATTGCAGTATTGGAGTTATCATCGGAGAAAAATTTGTTACACACACACAGCACACACACACACACATCATCATCATCATCATCATCGTAAAATTAGTAAAAATCGTATTCTGGGGACCCTAAAACGTGCTTATCCATTAAAAACTCACCACCGAATTTTTTGATCAAAGACAATACCTTCCTTACCTAAAGGTGACGAAGGTAAAAATATGTACTGTAACTTGAATTCAACCCTGGGCATTGGAAGTATTTTGACAAACATATACAGCAATTTGTGGTATCATTGTTGAAAGGCTATTTTATATTTGAGGGTCGTTTGAGTTACTTATGGTGATCTCTCGACTTCTGCTGACTTATACTATATAAGGTCAGTCCCAGACCCACTATAAAGGCTTAGCTTACGATCACACGTAAGTTTCAGACATTTCGTGGATTTCTTCTCTTATTTGGTGTTATAAATATTTAATCGAGAAAAAATACTGTTTACCATTGGTTATTCTGAGTTTGAGGGCATTGTGCTATAAACAAATAAAATCAATCAAATTCCGTGCACCAAATTGCATAAAATTAAATTTCTTTCCTTCCTTGTGCCAGGCACAAGAAATCCAGGTCGAAATTTGTGTTGAAACAAAAGTTGTCATTTTGTTAGTAAATGACAGATTTTATAGCAAAATGTATCAAAATGTCACAGAATTATCATTTGTCATTCGACTAGAAAATGGAGAAAGAAAGTATGCATTTTTTGTTGTGGTATGATATAGAAATTAATCTTATATAATTGTGATAAATTATATGTTTTGTAAGTGTAAATGATTTATGGATATCCGTTTTAAAGTTGGGCACATACATGTATATTAAAATGTCATTAGGAAGTCTAGTTCAAGTGCAATAATTAATAAGAGAAATATTGATTTAATGATTGATCGGATTACCCTACATATGTATATTGAAAAAGAATGGTATGAATCGTATTATAAAATAGTATGATTCTTCGAACTTATCTATTAATAAATGATAATTGAAATTCATTGAAAACTTATTTTTTATTATTTTTGCTGTTGGAAAATGCGTAAAACATAAGAGTGTATTGACTTATGTTAATTTCAATCATTTAAAAAAATGTAACTTCGTGTTATAGTTTAGTTTAAGAATAACTGGTCCGCTGTTTTTTTTTTACCTTTCGTCACTTTTCAGGAATTTCGAGCATGTTGTGATCGGAAGATATGTAGGCGGGGCGCTGGAAGTCATGGTGTATTGTGGGCAGTGTTTTGTTGTGTTATATGTCACTACTTGTCATTTTACTTTAACTTAACGTTATTTTTTGCGTTTAGTTTGTGAGTATATCTCGGAGTATATCAAATTGTAATGAAAAATACAAAGAAAGTACAGATATTTCGTTTCATGTGTAAGTAACTGGAATTTTATTTTACAAATAATATATTAAATAAAGTGTAACTTTTAGGTTTCCTACTAATAATAACGTAAGAGAAACGAGACTGAATTTTATTGGAAATAAAGGTGATTTACATATTTCAAAAGCAGCAATTAGTCATTACTTTGTAAAAAGGGTAGTACAAATATTAAGATAATACGCAGCCCGCAATACACCACGGCTTCAATACGCAGCCCGCAATACACCATGGCTTCCGCATATTATGTTCCGATCACAACAAACACCGTAACACGTCGCGTGCCTAAACACTATCATTTCGCAACTTATGTATTACATAAACAGCTATTTAAACGTCCGATATTTAAGGGTTTAGACTGCATTAATCTAGAAGGCATTTGATTGACTATTTTGTTTGTCGACTTGCTTTATAAAAACGCCAGTTCTCGCCTCGCTTTAATATATCTAAAAACCTTACTAAAGAAATAAATAAATATATCATCACGGCATATTACCCATTTCTGGGTGTGCCAGTATCTACAACACATGTAGACATCGGTAATAATGACGATATATTTTACCGTGTGGGCGCTTACCAGGCGTCATCTCACGGGCACTCATAGCTGGTGTGGACAGTGCACCACAGGGGTCACTTTTGTGCCATTTAAAATTGGAAATATTTGGCGTCTGTTCTATAAAATATTTAACACCACGTCAAAATCCGTCCAATGATTTTCGATGTTAGCGCCAACAGCCTACTTTATATATCACACTGATATATTTACTTACTGTGTCTTCTGTATTTTTAGTATTTAGATGGTGTGGCTCTATGAACCGCTACAAAACCCTCCACCAGCTAGGCGATGGCACGTACGGATCAGTGGTACTGGGCCAGCGCAAAGACACGGGCGAAAAGGTCGCCATCAAACGGATGAAACGAAAATACTACTCGTGGGAAGAAGCTATGAACCTTCGAGAAGTTAAAGTAAGTATCCTACACACAGATACTCTAAAAGCGGGTCTTAGGCTGTGTCCGATGTCGCATTTTGGCATTTAATATTTAGGATTTCGGTCTTTTACACATAAATACAACTCCGAATGGCGCACTAATGATATCCATTGGTTTGTATGGCAACACTTTAGAACAACAAAAATAAAGTATACCCTTCAATTCAATTTGATGCTTGAGAGTAAAGGCCTATTTATAATGAAGTAACGCAAGCGGTAACGCAGTTGCAGTAAGGTAACGTAAAAGATAAATGTACGGTACAGCATATACCGTTTTATAATGAAACGCAACGCAGAGCCGCAGAAGTAACGTAACGCAACGCAACGGCAAAGCTGACCAACTTTCATCTTTCTACCTTACTTTTTTACCGCTATCCAATCAGAATTCATTGTTTCAGTTTTACTATAAAAATCTATATTATCGACATGTTCGTGAACTGTCAAAATTACATAATAAATTCTATATTTTGTGGTTAGACCGGTTAGATTTTCAAAGCGATACGAAGAAGAATTTTGGATGATAGAAAATTAACCGAATTAATCAAGAATCACTGAGTTAGAAACAAGATTGCCGCTGCTATATCGTCGTCACTGTCCATTTCTATTCAAATTATTTTATACACTTATTTATTTGTCATGTGTCATAAAGACTAAATAAAAGCGAGTTGAATTTCAACGATATATACAGAATTCTTTTGATTGGTTAGAAGTGCTATCTTCCGGGGTTATTATAAATCACATATTTTGTGTTTGCGTTACTGATTACGTTGCGTCGTTGCGTTGCGTTTTAGCTTACTTCATTATAAATAGGCCTTTAAGGCCTATTTATAATGAAGTAATGTAAGCGGTAACGTAGTTGCAGTAAGGTAACGCAAAAGATAAATGTAAGGTACAGCATATACCGTTTTATAATGAAACGCAACGCAGAGCCGCAGAAGTAACGTAACGCAACGCAACGCCAAAGCTGACCAACTTTCATCTTTCTACCTTACTTTTGTATCGCTAGCCAATCAGAATTCAGTGTTACAGTTTTACTAGAAAAATCTGTATTATCGACATGATCGACATGTTCGTGAACTGTCAAAATTACATAATAAATTCTACATTTTCTGGTTAGACCCGATTAGATTTTCAAAGCGATACGAAGAATAATTATGGATGATAGAAAATCAATCGAATTAATCGAGAATTACTGAGTCAGGAAGAACATTGCCGCTGCTATATCGTCGTCACTGTCCATTTCGATTCAAATAATTTCATACACTTATTTATATGTCATGTGTCATAAAGACTAAATAAGCGAGTTGAATTTCAACGATGTATACAGAATTCTTTTGATTGGTTAGAAGTCCTATCTTCGGCGTTATTATAAATCGCATATTTTGTGTTTGCGTTACTGATTACGTTGCGTCGTTGCGTTGCGTTTTACGTTACTTCATTATAAATAGGCCTTAAATGTTAATATTATATTTCATAAAATAGAAGCTAAGAAGCTATTCTTTGACAGTAAATTTGACGTTTTGTACAAATTATAGCAACGAACATGATTTGTTTAATTAGTGCGCGTTAACTTCAAGGCATCTGTGGCATAGTGTGCCCCTGCAAAACCCTAGCATCTAATTCCTAAATAATCACTAGATTTAGGGTATATAAATTTAGGAGTTAGATATTAGGAAATGGGTAATATGCCGTGATGATATGTTTATTTTATTTATTTATTTATATCAGGGTGATAAAAGTGCAACATCGGACACAGCCTTAACCTTTACTCAAAATAATAAAAGTACAATAAGATGGCAATACTTGGTGAAACAGTTCAAATAAGATATTAAAAAATAACACTTGACATGTTTTACAAGATTCAGTCTCTGAATCAACCTCTCGATCATTTATCAGAGACTGGCTCACTCAGTCAGACCCACAGACGCGTTTCGCCCAATTTGAGCTTCTCAGTGTGACTGTGGTGCCATAACGCCTCTAGGAAGCATTGAGTCGGCTGAGTGAACAGATGATAAACATCCCAAAAAGATATGATGACTGCACGAGCAAGTAGTTACATGCAGAAACATCTATCAAGAACGCCGTGAGCTTCGCTAGCCAAATAATAAAAGTACAATAAAATGGCAATACTTGATGAAACAGTTTAAGTAAGATATTTTTTTTTAAAATAACACGTCCTATTTTACAAGATTCATTCTCTGAATCAACCTCTCGGTCATTTATCAGAGACTGACTGACTCAGCCAGAACCAGAATCACAGACGCGTTTCGCTCTAATTGGAGCTTTTCAGTGTGGTGCACTGACGCCTCTAGGAGGCATTGCGTCGGCTGAGTGAACGGATGATAGAGAGGTTGATTCAGAGACTGAATCTTGTGAAACATGTCAAGTGTTATTTTTTAATATCTTATTTACTCAAAATGTTTTGAGAGGAGAAGGCTATATCTTGCGTCAAACAGCAAGAAAATTTGGTGTTTAAAACCTATTCAGCTCCAAATAATAATTCTATTAATAAAATAGTTGTTATTTACATTCGAGTGCGTGTTACTTGTATTTTACAACGCGACAGCTTTGTTTAAGGCACGAGCCTTTAAGGCGAGTGCCGTATGGGTGTATTCTAAAAACAATCCGCTACATGTAAACGGGCCGTTAAAAAATTTAGCCAATCAAGTATATTGTCATATAACAAAAAGTTGGATTTTGTTATATGTCAATCTATTTGTTTCGTTAATTTTTTTAACGGTCCATTATATGTAACGGATTGTGTTTAGAATACACCCATTAGTGCCTGATAAGGTATTCGAAGATTTATTTGATGGTGAAACCGGGCATAAGACATTTTGTATGTAACTTTTTGAAATGAATTTAAATTGAATACTATACAATCCCGAATTAAAAAATATGGAAATAAAACATATTGTTCTTTATATGACCATGACGCAAGATATAAGGAAGCAGACATATAGTCCTTGGGGAAAATCAATGAAAATCTACTACATTACTTAATGCCCATTGGATTTATGGACATTAGACACGAAGCCCTTTCCTCTACGTTTTCTTCCCATTAATTTACATTTCAAAATAGTTACGGAATCATGACATTTATGGTGGAGGTGCTCTATAAAATCTTGCTTTCTTTTTTAAACAAATTGACATTTTTATTATGTTTTACATTAGATATTACATTACACGGTACGAATAATAATATCATCATCATTACGGATGTCTGTGTACAAAGCAGATTGGCACACCCAGTAATTGGTAATATCCTGTGATGGTATTTATTTGTTATTATTATTTAATGTTTTTTTACAACAAACAAGTTGAGAATTAATTTCCTTCCACGTGCTTGGCCCTGACATTTGAGTCTATTTTCTTTGAAAATTCAATTGATTTGTAACGCGAAAGAGTTTATTAATTATAAATATAAATCACAAACAACACGCTAATAGTTTTTATCTTTTGTAAATGAAACGCAACACAACATATGTTAGTTTATTGCTAGTACAAATACAAACACGATTTCTTTATACACTTTTTTTGCAAATTATATATTTTTTCAAATAGTAATCGCACGGGGACAGGTCGGGAGTGCAAGGTGGATATTCAAGGATAGACCAAATGCAATAGAGCTGTTGTAAGAATTTTTATATGACTTGTAAGTGGCCGCGTGCCTGAGTGTCTGGTCGCGAATTTGGGGGAACCGGGTTCGATCCCGACAGACGCCAAATATTTCCAATTTTAAATGGCACAAAAGTAACCCCTGTGGTCCACACCAGCTATGAGTGCCCGTGAGATGACGCCTGGTAAGCGCCCACACGGTAAAATATATCGTCATCATTACCGATGTCTACATGTGTTGTAGATACTGGCACACCCAGAAATGGGTAATATGCCGTGATGATATATTTATTTTTATTTTATTTTTAATTTTAAAATTTTGTTCTTTATAGAGCCTCAAACTTGAAAATATCACGAAATATCCATTAGATATTTTACAGTTAAATAGTGAAATTTATGTAATATTTTTAAATACGTCACGTGATCTGAAACTCCATGTGACAGCAGAGTAAATACAGTTTAACATGAAACAAACTATCTCCTACTTTTTACTTCTTGCTAAGAGAGGATAAGCACATTTTAAGATCCCTAGAATCCGATTATAACATTTTATGATGTCAGTATGTGTGTTGGAGCCACGGTTTCTCAAATAGTATAAGACTTAAAAAATATTTAACTGCAGTTTCCTCAATTTGACATTTCTGGGAAGAGCTGATTAAATTTTGGTAACAATTGGACAACCGGAAGTAATAGTTTCTTTAAAAAATCTTCTAAATTTTATTTTTTGAAAATTTCTGTAATTATTAATATAGAGAATATAAAAATCTCTGTCCGATACATTTAAAATTTTTGTTATATCTTGTATATATTTAGAGATAGACACTAAAATATATAGAATAATCTACTGTATTTCTATGAAAAATATTGCAGAAACTTTCATTTAAAATACTTAAAAAAAACGGGGTGTCTATTTTTCTTAGCTTATGGTGACGGTGTAAGGCCAATATGCGTAGAAATTCTCGTTTAATTCTTACGAAAATTGAAAGGGACCCGAAAAAATCGACGGTACGTGTGACTTCATCTACACCAAGAACTACGTTTCTATACAGTGTCCCACACTCTATCTTCAGTGTGGCAGAGATAGCCAATGTTATTCTTATGGAGGTTTTCTGTACCATGTTGCCAATTTTTCAATGTAATGTAATATTGAAACATTCATAAATTTTCATTGCTATACCAAAATTAGTTAACACTGTACAATTTAAGTTTTATGAGGGTCTCTTATTTACCCAAGGGCTTATTGTATACACCCAATATTTGTCTAAATAGTTTTATATACAGGGCTATTTGTATCTGTAATAAGTAATATTTCAATACAATATTTTAAAACCGCCCAGCATACTAATCTTGATTAAATGCATTAGAAATTAGAATTTTAAAATATTATAAATTCAAATTGGAGATTACAAAGAAAAAATAAAGACTTATGAACTATGTAAAATATATACAGTATTTCTATCAAGCTTAAATATTAGTAAATTATCAAATAAGAAGATATAAATTAAATTAAAAATATGTACTATTAAACTGACCAGTGTATTATTCAATTTCATTTTTTTCTTCGCACCTACGCTATTTTACATCTATATTTTGTACTCGTATATGTATTAATTTTATATCTTTTCGTAGAATGGAAATATGTAACATAGGGAATTTATATTGTTGACGACGTTTGTAAAATGTCCAATTAAGTATAAAAATGTTTTATATTATTATTTCATTTATCTACGCTTGTTATAATTTTATATCCTACTTACATTTTGTATTTGTATTATTCTATATTTTTTGTAAATTATTAAACTGACAAGTTCATTATTTAATTTAATTTTTTTTTACCCACCTGTTTAGATACACTGAAAGTACACCAGTCATAAATACATTCAATTAAGTACCCAGAATATTTCATCTCTTTTTGGGCATCTATTTTCTGTCTTGCAGATTTACAGCAGGTAAATATGGCAACATGGTACTCTATAAGACCCTATACTGAACATAGAGTGTGGGACACTGTATAGAGCTGAGTGAGACGCATATGACAAACGCGCTGGGTACGTCGTTTCGTGTCACAGTGGTGGCAAGATACGTCCCCGTATTGTACATTCGAACAGCCATTAGCCAATAGCATTCGCCAGTGTCCAGAACGTCACGAACATGGCTGATACTGAATTCTAAGCGCTCGATATAAATTCACTAAAATTTCATTTTGATATTAGGGTAATAAAAATCAGAAAATTAACGATTATATTCACCTTAATATTACATATACATGATAAACATCGATATCCAATAAGTATTTTTTTTAATCCGTATCCTTGGAAACCCCTATCATGTTTAGTAAATTTATTTTCCTAACATAATTATTTCTTTCTTAAATACAAATTATCTTTTCCTATAACAATTAGGGTGCTATAAGATCGTGATCAGAACGTGTAATTTGTTTGGCCTAGACCTACAGAATAACAAATGGGAGTAGAATTGATGGTAATGACCGAAAATAAATACCATTTGCACGGTTACGTTGCATGTCTCGTTCGACTAAATACACAGCAACATAAAATGATGTTTCCAGCAGTCTGTTTATTTATAAACTTCAATTAGAGAATTGTTTTTGTGTAAGTAAAATACATTTTAGAAGAAAATTTTGTAGTAATGATTACAACAATCAATATTTTTTTACTTGTATTGATTATTACAATCAGTTGAAGCATTGAAATTGAAAAGGATCTATTCGATAAATTCGATTTTTTTTTTTTATAAAATCATGAAGTCCATCTCATTTAATAAATATAGTAATAGAAAATAATTTGAAATATGCGACTTTTCATTCATAAATTTGCTAATAAACTTTCGCGCTTTTAAACACGGACTAAATTTGTGACGACACAGTTTCATACACATACAAAGACATTTCTCTCCCACACACACATACACATTTACGCTTCACAACATGAAACAGTAATCTAACCTAAAATTGTGGCAGCTGACAGCAAAGTATACAAGAGAGAAAATTATTATTACTTTCTATTTCTTTAAAAGTACTAGTGAGTGCATACTCAACGCCCGAATATTCAAAACTAAAATATTGAAAACCAGAATATTCAAAAGCAGAATATGGACACACAGAATCATTCAAATCCCAAATATTGAAACAGAATTGCGCATTCCCCGAAAGCGTATCAGCAGAACCATCGCTACCTAACGTAAACATAACCTAACCGGGTTCGATTTCGACCGACGCCAAATATTTCGAATTTTAAATGTCACGAAAGTGACCCCCGTGGTGCACTCTCCACGCCAGCAATGAGTGCCCCTGCGGTAACGCCTGGTAAACGCCCGCACGGTACAAATATCTCATCATCATAACCGAATCTGTGACAAAGCAGATTTGCACACCCAGAAATGGGTAATATGCCGTGATGATATAATTATTTATTTATTTATTTATGTATAAAGTATAATATAATGTATTTCATACTTTTAATTTAAATAACATTTCTAAAAAATATCCTACAATATTTCTCTGACATTTTACAATGCATACAAGTTAAAATACTGTACTTTATTTTGCATTTCACGTAAGAAAATAGCAGATGGCGCTTTAGAGCCGACCGAGAGAGTGAAACTAAACTGTCAATAATAAAAATATTAATATCCGTAAAATGTACGGGCCCTAAATATTAAAAATTACATCAAAACATGGTTAAATATCACTTAATACTGAAGATAGCTGACACGTGATATATTTTCGCTTTTGTAAAATAGGTTAAATGCTACTCTATTTTTTTACGTGAAATGAAGCATACATACATATATTACTAAAATAATATTCCATTATCATATTCATATATTTAAGTAATTAATTTTCTTTCTTTTTCTTGCAGTCCTTAAAGAAATTACATCATACGAACGTAGTAAAATTAAAAGAAGTTATTAGAGAAAATGACGTTTTATATTTTGTATTTGAGTACATGCAAGAAAATTTATACCAACTTATTAAAGACAGAAGAACTCCGTTCCCAGAAACTACTGTCAGAAATATTTTATACCAGGTATGTATGAAGAAATAAATATCTGAGCTGCGTTCCAAAACCATACTCTAGAGTACGAAATTACGCAAAGTCTTCCAAAACTAATAATCTTACTCTCAGAGTTTACTCTTAACCTGTTCCAAAACAGCCAAGAGTTTACTTCAAAGTGATTACTATCGAGGAGGGTACAGAAATTACTCCACAATATTTTCAAACATGGATACTCACGATTCCCAACATATGAAAGAGAAAGAAAACATGCTTTTGGTTGAAAATAAACATAAGTAAACACATTAGCCTGTATTATAAACAAGCGCTTGTAATACGGTTTTGACATTAATGTTGTAATTATAAGTAGTTTTGTTAATTTTTTAAAATTATTTTTAATTAAATTTCAATTTTTTACTCCAACAAAACTCATTCTTCCAAAACACACTACACTCTTAAATTACGGTACTCTTAAATTTGGAAAGCTGCACAGCTCTCTGACCTTCGATCTGACAGTTTCTCCCCACTTCTGATTGGCTAATTAGCTTCATCACGTGAGTATCTGCAAGCTATGAGCAATAACCATGAACTTGTTTTTTTTCTGGTTTTTTCAACACAAGGTCAAAAATACTTATTCAATCCTCAAAATTACTGATACTCGTATCAAGTAATTTTTGAATATTTTATGAAAATTGATTATCTTTAAAAAATATAATGTTTAGTGAATAATGTTCTATTTTGATTTCTGATTTTTAATGATAATAAATTATATGGACAAACTACGCGCATAACAATTATGATTGTGATAAATTGTTTATTTTTTGATGTAAAAAATATTACGAAAAATTATATAAAATTAGCAAGCAACATGAAATATTACAAAACGTATTGATGGAATATATTAATAATTAATAGTTTTCCAATAATACATTTCTTTGTTTACCGTTAAAATATTTATAATTCATATTTCTTCGCCTCTCGGTTATATAAGCCCTCGGCTGTAATGAAACATCTCTTACCTCAGATGTAATATATTATTACATGCTTTGTAAATGTAAATTGTAATATACCCAAATCATTCAAGCAGCCAATGCACGTCATCACTTAGTGTAAAAACCTTAAGCATTAAAATCACTAATAGTGAAAAATGAAATAAAATTTCAATCATTTTTAACCGTCAAAAAGTGTATGGCCGTATATAATTTTTATTAAGATGAATAGTAGAGTTCATTATTTATCGTATATGACATGAATAATATATAAATAATGTATATCAACGTCATATTATTCGTTTAATTGTTGCTATAGTTGGCAACATTGATAATTTGTATGTTCATACTGTCAAAGTTATTATTTGAAAAATATTTGTATCGTGTTTGAAACATTTTTGTGCGTTGTAAAGGTCTATTTATAATAAAGTAATGTTAAACGCAACGTGACCGTTAACGCAAACACAAAATCTATGAATCTGCCAAAGGTACACTTCTAATCAATCAGAAAAATTCGGTATATTTCTTTGAAATTCGGCTCACTTTTATTTATTGTTTTTATATGGCATACATAAGTATAAATAAGGTTAGTATTATAAAATAATTTAAATAGAAATGGACAGTGACTAAAATATAATATTTATTTTGTAGATGTGACAGTTCATTAACATGTCAATAATACAGATTGCAATCTGTATAACTCCTTTCATAAAGATTCTAAAACCTCTACAAACGTACCAGTACATGACGTCACACATCTAGTTACTTTTATTCAATTTTTATTAATGACGTGCATTGGCTGCTTGAATGATTTGGGTATAGCATGAATGGGCTACTTGCGTACCTTTTTTTTATTTCTTATTTTTGAAGAGCAGGTAAAAACTTGCTACCCATATTTTTTCTTTTGACAATTTTTTATTAATTAGCCAGAAAATAAAAAATGAAATTTGATTATTTGAATTACCGCCATGCATGACGTAGAATTACGCCGCACCAATGAGTGGTCGTAAAGCCATAGCGTTTGTTTGTACGGGCAATGTAGATCTCCTGTTTGACGTTTCAACAATAGTTTGGAGGTTAGTATTTTAGTTTGTCTTTTTTGTATCGATATTTTAAATTACATGTAACTACCTATGTGTTTATTTGTGAAGTAATTAATATATTTGAGAGCCCAGAAAGAGAAAAATGTCAAATTCAAATTAAAACTTTCTCGCACGCAATGCCATCTATAAATTACATTTTTAAACATAGTTCCCTTCTTCATTTAAATATAATGACGTCACAGAATTTTTTGTTCTTAATTTACTAAAAAACAAATAATATTTTAAAAATAAAATTATATTTTTATACATGTTTTTAACATAGCATTACGTATTAAGTGATAGAAATTGGATTTTCAGTACCACGCAAGTAGCCCATAAAATCATCGCAAAAATAGCGATAGCCATGGAATTGGTATTTTTTCAGATTCTTCAGGGCCTGGCCTTCATGCACCGCCATGGATTCTTCCACAGAGATCTCAAACCCGAAAACCTTTTATGTTCAGGGCCTGATTTAGTGAAAATTGCAGATTTTGGGCTAGTGAGGGAAATACGGTCCAGACCACCATACACAGACTACGTTTCGACTAGGTACAAATAAAGTTTTAGTAAAAAGTATAATGAACTTATTCACGAATTTCTATAGATGGTATAGGGCGCCAGAAGTTCTACTTCATGCTACTTCCTATAGTAGCCCTATTGACTTATGGGCCGTAGGCTGTATAGCGTCAGAAATATATACGTTTAGGCCCTTATTTCCAGGGACAACAGAAACAGATGAATTGTTTAAAATTTGCGCTGTTATGGGCACACCAGATAAGGTATGAAATTTGTATTTTTCACCATTTGCGTAGATTTTATAATTTGTTTGTTGAAAGTGTAAACTCTCCGAATATATATATATATATATATATATAGTGTGTTAATTAAAAACCTGGCCATAGGCAATTAACATGGGAAAACAGTTTTTCTTTGCGCAAAAGTCCCCAATTCTTTTTAGACAAAAATGTTTCAAATAAATGTTGTAGATATTAATATTCTATGCCTAAATCTCTAAACAGATTTATTAACTTGTAAAATCTAACTTGAAATTGTACAAATATTGCTCATTTGTAGCGATACCCATGAAATTGAAACAAAATTACAAAGAAATTCATATCGCTTGAACTGTCAGAAATTTAATTTTATATATTACAGAATGTGGAAAACTAATAATATTAAAAGTAATTTAAGTGTTAGATTTTAAAAATAATACATGTGTAGTAATTTAGGTGCAGAATTGAATTATCTGCAGCTTTTAATTGAAACTTGAATTTCTGACAGTTAAAACGATACGCATTTCTTTCTAACTTTGTTTCAATATCATGGGTATCGCTGGACATGAGCAATGTTTTTATACAATTTCAAATTAGATTTTAAAAGTTACCAAACTTGCAAAATTAAAACTGTTTACTGATTTATGCGTAGAATATAATTGTCTACAACATTTATTTGCAACATTTTGTCTAAAATTAATTGGGGACTTTTACGCAAAGAAAAACTGTTTTCCCATGTTAAACGCCTTTGGCCAGGTTTTTAATTAACACACTGTATATATATGTATATATATAGTGTGTCCCATTTAAAACTGCCGCCATTGGGATCTCGAGAACTATAAGAGATACGATGTCGTTTAAATGGAACTTTTGTGGCCTTTGAGAGGTCATCTCAGATGTGCTTTTGTTTTTTCAAAACTTCTCATAGGGCACCAGATAATGATCAAAAACTGAATATTGTTGATTTTTTCTTTTTCAAATAACTTCTAAACTATTAGTAATTGAGAAAAACGTTTCAAATATAAAAGATAGATATTTTTATTAACTAACCAGTGGCGTGTGAAATAAATTTTTATATCCTTAAATTTTCGAGATATAACAAACTTATTTTTTTTTAATGGAACCCATATCTGATTTTAGTCTCAAAAAATTAATTATTTTTTCTCTTTTCAATGTTGTAAGGGTTATTATGTTTTATATTTGTTTTGCTCCTAAAACTGTTTCTGAGATAAAAGAAAAACTGACAATGATAGTGATCGAACAAAATTTTATCTGTCAGTAAATAGTCTATAAAAAAAAAAACAAAATTTTATATGAAACATTTTTCTCAATTTCTAATAGTTACGAAATTATATGAAAACTAAATATTGGCTAAGGTCACCAAGACATTTATTAAAAAATTTAAAAAAAAAACAAACGCACATCTAAGATGACCTCTGAAAGGTAAACAAAACGTATTATTTAATTAAAGTCGTAACTCTTATAGTTTTCAAGATAGCTGAGGTAAACCCCGTAAAACTCATTTTTCACTGCCTCATATCTCGGAAACTATTGAAGATTAAACCCATGTTGATTAAGCTTTTTTTACTAAATACTCCAGTCCGAAATCTTGAAGCCGTCCGCGAAATGGTCCGCCATCTTGTAGTGTTCCATTTCTTTCTGACACACCAGAAAATAAATCACCCCGTCGTATTATGAGTCTGGACTTGTATTATTGTATATTTTGTTCGTAGAAAAATTGGCCAGAAGGTTACCAACTTGCAGGAGCAGTGGGATTCAAATTTCCCCACTTTTCCAAAACGCCTTTACGTAATGTAATACCGCAAGCCAGTGAAACGGCAATAGACCTATTGGATGCACTCTTAGAATGGAATCCAACAAATAGGCCTACTGCTCAAATGGCCTTACGACATCAATATTTTCAAGTAAGTTAAACACTCGCCATGTTTCACAATCAACCTTTCGGTCATCATCAGATGCCGGCCGTGTTCAGCTAGTAACCACAGACGCGTTTCGCTGTTATTGCAGCTCATCAGTGTGGGGTAACCGCCGTCTCTTTGCAGAAACAATCCACCAATGAGGTCATGCAAAAAAATAATTGTTCCTTTTTTTGTTCAAATAAAAAAATCTGTTGTGGCCAGCACAAGACCTCTCGCCATTTCCATATAAGGTTATGTAAATATTGTATTGTACTTCGCTATCGAACCGTCGATTTATAACAAAAAATTACAGAACTTTACCCAAATATTGTTTTTTATTATATTTAACATGTCTTCTGCACACATATAATTCTAATTATATCTATTTTTCATTGTATGAGGAAGTTCCTATTTGTCAGAGATTCTTCCAATTCATTAACCAGATTGGCGGAATTTCTGATAGATATATGCATTTTACCTATAATTTCAAATATTTCATAAATAAAATAATAAGAAAGATTAAATATACTTCCCAGTAAAAACTATCAGAATGTCACTAAAACTGTTGATTTTTGACACTGACATATATCATTTACAAACTATGGTATAAACATTTGAATTTGTCAAGTGGTTTCCTTAGTGCCTTAGCCCCTGCGATTAGAATATTCTATATATTATAGTGTCTTTATCTCTAAATCTATACAAGATATAATAAAAATTTTAACTGTATTAGATGGAGAATTTTGTTCTTCAATATTTGTAATAACAAATATTTCCAAAAAATTATATTTAGAAAAAAAAATCTAAGAAACTACTACTTCCGGTTGTCCAATTGTTACCAAAACCTTTTCAGCTCTTCCCAGGAATATCAGATTGAGGAAACTGCAGTTAAATATTTTTTTAGTCTTATAGTTTTTGAGGAATCGTCCCTCCAACATCCAGACACACATCCACACACACACACACATACATCATTTTAAAAATGTTATAATCGGATTCTAGGGATCTTAAGTCGTGCTTATTCAATAAAATCTGGATATGCGAATTTTAGCATGAATCGAATATCTCTCTTAGCGAGAGGTAAACAGGATAGTCTAATTTATCGTTCAGTATGATTTAATTTTTTTTTATTTATAGTTTTGAAGTTGTTTTTTTATTTACATCTTTTGTCGTACAAAATCGTTTTAAAGCATGATATTTTTAAAAAGTTGCAAAAACCAGCCATGTTGTGAATTAGTTTTATTTGATCATTCTCTATTTATACCCTTTTCTGTTTTAGGTGGGGCAAAAACTGAACATCCTCAACCAATCGGGCACTCTCCGCTCCAGTGCGAAGTTCATAACCCCTGCAGACCCACAGCAACAAACAACGTTGCCAGTTTTACCAGTGTTGTCAGCAAAACAAAATTTTAATCATTCTGCCAAGCCTCAACAACAACCCGTAGTCTATAGTTTTGGACAAATGAATTATTTGAACAAACCGAATGAAAATAAAATTCCGAATTATCAGAGAAAAAGTCTGTGGACAATGAATGATGATTTTGAAAATGAAGACACTTTTGCAGATATTTTAGGGTAAGAAATCATCTTTATCTACATTCATATTGTACAGGTGGAACAAATTCGAGTTACAATAGGGTCCTCCACTATATTTTTTTTATATTTTTCTACAAAACTTCATCTAAACTGAAAGTTATATGTAATTTTAGAAAGTTTTTATTGTTATTCGTTAAGCCGTAATAATTTTTTTAATATTCTGTGTTCTCAAACAGTGGATTTCGCTAATAATTGAAGTCACATAAATTTATTTTTTTCAGCACTTATAAGATGTATAAATATGTTAAAATAACCCTTGTGGTCAATAATTGGAAATATGGGTGGATAATAAGTAATTTAATGTCATAATTAATAAAAATACTACGTATATATTATAGTCCAAGATTTGATTACCACTGGTAGCCTATGTCATTCAACATATCTTTTACTTTCATACCAACGCTTGTAATCTGTCATGGCATCATAAATTTAAACTAGTATTATTTGGTTTATTTCTGTTGTTTTATTGTTTATTTTCTGCATTTATATACTTGCAAATGGATTCAGTATTTCAAAAAGGCGATAGCAGAAGGTTTGAAAGTAGTAAGAATTTGGAATAGAATAAATGTGTGACGTAGATATAGAGATGAGGAAATGGTAATAAAAACTCGACTATTTTAGAAACTAATAACTATTTTTAAACTTTGATAGTCCTTAATATACAGTTTTAAGGTCTAGTTTTAATATAATTGACCCTTGTTCTAATTTATTACTACGGTGGAGGACCCTATTATTCATTGTGATATAAATAACAAATGACTGACTCTCTTTAGCGGCCAAAAATTTAATATCTTGGGAATAATTGAATTCCGTGTTTCAACAGAATTCAAAATGTACCTGTGGAAATCACCCAGTATAAGATTTAAATAAATGTTTAACGCATATTTCTTTCAATTTCAGCAAAAAAGTTTCGAATAATATGGAACGAACTTTAAAAGAATCCC
This sequence comes from Ophonus ardosiacus, assembly GCA_943142095.1. Taxonomy (NCBI): domain Eukaryota; kingdom Metazoa; phylum Arthropoda; class Insecta; order Coleoptera; family Carabidae; genus Ophonus; species Ophonus ardosiacus. The sequence continues at coordinate 4,512,591 of OW964835.1, forward strand.
GCGTAAATTGGAACAAATACGATTTTGGAAACATTCTAGCTCCTATACCCAGAAACGAATCTGGTACTGTACGAAACCAATATCTAAGTGTGTCCAGGTATGTTGCGGGTAATCCTGCTATACCTAGGAAACCTGTTGTTGCCCAAGGAAATAGATTAAATAGCGGTCTTTTCTTCGCAGACCAATAAAATAAAATTTTGAGAATGAAAAATGATAGTTTATTTTACAAGTTGTGGAACCATTTTTCATTCTTGGAATTTGTGACACTTAGAACTGCATATTTTATTATATAAATGTTAAGTAGGATCAAATTAGTACCTGAAATTAATGTATATTAACCATCACTATTTTTAATTTTAGATGACACTATGTATGAAATAAATAATTTTTATAGAAAGCCGTTTCTCTTTATTTGACTCTGCAACTCTGCTTCGTATTTTCCATATTTTAATATATGTAAATAAATATAATACGTATAATTTGTAATGTCATATACAGTGTGTCCCATTTAAAAGTGCCACCATTGGGATCTTGAGAACTATAAGAGATACGAAGTGGGTTAAATGGAACTTTTTGTGCGCCTTTGGGAGGCCATCTCAGATGTGCTTTTGTTTTTCCAAAAATTCTTATAGGGCACTAGATAATGACGAAAAACTGAATATTGTTGATTTTTTCTTTTTCAAATAACTTCTAAACTATTATTAATTGAGAAAAACGTTTCAAATATAAAAGATAGGTATTTTTATTAACTAACCAGTGGCGTACGAAATAAATTTTTATATGCGTAAATTTTCGAGATATAACACAAACTTATATTTTTTAAATGGAACCCATATCTGATTTAGTCTCAAAAAAATAATTATTTTTTTCTATTTTCAATGATGTAAGGGTTATTATGTTTTATATTTGTTTTGCCTTCAAAATTATTATTTTTTCCTTATTTTGTATTCAATTTACAATTATTTTGAAAATATTGGTAGATTTCTATATGGAAATACTCCTTGTATTTCAATAATTTATTTTGTTAGAAAATTTTGCTCATAATTCGTATCAAATTAATTTTTATAATATTTTGTATCAGGTCGCCCTTGGCTCATCATAGTGTAATTTGTAATTATGAGTCTAGAATGAAAATATTAAGTAATAAAGGCATAAAACAAATTATTTTGATCAAATACAATATAATTAATAGAAATAATAATGTTTTTTTGGGAAATAATAAGAAAGTTCAGGAAAATAAAGAGAAAAATTAAATTTTAGGAGCAAAACAAATATAAAACATAATAACCCTTACATCATTGAAAAGAGAAAAAAATATTGACTTTTTTGGGACTAAAATTAGATATGAGTTCCATTTAAAAAAATATAAGTTTGTGTTATATCTCGAAAATTTACAGATATAAAAATTTATTTTGTACGCCACTGGTTAGTTAATAAAAATATCTATCTTTTGTATTTGAAACGTTTTTCTCAATTACTAATAGTTTAGAAGTTATCTGAAAAAGAAAAAATCAACAATATTCAGTTTTTCGTCATTATCTAGTGCCCTATGAGAATTTTTGGAAAAACAAAAGCACATCTGAGATGGCCTCCCAAAGGCGCACAAAAAGTTTCATTTAATCGTCATCGTATATCTTATAGTTCTCGAGATCTCAATGGTGGCACTTCTAAATGGGACACACTGTATATATATATATATACAGGGTGTCTCAATAAGCTTGCTCACTATTGGTAACTTTTTTATTTGAAAAGATACGAGGTTGGTTAAATTAGCAAAATTGTGCCATTTTATATTACAAAATTGGTCATGTAGACAAAATATAAAAATTTTGTCAGCGGTTCCCAAAATTTGGGACAAAATATATATTTTTTAAATGGAACTATATATTTTTTATTATCTTATTGGAAAGAGTATTTTTTTCTTCTAAACTATTAGTAATTGAGAAAAACGTTTCAAATACAAAAGATAGATATTTTTATTTTGTCTACATGACCAATTTTCTAATATAAAATGGCACAATTTTGCTAATTTAACCAACCTCGTATCTCTTCAAATAAAAAAGTTACCAATAGTGAGCAAGCTTATTGAGACACCCTGTATATATATATATATATATATATATATATATATATATATATATATATATATATATATATATATATATATATAATACGTATAATTTGTAATGTCATATATAGTTCTGTTCTGTGGTCGGATATTACAACAGAAGCAACTTTTGGAATATTTTTATAATATTCATCAAATTCTGCTTAAGTAAGGATTAATATTATTAAAATTTACAGCACTCTATTTACAATTAAAATATAATGATTATTACTTTAATACTTACCTTATACATCCACTACAAACAATACAACCTAATACATTAGACAAACACACATGACATCTTCTTTTGGTTTCAAACAAAACATTATTGTATCATACTTTTTGTCTCATTTCTTTTCAACAGTGTATTCTTATTTTTATAATTAATTAATTAACATTTTTATGATAAGTAAAAACGAATTCTCTTTTTGGGCCCGCTATCAGCTGTCAGCTGTTCAACATTCGACCGCCATGATGAATGGTGCAAGTACCTCATTCAATGAAGTTGGCCATGTTATTTTCTACCTTTATGGACCAAAAACCAAATATCACATTTTAAAGAATAACAACAATCTTTTTCTATGAAAAACATCTTTATTGAAAAACTATAACAACCGCTCTGACTCTCAAAAGCTTAACACAGCCTAAACTATCAGTCTAATCTACTCTTAACAATAACAATGATCATATACTTTTATTGTATTGTACGATACTGTAAATAGTTCAAATACAGTATTCTAGTTCTTTACCATATAATAAGGTTGGTATTTGTTGCAATTGCAAAATATATGATCCTAGATATGTTCATTTATAAAGATTTGGTAATGCTGTTGAAGATACGCTTGCCCCACCAAGATTCTAAGTCGAATGGTTTAAAGTCTTGTAGTGTCGGACTGCGTTCTCCATCGTTGTAATAGACTATAGATTGTACGTCTAAAATATAGCACAATCACAAAATAATTTTATTTTTTATATTTACAGATATGCTAGGTTAACAGGCCAATTCTGAACAAATCTAAATCATATAGATCTGTAAAAAATGACAAAACGTACCTATTTTTGTTGATTAATAGAAAATTCTACATAAGAGTGGTAGTTTTTGTTGCGTAAGATTTGTTCAGAATAGGGACATTTAAGTCTGCTAGTTTGTCTCAACTTATAGTAATATGACATGACATTTACGAAAACAGCTGTTCATCAGGTTACAGCTACCGGGATCAGGATTCCGGGATAGATATTTTAAGAAGGCAAGTGGTAAACAGGGTAGATTTATAACCTATGAAAAGCAGTTGAAAGATGAAACAGATTTGAAATTTGAGGTAGTTAAACGTTATCTTGTCTTCTGAAATAAATATATCATCACGACATATTACCCATTTCTGAGTGTGCCAGTATCTACAACACATGTAGACATCGGTAATGATGACGATATATTTTACCGTGTGGGCGCTTACCAGGCGTCACCTCACGGGCACTCATAGCTGGCGTGGAGAGTGCACCATAGGGGTCACTTTTGTGCCATTTAAAATTGGAAATATTTGGCGTCAGTCGGGATCGAACCCGGTTCCCCCAGGTTCGCGACCAGACACTCAGGCACGCGGCCACGGGAATTATCATAATTAACTTCTGGAACCCATAGGCGTAAATTGGGGGTAGCAGTTGCCACCCTAGAATTGTCGAGCCCAGTATTTTGCCATCCCAGAATTTTTAATTAAAAGTCTCAATAATTATCGAATATCTAATTGAAAAATATAAGTCTACAACAGGGATTTTTTTAACTTTATCGATTCTCCATTAATCACGCTTAGGTTAGCTCAGAAAGATAGCATATGTTTTGAAAACTTGTAAATTATAAACATAAATAGTCTCAAAATGATTCAGAAACTAACAAATTTAAAGCCAGTTTTTAAAAAGTTTCCAGGGGAGGATCCCCGGACCCAATTTCATCTGGGGTCTGGGGGATATTTCATATCCCCCAGACCCTCCGGTAGGTCTTGCCACCCCAGTTAGAAAGCTGAAAAGACGCCCATGCTGGAACCTACTTCCGATTCCAACTTCGCTTGGCAACTCTACCTTTTTGAGGTTAGATTCTTCATTTACCGGCTGAATTATTCGATCCACAAATCATGGATCCGGTCGATATGGTAAAATTTTCGAACACAGTAACTATTAACCAATTAACCACTTGAGTTTTCGAACGCAATCGGTAGATGCGGTATCTACCGGAAGAATTTTCGTAAATGCCTGTTGTTAAATCAAGGAAAGCATGTTCACTATAAGTTGAGACAGACTATATAATGGAATTCTTGTGCCTGGTTTGATATATGGACGTGCATTTTGCTCATGGATGGAAAAGCATAAAAGGAAATGATGTATTTATGTAGTATATGTGGCTGTGATATGTGGGTAAGTAAGTCCGGGATCACGTGAAGAATTATTTGATTTAAGAATAGAAAAATGTTATTTGAAAAAAAAACATAACTTTGCTCATTAATTCATACTTTAATGGCTTCAAATTCTTATTAAATGAAGTTTTAAGGTTCATACGAACCCAACAAATTTGAAGCATATACGTACATACAAAATAAATGCAACACAACAATAAACAAACACATATTAAGCGAATAAGAAGCATAAAATAAAAAAGCACACCAAAAGCAAACAATCTTTATTTAAAAATATATTTACTGTTATTAGTAGGTTCCTTCGGTAAGGAATAGTGCCTATGATACTGGTGACACACTGTGCTCCAAGCTAAAACAAAACAGGGTACAAATCTGGATAAATTTCACCAGAAAACTATAAACAACAACTTTAAACTTACAATCATGAATGTATTTAATTATTTCTTCATGTTGCGGGCTTATCAAGTTAGGTTCATGATTAATTGGTACAGATTTCTTCGATATATTGTGAAATATCGGCTTTGGAACACTAAAAAAATAAATTCAATCAATATAAATTTAGCAATCATAAAAGCATTTGAGTAGCAAATTGTGTGAGCTATGTACAGTTCATAACACGAAAGAAAAACGCTCTGAGAAATGTTACATGTTATTAGAATTTGTGTAACGGGGCACTAGGATTACAACGATTTTACTAGGACTTTTATACGCAGTACATGAAACGCTTTGTCAATCAGTGACGTTATTTCGAGACTACAATTGGCAGACTGTTCCCCACTTCTCTAGTAAACCCTCCAGCTTTCTTTCATATCATGGACTGGTAGAAATAAATTTTTGCGCGTCAAAGTAATACACAAACTTAATGCAATTATTTTGTTTGGAAAATGTACTTGACTTTTATGTAATAAATCATTAGCACATGCTGTAAAAAGTTAGATAAGAAATGCTAATATTGTCACTTTATGCAAAAAGTAGTGAATAATAATTAACAATACAACAAATATTTACACAAAAGGTTATAAAAAAAGTTCTGTCAATATTTTTAAGGGTTATTTGCGTTTTTATCTCACCTTGTAACAGTATCATTATTATCTACATCAATTTTACCCTTTGCGTCTTTAAAGTTCTCCACTCTGTCAAAATTTTGTGATACACCTAAAAATACATTAAAATTTTCCTCGATTTCGAAATAATTACATCACTTATTGTGTACTAACCTCTTCTAGTTTTTGCCACCAGTTTGCTAGGCCCTTTGGAAACAGTGTACATCTTCTGGTAACGATTTTATTGTCTAGAGTTCAGTCAATCTTTTCTCATTTCTCAACAAAACACAATTGTTCAAAACCGCATTTTCAACAATGAAAGAAAAAGATTGAAAGTAACAACACTAAACATGTGATATACGTAGGGATTTATAAGTTCTTTTATTGGCTAGTACTTTCTAGTAATGTTCTAAAAAGATCACAGATTGTAGACTGTAAAAATAGAAATGATGCGAAGATATAAATTGCCCAAACAAATTGATCAATATGGTACTACTTTTTCATAAAATTTTCAATGAAATTTACACTTTTATTGTTCGATAGCGTTCTATGAGTGATTTTACGAATAACAGTGTTTTTACATTATATTCTTATGAGTGTGCTCTATAGAAAAATGTGCTTCATAAAAGCGATTTTATTATAAAATTGCGCTCAAAATACGGACCAATATGTAACTAATTTTAAGAACAAACGGTTGTTGTTGTTTGTTCGAATAGTAAGATAATTGTTACGCGCATGAATTGAGGGTTCATATCAACCCCTTTTTATATATTTTGGATGTTATATGTCATACACCTTTTACCTATTGCTGAGTGGCCCAGTTTTCTTCATTTAACAGCCAAAATGATTGTAAATGTAAAATTTTAAAAATCATAATTGTCTCTGAATCAACTTCTCGGTCATTTATCAGAGACTGGCCCATTCAGCCAGAACCACAGATGCGTTTCGCTCCTATTGGAGCTAGTGGGTCAGTACATCACACTGATGAGCTCAAATAAGAGCGAAACGCGTCTGTGGTTCTGGTTGAGAGGGACAGTCTTTGATATAGGAACCAGAAGTTGATTCAGAGACTGAAATCATACGGAATATGTCATGCATGATTTTATATTAGAATATTCAACAGGTATTGCAATTGTACTTTATACAATTATTCATAATTATTGTAAAGGTACGAATTTCTGAGAAATCTTGCAGCAATATATTGCCTACAAAATAGTTACAAATATTGCTTACATTTATATTTTTATTCATACACATTTATAACATATTTATCTGTATTTATAACACATTTTATGTAGCTATATTAATGTATAAATAACAAAATTTACAATCTTTCCAATCTATTATTGTACATCTTTGATTCTTGTTACCTAATTTTCCCCTAGATCCGTGATCCGTAGAAAATCACCGATTGCGTAACTAACAAACAACGTGTTCGTAAATTACATAACCAAACTTTTCTATTCTATCAAAATACGATATTTTTATCAAACTATTCAAATCTTTCTACCATGGAATTTTTCGTAGGATGTGTCGGACTTGCTATAAGCCTTCTAGGACTTGTATATCTGTTTGGTCGCATAATATTAATACCTTTATTGCCTTTATCAGCTGATAGTGTCTTCAATTTACCCGAAAATAAACCAGTTGGGATCTTATTAACACTGGCGATTAGTGGACTAACGTTTCTTGGAAGTTTAGGCTTGGTAACTCTTTATAAATTGAGACAGAAATGAAAAGTTATGAATTTGTATGAGAAATATGGTTATGTGCATAAGACTGATTAAATAATTGTTGATTTGTATTAAAATTTGTACGAAATAAACTGTTTTTATTGTTATAAATTAAATTTATTTATAAAATATTATACATACGTTACAAATTCTTATTTATTTCTGCAGTTTTCATTTGTCTAATCAAAGTATCAACATCAACCAAATTTTTAATTTTATCATTTGCTAAAATATTTCTATCGTGCATTTCATGTCAAAGATTTAAAACACTATCACAGTCTCTTTATAAATGAAGACAAAAATGAAAAATTATGAATTTGTATGGGAAATAGGGTTATGTACTAAGATTGATTAAATAATTTTTGCATTTGTATTAAAATTTGTACGAAATAAACTGTTTTTATTGTTATAAATTAAATTTATTTACAAAATATTATACATATATTACAAATTCTTATTTATTTCTTCAGTTTTCGTTTGGCTAATCAAAGTATCAACCAAACTTTTAATTTTATCATTTGGTAAAATATCTCTATCTTGCATTTCATGCCAAAGATTTAAAACACTATCACAGTCGTTATTTGAACCTGTAATTATATAATTTTAACATTTTTCTTTTAAATATAATTAATAACTTACTATAAAATCTCATTAAGTGAAAATATACAACAGTTAGTTCCACAGAATTGATTCCTTTGGCAGCATTTATAATATTTTTCAAAGCGTGGATTTTATTTTCTTTTACCCATCGTTCACAATATTGCTCGAGCAATTTTTGAGAAAGATATAAGTTTGTATCCTGTGAAATATATTATGTTTATATATTTTAGTCTTTGAGTAATCTCAAGAATATGTACAAACCAAAAATAATTTTCGTAGTGTTTTTGTAAGACCGGTTTCGGCCAAGGCTGCAGCTAAAGATGTCTGAGTTTGTGGTGCTCCGTGAATTAAAACTGTAGCTTCTACTACAGCTTGTATAAGTTCACTAGATGATTCGTTTTTAACTAAATAACATAATAATTCGTGAAGTAATGGCGTTTTATTAAACTGGGTACAACAGTTGATATATTCTTCTGCTGCACTTTTCTTGTCGTTACTACAAAAATTTTTTTAAAAAATATTTAAGGTGCAAAATATTGACCCATATTTCGTTTACAAAACGGGGCATTATTTAAGCTTATATCAGTAACAATTTCATTTATATTTCCTGCCAATTTCTGCAAAGACTTACACCTTAAGTGCCTCCAAAACCACTTATTAATATAGGTATATTTTATTTGTTGGTTATATGATTTGAACTACATTTTGTATAATAAATAATCCACTAATCAAGCTTGTTTCAGTGCAGTTAAATATAAGATTGGTGACCATGTTTCATTGACACAATTCAATTTGTAAAAATAGCAGTTAACTGTTTGGAAATGTATCTGCAACCCTATTTAAGCTGTGACCTTGAATGCATCAAAGAACCTTATTTATGGAGTGTTCCTTGACAAACGTAGTAAGTTTCACTAATATCTGGGTTATTTAAAAACTGTTACATTAAAAAAAATCTAATGTGGCCAGCACATACTCTCCCGCCAATTCCATGTTTAGAATAGCAATGAGCTTTAAGTAAAGTATCACTTCCGGTTGATCCTTTGTAAACAAAATCTAATTTGTTGTTCCAATAAATAGAAAAGTCTGAAATACGAAATTTTGGATTATATTTTATTATGTTTTTCCTTGAAAATCTGATAAGCGCTCCATATTAAGTGTATATAGTCAAAATCTAATACGTTGTTTCAAATTATATGCATATGAGTTTTAAATATCAAATATGAGAAGTTTTGGGTCATATTTTAATATATTTTTTCAAGAAAATCTGTTCAGAGCTTCAAGTAAAGTACCACTGCCGGTTTATCAATTTTAGAAAAAATCTAATATATCGTATTCATTAATACAAAAGTCTTAAATCTAAATTTGAAAATTTTTGAATTTCAACTTTTTATATTAATGCAGAAAGTTAAATACGGAAAATAGAAATTATTGGAAGTTTGATATGTTATCGTGGATGAAAAAATCTGATGTGGCCAACACAAAACCTCCCGCTATTTAATTTTTATTAATTTAAATACATACCTACCTACGTATTTACTAACGCTGCAAACTGTTCCATTGCAGAAAACTATTGCTTTATTTACTATTTTCTTTTTAAAATGTCACTATTATTAATTTGAAGTGGTTAGTTTTTTGACAGTGACATTTACTGTCAGTTACATTCATTTGATAAATGAACTGTGTAACAAAGGAATAGTTTCTATCTTAGGCTTCGCGACTAATAAAAAAAATTATTTTTAAATTTATCTGTAAAATATATCTGATTTACACCAAAATCTAATGGCTTCTTTTCATATTAGAATAGGATAGAAATACAAGGTTTCAAAATTTTCTGAATGATAGTATTTGAGTTAAAGCGAAGACAAAATCTATACACATACAGACATCTTCGTGAAAATGTTAAAAATGGATTCTAGGGACATTAAAACGTGGTCATTTACTAAAATCTCGATATGAGATTTTTAGCACGATCCCTATACCTCCCTTACCAAGGGTAGCGGGAGGTAAAAATCGTCACATACACACAGACAGACATTATTGTAAAAATAGCAAAAATGTGTTGTGGGGACCCTAATTCGTGCTTTTTACTGAAAACTCACTATCGAATTATTGGACTGAAAACATTACCTCCCTTACCTACGCTATGGCGGGAGGTAAAAACATTTCAAATTAAATAGAACTTGACTTCATATACGAACCCTATTTAAGGCAACATTAACATATAAACCCTATTTTTTGTGTGACCTTGACAGCGCTTACGAACCCTATTCAAGGTATGACCTTGACTGCGCGTATGAACCTATTAAATTCGTTAATAATCAAGCTGATATTAGTGTAGTTAAATTTAAGATGGGTGATTGTAGAAACTTTTAATAGTTTTTTTTAATACTTACTTGCATATATGAACTCGAACTAATGGACCTAACATTACATTACTATCTGTACAATAATTATTATCCACTAATGTTTTAAATAGTGTTTTAGTTTCCTTAACTTTTTTCATTTTTGCGACAGTATCCAACAATTTCCAACAATTGTGTTCCATAGAGTTTCCTCCATTTATTTTCCTGTTAAAAATATAAAAATGAATATTTTTTTATATAAATTATATTTATTTTACCTTAAAACACTTTCATTTTGTAGTAACATATCTGCTTCTTTAATTTTTCCATTCATACTTAATAATCTAGCTAGATCAACAATTTTAAATTCGTCTATAACAAAATTTGGATAATTTTGTTTTAAATCTTTGAATTCATTCCAGGCTTTGTCAAACTTTTCTACTTTGAGATACAAATCCAGTAAACTGGATTTCATTCCTGGGGATACATTATATCCCATTAAGAGAAACTCTGAATATAATTCGGTAACTCTGTTAATATTTCCATATTTACAGTTCATTTGTATTAATTTTCTTAATACGCCTCTGGTATCCATGTTTTTGTCTCTAAGTTCTATTAGATGACATTCTAGTTCTTCTAGATTCATATTTCGCTAAAAGTAACTCATTTTCATACTTATAATTAATTAAAATATTCGAGGAATAATACAACCTTTTTAGTTTTCGTTCTGTAAAATTTATTATTTCCAACGTTTCGGCACCATTAACTGGTGCCTTCTTCAGGGAAATTGACAAATAAATTACAAACAGACGAAAGCAAAAACAAGTAACCAATTTATTAGACATTATGCATGCCAGGCGTGAACTAGGACGGCGAACATGCATCTTTTCAGGAAAACTCTTTTTCCAGAGGAAAAACCGTCCGCAAAAACTGGCAGAGAAGTGATCTGTATAACTCAGAGACGTTTTATCGGTAGCGAAATACCACAGCCATTGTCTTTATTAACAGATGTTTCGAAAGCGTCTCTGAGTTATACAGATCATCTCTGTGCCAGTTTTTGCGGACGGTTTTTCCTCTGGCAAAAGGAGAATTTTCCTGAGAAGATACACGTTCGCCGTCCTACTTTATGCCGGGCATGCATAATGTCTATATCGTGTTTTTAAACTATAGACAGCACTAGACGAAGTCACATTTACACCGCTAGAAGTTACCAAAAAAAGTCACTAGATTTATTTGGCGGGGGACTTGAAATGTTAAAATGAAGGTCACGTCAGCATTTATACTTTCCAGGTTATATTTTCATTAACCAAAACTATTATAGATAATCTACTTAATTTATTCATATAAAATCATAAATACATAACTTTTAATTATAAATTAATTAATTGCATAATTTTTTTGTAATTCCTTGATGAAAAATTTATATATTATACCTGTTTTTATTCGTGAAATATCACAAAAAGAGAAATGAAACAAAAAACACGTGCAAATTCAACAAGTGATTTGACAACTACTGAGAGTTTGACGTTTCAATTACATTTGAAGGTTACCTTGAAATTTCGTCTGATTAATTGCGGCTTCACGAAACAGCGCAGCAGCCAATCACAGGCTTTGATTTTCTTACTAGAATTTCTAGTTACTGTCTATAGTTTAAAAAAAGAGTATAGTAAATACTTACTACGTACAAAATAGGTAACTTTTTCTGTTACCTTGGTTACTTGTTTTTGCTTTTGTCTCTTTGTAATTTATTTGTCATTTTCCCTGAAGAAGGCACCAGTTAATGGTGCCGAAACGTTGGAAATAATAAATTTTACAGAACGAAAACTAAAAAGGTTGTATTATGTGTTCTAAAATATTTTTTTAATAATTAAAATATTATACCGTGAGTATTTTTTAACGTGAAACATTGGGTTTGTCATATCCATGGTACCGACTTGACATTTGATTGACAGCAATATATTTGCCCGTTCCATTTAAAATGAAACATAGGGAACGAATCTGACAGAAGTATATTTAAATATTGTAAGAAATTTAGCGGAGTCAGAAAACCACTCGAGAGCACTAAACATATTTCGGTCACAAGGTGCACACAGTATTTTTTCTACATCTAAATTTAATTTTTAGAAAACAGGTATAATTATTTAAACAAAATTAACCTCTAATGACATCTTGTCAATATGACAGATAACCGTTGAATTTTCCTATACGTTATGATTTGACATTTGATTGACAGCAATGTATTTGACTGTCTCATTTAAAATGACACATAGGGAATGCATTTGAAGAAGTATTGTATTTAAATATTGTAAGAAATTTAGCCGAGTCAGAAAACCACTCGGGCACAAGGTACACGATATATTTTTTCTACAACTAATTTTAATTTTGAATACAGGTATAATTATTTAAACAAAATTAACCTCTATTGACGTCTTATCAAATGTCAAATTCGTTCCCTATGTTTCATTTTAAATGGAACGGGCAAATATATTGCTGTCAATCAAATGTCAAATCGTAACCATGGATATGACAAACCCAATGTTTCACGTTAAAAAATACTCACGGTATTTTTTGTGCAAATTGAGAGTAAAACAATTTTTATGTAAATATTTCTACGGATACAATGTTAATTAATGATTAAAAAAAAGTTTGGTACATTTTAAAGATAATTACATTAATTTTTAATACTTACAGGGTGTGGTATATGATTATTACGATCTACAACATTTACAACATCCAATGAATGTAAAACTTTTTGAATTTTTAATTTTGCCTCCTTGTCATCAATTTTTTTACACAGATAATCAATTTTATCTATGAATGGAACAGATATTTTTATATTATTATTTTTGTATGCCTGTAAAAACAATAGTTATTATTCAAAAATATATTTTAAATCATGTTTGATCAAATATGTTTTTCCCGCCAATATTCAAATGATCCGGCTCGAAAGACCTTGAGGGAACATCATATTTGTTCAAACATATATTAAACATTATTTTACTTACTTTTAACAACTCGTAAATTAAATTATAATCAAAATTTGTTCCGGATCTAGTAAAACTGAAAGAAATAAGCTGTCCTGCCCAATCTTCCGAAATATTTTTGGAATGCATATTTTTCAAAATTCTAATTGTATTTTGGACATCTTTTGTGTTATTATAAGTTGTAGACAATTGTTTAATTAATCTAATGCCATCTAATTTAACTTTATATTTTGTAGCTGCAATACACAATTTTTAAAGTAATACTTCATGAGATATTTATTCTTTAATAATACTTACTAATATCTGCTACTTTTTCCATGTTTCCTTCTCGTAGTAAGACAACAGAAATTGGAGTCAATACGTCAGTAACAGATAAATTAAATTGTTTTAGTTTGTTTATAATAACATCAGGATCTAAGTTTTTAATATATTGTAAACTATAAACTTCTAAAGTTTCAGTTTCGATCGGTAGATTGTATTGTTGCATTTGATCAAATATATTAAAAATTCCTACAAAATATTGATAGAAATATTTATTTATATATTTGAAATAATGTATTGTGAACCTTTTTCTCCATATAACTTAGCTTCATGTATCAATATAGGCCAAAAATAATGATTTTTTAAAATATATTTTCTGTCATATAATGCCTGTAATAATATCAAAGATAGCTGTATGTTTGGTATCCTTAAAGCTATTTCTGTAGCTTTAAAAAGTGCATATATATTTTTATTTGATTTAATTAAATCATCGGCAATATTTATTATAATTTCGGGTGCCTAAAAATTATTAACATGTGCACAATTATACATTTTATTCGTAGGAAAGTCATTTTAGAATCTATGGCTCGTAGTTTGATCACGGTTTTAACTAAAACACTGTTTTTAGAGCTGTCAAATTCAAATTTAAATATTAAATTTCACCCGTATTTTTTTAAAAAACGATTTTTTTTAAATATTTCTTTGAATACAAACTATGTTCTGCTTTAAAATCATATTTTGATAAATTTGATATTTATTATTGTTATTAAATAATGAAATTTGACATTTCTTAAAACAGCGTTTTAGTTAAAACCGTGATTATACAACGAGCCATTGAGAATTAGTATCATGTTCAAATTAAGCAAAAAAATTATTTTGATCTACTGCGCATGCTCCTATTTATTGATTTTTCGTTCAGGTGACGTCACAATTTGCATTCCATACCCGTCGAAACAGATTTTTTGTTATGTATAAAACATATGGGAATAAAGGGGCATATTAAAATTAAGCCCCTTAAAAAAGGCGTCTGCACTGGAATTTATAAAGAATGTCTAGAATTGCGTGGGAGTATTTGACATGTGCTGACAACTGTATTCAAAAATTTAAACTAATAAATTGATTTAGATCCGAAAATCAATAAAAGTGATTATTCGCATTCCATGCCCGTCGAAACAGATTTTTTATTATGTATAAACTATATGGGAATAAAGGGGCATATTAAAATGAAGCCCCTTAAAGAAGGCGTCTGCACTGGAATTTATAAAGAATGTCTAGAATTGCGTGGGAGGATTTGACATGTGCTGACAACTATATTCAAAAATTTAAACTAAAAATCGATTTAGATCCGAAAATCAATAAAAGTGATTATTCGCATTCCATGCCCGTCGAAACAGATTTTTTATTATATATAAACCATATGGGAACAAAGGGGCATATTAAAATTAAGCCCCTTAAAAAAGGCGTCTGCACTGGAATTTATAAAGAATGTCTAGAATTGCGTGGGAGTATTTGACATGTGCTGACAACTGTATTCAAAAATTTAAACTAATAAATCGATTAGATCCGAAAATCAATAAAAGTGATTATTCGCGTTCCATGCCCGTCGAAACAGATTTTTTATTATGTATAAACTATATGGGAATAAAGGGGCATATTAAAATCAAGCCCCTTAAAGAAGGCGTCTGCACTGGAATTTATAAAGAATGTCTGGAATTGCGTGGGAGGATTTGACATGTGCTGACAACTCTATTAAAAAATTTAAACTAATAAATCGTTTAGATCTGAAAATCAATAAAAGTGATTATTCGCGTTCCATGCCCGTCGAAACAGATTTTTTATTATGTATAAACTATATGGGAATAAAGGGGCATATTAAAATTAAGCCCCTTAAAAAAGGCGTCTGCACTGGAATTTATAAAGAATGTCTAGAATTGCGTGGGAGTATTTGACATGTGCTGACAACTGTATTCAAAAATTTAAACTAATAAATCGATTAGATCCGAAAATCAATAAAAGTGATTATTCGCGTTCCATGCCCGTCGAAACAGATTTTTTATTATGTATAAACTATATGGGAATAAAGGGGCATATTAAAATCAAGCCCCTTAAAGAAGGCGTCTGCACTGGAATTTATAAAGAATGTCTGGAATTGCGTGGGAGGATTTGACATGTGCTGACAACTCTATTAAAAAATTTAAACTAATAAATCGTTTAGATCTGAAAATCAATAAAAGTGATTATTCGCGTTCCATGCCCGTCGAAACAGATTTTTTATTATGTATAAACTATATGGGAATAAAGGGGCATATTAAAATTAAGCCCCTTAAAGAAGGCGTCTGCACTGGAATTTATAAAGAATGTCTAGAATTGCGTGGGAGGATTTGATATGTGCTGACAACTGTATTAAAAAATTTAAACTAATATATCGATTTAGATCCGAAAATCAATAAAAGTGATTATTCGCATTCCATGCCCGTCGAAACAGATTTTTTGTTATGTATAAACCATATGGGAACAAAGGGGCATATTAAAATCAAGCCCCTTAAAAAAAGGCGTCTGCACTGGAATTTATAAAGAATGTCTAGACGTGCGTGGGAGGATTTGACATGTGCTGCCAACTGTATTAAAAATTTTAAACTAATAAATCGATTAGATCCGAAAATCAATAAAAGTGATTATTCGCATTCCATGCCCGTCGAAACAGATTTTTTATTTTGTATAAACCATATGGCAATAAAGGGGCATATTAAAATTGAGCCCCTTAAAGAAGGCGTCTGCACTGGAATTTATGTGTGGAATTGCGTGGGAGGATTTGACAACTATATCCAAAAATTTAAACTAATAAAGCGATTTAGATCTGAAAATCAATAAAAGTGATCATGCGCTGATGATAAGTTAAAATTTGGGATAATATTTGAAGGAATTTAAATAATAATGGTTGATTACGATGATCGACTGATTTCAGAATGTAAAAATGGAAAATAATCAGACATGCAGTCGTTTGTAAATTATTTATTTCCTGGCCGACGTTTCGACTTTAACAAAAGTTCTAGCCCTGAAGAAGACTTTTGTTAAAGTCGAAACGTCGGCCAGGAAATAAATACTTTACAAACGACTGCATGTCTGATTATTTTCCATTTTTACATTAAATAATAATAATTATAACTTTGGAAGAAATATGAACATTATGTCTTATTTTCAGTAATTCAAGTGTGACACGTACCGTATTATTTTTAATCATTTCATATATGAAAAAAGATCCGTATGTATCGCTTTCAGTCAAAAACCCAATTTCGGGTTCGGTTAAAGTTTTAAATAACTCATATCCAATATTGGGTTTACCTAAATATATCATATGAATACATAAATTTTGCAGTTTACTTTCAAATATTCTCGTATCTATTTTGTTCGCCCAAATTTTTTTAATCTAAAAAAAAAAGAGTATAGTATATTACATCCGAGGTGGGAAATGTTTCATTACAGCCGAGGGCTTATGTACATTACCGAGAGGTTGTAATGAAACTCCCACCGTGGTTATGTATACTATTTTATTCACAATCATCCTGATTTTAAATCAATCATTTTCAAAATAAATCAATGAGTTATAACCTTTAAGTTTAATATTTTTGACAGATCTCTTAAAATTTGTTTTAGCCATATACCTATTAACTAATATATTGCGGATCCTTTGCTTTTCTTGAAGGAAACACTGTGAAATGGAAATATCATTTCTGCATAAGTCTATCTCACACAAACACCCAACCGCGAATTATGCGCATGCTTGGAAACCGCGACTACTATTGGCTAACGAGGAAATCATGATCACAGAGTTCTGTTTATTAACGACTAGCGCGAGAAATTTTAAATTTAAATTTGAGAAATTAAACAATGTACCTATTATTTATTTTGTATGTAAATTCTTGAATATAAATATTAGTAATAATAAAAAACATTGTCATATTCTAGTGCTAAATTTGAATTAAATAATTTACTTTGTTGTACTGTAAAAATAATAGGAATACAATCTGGTCAGGATTAATTTATTTAGGTGACAATAAATTACTGTATGAAACACAAAGCAAATGCTTTCGAAGTGCAACTACAAACAGAAATGAAATCAAACGTCAAAGTTAAACCATGTGCTCGCTGCATCACCAGGGCTGCGTTCCAAAACCAAGAATACCGAGTTTTGGCGTAGAGTATGATGTGTTGTGTTTTGGAACGAATGAGAGTTTTGTTGAAGTAAAAAATTGAAGCTAAATTAAAAATAATTTTATAAAACTAACAAAACTACTTATAATTACAACATTAATGTCAAGCCCGTAATAAAAGCGCTTTTATGGAGCACTCTCCTCAATATAATGTGAAAGTACGCTCCATAAAATCGCTTTCATTATAAAAGTATTCTCGTAATACACGCCAACGTATTTACTTATGTTTATTTTCAACCAAAAGCATGTTTTCTTCCTCAAGAAGGCAAATTACTTCCATATGTAGAGAATCGTGAGCATCTACGTATGAAAATATTGTGGAGTAATTTCTATACCTTCCTCGTTAGTAGAGTAAGTAGAACATCACTTTGGAGTAAATTCTGGCTGTTTTGGAACAGGTTGAGTAAACTCTGAGAGTAAGGTTATTAGTTTTGAAACGACTTTGAATAATTTCGTACTCTAAGAGTAGGATTTTGGAACGCAGCCCAGCCAGCGACGCTGTCAGCGTTAGCCAATAGTAGTCAAGGTTTCCAAGCTTGCGCATAATTCGAAGTTGGGCGTTTGTGTGAGATAGACTTATGCAGAAATGATATTTCCATTTCACAGTGTTTCCTTCAGCTACTCTTATGGGAAAGATACGAGCATTAACAATATATTAGTTAATAGGTATATGGTTTTAGCCTACTTTATTATAAGGATCTATGACAATGTTGCTAGGCAACCTCTACATAAACATTTCCAATCCAAGAGATGGAAGTGAAATCTGTTATTTCCAACCCAAGAGATTGTCATTAAATTTAGGAATGACGTATTTCCCTCCAAAAGGTTAAGGATCGGTATATTACTATAATGATTGTGAATAAAATATTTACGAGTTGTTATTTTATTTTAAGAACTTACCATAGGTAGCAAATCCATTTTTTCTGCAACACAAACTGAATGCAATATTGAAATAAGTTGTTTTAAATTAAATTCTCGATTTTGGGCACTACTTAAGATATTTTCAAATAATTTTAATTCGTTTAATTCGGCATATCCTCTTAATAAAGCTGTGTATGTTTTTGAAGATAAAGTTATTTGAGCTATCCGCATTGTTGATAAAATATTATGTGCACTTTTTACATCCCTAAAATTATATAAATAAATAGATCACCCTGATCCTGAGGATCCAAAAATTCATATACAATTTTAGAAACAATATTTAAAATGAATGATTAGAAATAAAGGTGTTGGAGTGAGTCAGTTGAGATGTTTGATCATGTGGTAAGAATGATTCTTATATACCGTGAGTATTTTTTAACGTGAAACATTGGGTTTGTCATATCCATGGTACCGATTTGACATTTGATTGACAGCAATATATTTGCCCGTTCCATTTAAAATGAAACATAGGGAACGAATCTGACAGAAGTATTATATTTAAATATTGTAAGAAATTTAGCGGAGTCAGAAAACCACTCGAGAGCACTAAACATATTTCGGACAAAAGGTGCACACAGTATTTTTTCTACATCTAAATTTAATTTTTAGAAAACAGGTATAATTATTTAAACAAAATTAACCTCTAATGACATCTTGTCAATATGACAGATAACCGTTGAATTTTCCTATAAGTTATGATTTGACATTTGATTGACAGCAATGTATTTGTCTGTTTCATTTAAAATGACACATAGGGAATGAATTTGACAGAAGTATTATATTTAAATATTGTAAGAAATTTAGCCGAGTCAGAAAACCACTCGGGCACAACGTACACGCTATATTTTTTCTACAACTAATTTTAATTTTGAATACAGGTATAATTATTTAAACAAAATTAACCTCTATTGACGTCTTATCAAATGTCAAATTCGTTCCCTATGTTTCATTTTAAATGGAACGGGCAAATATATTGCTGTCAATCAAATGTCAAGTCATAACCATGGATATGAAAACCCAATGTTTCACGTTAAAAAATACTCACGGTATGTATGTATATTTACCCATTTCTCAAGTGGCACAGAATCAAATTACTAAACACAGGTTCAGTAGCAGAAATCCCACTTTTCTTCATCAAATTTACTATCTCTACTGCTTGGTTCAAATCGCCACATTCACAAACACATTCTAAAAGCAAATCATATGTTTGAACATTAGGTTCGCTTTTCATGTTTTGTAAAAACTCTGTGTGTGAAATAGGCATTTTGTTTTCTACATAACACTGTAACAAAGCGTTATAATTTTCCGTCGTGAGATTTATATTTTTGTTTATAAGTTTCTCCCACGCTTTTTGTGCAAGAGATATTCGTGAGGGGGGCAATTCATCAGGAATTAAGTGCCCGCAAGATTGAAGAAGAAGTAAATAGTTCTCTTCGTTTATATCTGTAATTATTTTGAGTTATTTGTTATGTTTTTAACGCAATAATCTTCATGTACCTTCATTTTCAATGCTAGATATTAATTGTTCTATGTCTTTTTTGTATATTCGTTGTTGTTGTTTGTAATTATTGTCCAAATTTGAAAATGCTTCGGATATTTTTATTATATTTGTACAAAATAATTTATTTGAGGGATATAACCTAGTAAATACACGAGATTTTTGTAGGTTATTCCCATAAATTTGAGAAATTATACTATATTTTGTATATAATGCACTAAATTTATGTATATTTCGAACAGCAAACATAATGTACACCTATACTACCATAAATAAATAATATTAATGGGTATTTCGCTATAAAAATCAAATATTTTTGAAGTATTTGACATATAAGTTTACTGACAATACTTTAACGAATAATTTCAAAAAATAAAAATATAGTCAAACTTCTGCAATATTTTTGGATATAACAATACTGTTTTTATGCTAAATGTTTTATTATTTATATTAGATATTATAAAATGTATTCAATAATTTAAAAAACATGAATTTCATATATTTTTTGCCAAATTTACTTGTATTAAAAAACAGCTATTGTTCCATTTAAAAAACTTAAAAGAAATATGATTAAGAAAAACATTTATTACAAAAATATAAATATAACAATACAAATCATTATTCTACAGGTGAAATATCTCTAGCAGCCTGAAAAGCAGAAACAAGAGCAGTTAATTGAATATCTTCATTAGTTCCAATCATTAATCTGTGTTCTATTTCGGCCATTTTATCAATTAAAGATGTCATTACTTCAAACGGCAATTCAACTATTAAAAAAATAGTATTAGTACTTAATAATGGAATACAAGGTGCTAAAAAATAAGTATCACAAATTATGAGGGCCAAAATAAGAAAAACAGCTTAACATTGATCCGATCTTCAACTGTTTTTGAGAAAGAAGCCATTTTGTATTAGAATCGAAGAAAAACAGACAAAGATAGTGACTGAACAAAATTTTGTCTATGTTAGTAAATAGACCATCAAAAAATAATAAAATTTTATAGGAAATATTTTTTTGACTTTCTAATAATTACAAAGTTATTTGAAAACTAAATATTGGACAATATCGCCACATTTGTCTTAGTAAAATTTTTCGTTATTTTTTGAAAAACAAAAACACATCTAAGATGACTTTTGAAAGGTAAACAAAAAGTCTCATTTAATCAAAATCGTAACTCTTACAGTTTTCGAGATAGCAGAGATAAACCCCGAAAAAACTCATTTTTCACTGCCTTATATTTTGGAAACTATTGAAGATCGGGCCCGAGTTGATTAAGCTTTTTTATTATACAATTTGTGACACTCTTTTTTTAACACCTGTATAGTATTTTGTACTTGCTTCTTAGTACAAATTTGTGTACTTCTGTTAAGATGTCTTGGAGCGCTAAACCTTTAAGAATTTTTAGTTGTTTGATATCTATTGTAATATGAGTTAAAGAAATAGTTATTTTTTTATTCAAGACGATAAAAAAATTGCCGATTGTCAATAAAAGTGCGGTTTTTTTACAGCCAACAGTCTGTAAAAAGTCACTTCTACTGCCTAGACAGTAAAAATATTTTTTACTCTTTACCTCTCGCTAAGATAGATATTGGAAACATGCTAAAAATCGCCTGTCCAAATTTTTGTGATTAAGCACGATTTAAGGCCCCTAGAATCCGATTATAACATTTTTACGATGCTATCCGTATGTGTATATAGAGTTGGAACCACGATTTCTCAAATACTATAAGATATGTTTAACTGCGGTTTCCTCAATCTGTCATTACTGGAAGAGCTGATAAGATTTTGGTAACAATTGGACAACCGGAAGTATGTTATTTAAAAAAAATTCTAAATATTATTTTCTGAAAATTTGTTATTACAAATATTAAAGAATATAAAAATCTCTATTAGATACATTTAAAATTTTTATTATATCTTCTATGGAAGAGAAGTGGAAAAATTAAAATGTTTGTAATTGACAAATAAATGTGTGTGTCAAAAAGCCAGAGACATTACTGAAGACTTTTTCTGGGAAGTACATTTAATATTTCCTATTTTATTATTAATTAAATATTTAAAAAAATAATATTTTTAAAATATATAGGGTTCCGTGGCTGCGTGCCTGAGTGTCTGGTTGTGAACCTGGGGGAACCGGGTTCGATCCCGACAGACGCCAAATATTTCCAATTTTAAATGGCACAAAAGTGACCCCTGTGGTGCACTCTCCACACCAGCTATGAGTGCCCGTGAGGTGACGCCTGGTAAGCGCCCACACGGTAAAATATATCGTCATCATTACCGATGTCTACATGTGTTGTAGATACTGGCACACCCAGAAATGGGTAATATGCCGTGATGATATATTTATTTATTTTATTTTAATTAAATATTTATAATTAGATACATATATACCCTTCAGAAATACCGCCAATCTCATCAATGAATTGGAAGAATCTCGAACATTAGAAAGAAAAAGAGAAAACTTGTTTTTGTGTGTACCAGAAATGTTAAATATGTATACCGAAATCATTCAAGCAGCCAATGCACGTCATTAATAAAAATTGAATAAAAGAAGTGTGACGTCATGTACTGCTACGTTTGCAGAGGTTTTACAATCTTTATGAAAGGAGTTATACAGATTGCAATCTGTATTATCGACATGCTAATGAACTGAAACGTCTACAAAATAAATATTATTTTAGTCACTGTCCATTTCTATTTAAATTATTTTATAATACTAACCTTATTTATACTTATGTATGCCATATAAAGGAAATAAATGCCGAATTTCAAAGAAATATACCGAATTCTTCTGATTGATAAGAAGTGCTACCTTTGGGAGATTCACAGATTTTGTGTTTGCTTTAACGGTCAAGTTGCGTCGTTGCGTTGCGTTTACCATTACTTTATTATAAATAGGCCTTTACAACGCACAAAAATGTTTCAAACACGATACAAATATTTTTCAAATTGTCAAATAATAACTTTGACAGTATAAACATGCAAGTTATCAATGTTGCCAACTATAGCAACAATTAAACGAATAATATCACGTTGATGTACATTATTTATATATTATTCATGTCATATACGATAAGTAATGAACTCTACTATTCATCTTAATAATAATTATATAAGGCTATACACTTTTTGACGGTTAAAAATGATTGAAATTTTATTTCATTTTTCACTATTAGTGATTTTAATGCATTAAGGTTATTACACTATCTGATGACGTGCATTGGCAAGCAGCCAATGCATGATTTGGGTATACAATACTTATACAGGGTGTTATGTAAGTAAGTAATAAAAGCTTAACCAATGGTAGAACTGACCCCAAAGATAGTATATCTGGCAATAATTTTTGTTTAACATGCTTTCTACAAGAACTAGAGACCTTTAAAACTGACCAATCACGTCATAGTTCAAAACTTTATAAAAAAGTAAAAATCAATGTGTTCTCTGGAAAAAATATTGATTGTCAATCTGACGTTAAATGTTTTTTTGCATAGACGTACAATTTATATTCAGGAATGGGATCACGTAAAAGTGAAAACGATATTGCGATTATCGAAAAGTGAAAACGACATTCGTTTCCTTAGCGATCACGTAAAATTAGTCACTCACTACGTTTTCAACTTCGGTTATTTCCGTAAAGTGACTACGTTTTGTGAAAACGATATCGTTTACAGACTAATGTTTTTGTATTAAATAGTAGTTTTGACAGATAATTTATATGAATGTCATTAAAATTTTTAATCTAATGTCAAAAAGTATTATTCTCGCCCTTCGTTTTTATTTCGTTCATAATAGCAATGCTGTAAGAATTGAAGAAGGATACAAGTTAAATTATCAATTAGTTACAGATGCCATGTATCATCTAATTTTGTTCCTTTTGATATTCCAGAAGAAAAATTTATGAAGTAAACAAAAATATTTCTAAATATATAATTAAAACTTTAAGAGACCTTTTAAGACTGCAAGTATAAAAGATTGTTATTTTAAAGTAATCTAGTTTTTATTAAGTTTTGTATTTCAAGTAAATAAAGTACGGGTCACATTTTAATAACGGCACACAACCTTCCACGGGCTGCAGAAAATAATCATTTCACAAATTTTATTAAAATTATGTAAAAACTACAAAATATTAATCACAAAACACAAGCTAGAATCGTTATATTTGATACTTCGTAGAATACAATATTATTAAAATATTAATAAAATTTTCTTTCTTGGATTTATTCTTGTAATCAATCAAAATATGCTTTGTTGTAATCAACACTTTTATAGTTATTGGAATATCAATATTGCCCGAAAATATTTCTTTTGGGTAGTTCTTTCACTAAATTTTAATAGTAAATCAGGGAAATTTCAGTAGAAATAAGAAAATATCTAATCACCAAGATTACAATTTTCTATCATAGCTTTCAACAGAGTAAAAATATATAGTAAATCATAAGCATTTGGTTCTTCGCAGCATGCTTATTAAAATATTCATAAATTTTTTTCTTGGATTCATTCTTGTAATCAATTTTCATTTTATAATTATCGTATTTTATCACAATTATTTCATTTTCGCCTTACTAAATAAAATAATAAAAAGTACCTTTCAAATTTAAAATATTAATTTATTTTTAAATCATTTATAATGACATTTCTTTCATTCTTTCCAAAACGTCAAATTCAACTCACTGCTCACTACATTCTTTTACCTAAGTGCAAGTAAATAAGAAAAGGATATACCTATACCCAAATGTATAAAATAAAAAGAGACGTAAGAAACGACTATCGTTTTCACATGCTTTGAGAGTGTCGACTAGAATTCACATTTTTTTCAGTCTAAAACGATATCGTTTTCGGTTTTCATTATTTACGTGATCACATTTTCACTTGTCGACAGTCGCAATATCGTTTTCACAGTTACGTGATCCCACTCCTGTTTCGGATAAAAACAGAGTAATGCGGTATACGTCTACTTGGAAATAACTCTCTACCGTCTTATAGCAGCACGACTATTTTGTAATGTCTCGCCATAAACCATATGCTTGTCTGCGTACTCTTGGTTGGTGAAGGTAAATGGCATTTTGAGAATATTAAAAAAACAGAATATAAATTGTACGTCTATGCAAAAAAACATTTAATGTCAGATTGACAATCAATATTTTTTCCAGAGAACACATTGATTTTTACTTTTTTATAAAGTTTTGAACTATGACGTGATTGGTCAGTTTTAAAGGCCTTTAGTTCTTGTAGAAAATATGTTAAACAAAAATTATTGCCAGATTTACTATCTTTGGGGTCAGTTCTACCATTGGTTAAGCGTTGATCACTTATATAACACCCTGTATAGCTTAATATGGAAATGGCGAGAGGTATTGTGCTGACCACAACAGATTTTTTTTTTTAGTTTGTAGATATAATTTAATAAAAACTTGGCGGCACTTAAAAGGATACTTTTATAAGCTGACGAAAATTTCTCATTCAACAACCATTTGACTATATTAGTAATGTCACTCTTTAATGGATGTCCCACACATGTATAAACAGTTTCTTCATTAACTTTTTTATAAGCCATCCAAGTGCTTTGTAAAACATTTAAAACTTTACGCATATCTCCGTTAGCTAAAGTTAATAGCGCCTGTTTTCCGTCTTCATCTACGGTTATACTAAAAACCTATTATTATTTATACTCTACTACTTTTATTTATCTAAATCTCACTTTTCTTTTTCGATAACATATTCCAATCTAGGTACAATCAAATCACTGCTCAGTGGCCCAAACCTAAATTTGGTACATCGGGACTGCAAAGCTGGTATTACTTTACTCAAATAATTGCAGATTATACAAAAACGAACATTTTCTGTGTATTTTTCAATGACTGAAACACAATACAAAGAAGCTTATGCACTTTTCCATCAATGATATTATCATATGAATGTATAATCTTTTGAGTGCTACTTCAATATTCTTGTCGAAAAGATTTGAAATGGTATAAAAGCAGAAATATTATTTTGAGAAATCACTTCGAAGAGAAGAGTCACACTGTAAACATGGTGAAGAATATTATAACCGGAATTGCAATTTTTATAACAATCTTTTGCTTTTGCGAAAGTTGTTTGATAACTAATTGTCCTAGAGGGGGCAAAAGAAGTCATTTTCATCGTGAAGGAGGTATCAAACCGGTAAGACAATATTTTATTTGCAACCTGCAGGAAAATGCTTAGTTTTCGCACATTTTTTAAAGAGAAAATAACACTTTACTAAATAACTTGCTTAAAACAAATTCAAAAATTATGAAACTCATTTTGAATTATGGACTATATATTTCTACGTAATTATACTAATTTTCGAATTTTTAAATTAATTAATATAAAAATAATGACAATATATACAGTGTGTTGAAGTATGGGGGAGAGAAAGTATTTGATTGGTTAGTGTATTTATTTAGATTTTGTCTAAAACGTTGTGTAGTTCCTGATGATTGGAAAAAAGCTGTTATTTGTCCTTTATTCAAAGGCAAAGGCAGTTCGAGTGAATGTACAAATTTTCGTGCAATAAGTCTGTTGAGTGTGGTAGGGAAACTCTTTGGTAAGGTTTTAATTCATAAGGTGCGAACCTTAACAATTTCAAAAATTAGTGACGTTCAGGGTGGTTTTTTGCCTGAGAGGGGATGTGTCGATCAATTGTTTGCTCTTCGTATGATTGTAGAGAAGTCACTTGACAAGAACAAGAAGGTGTTCTGTGGCTTTCTAGATTTAAAGAAGGCGTATGATAGTGTTCTTCGAGATACTTTGTGGGGTGTACTAAGAAAGTACGGCGTGAATGGAAACTGGTTGGGAGCGATTCGAGCGTTGTATGAGGGTAGTGAAGCTGCTGTGAGAATAGATGGTAGGTTGAGTAGTTGGTTTCGTATAAATGTAGGTGTTAAACAGGGTTGTGGTATGTCTCCGTGGTTGTTTAATTTGTATATGGATGTGTTGTTGCGGAAGGCGTTGAGTGGATTGGATGGTGTACATATTGGTGAAAGTATTGTGCCTGCGTTAGCGTATGCGGATGATGTAGTTGTCTTAAGTGAAAATGAAGAGCAACTGAGAAGAATGATAGAGAGAATAAACGAAGTTGGAAGAAGTATGAATTTAATGTTGAATGTTGATAAATCTAAGGTGTTAGTATTTGAAAGGAGTGAATTGGTGACTGAGTGCAATGTGTTGGTGAATGGAGTAAAACTGGAGCAGGTGAATGAGTTTGTATATTTGGGTAGCATGATGTCGAGGGATGGACGAATTGACCGTGAAATTGATAGGAGGGTGAGTGCGGGATGTAAGGTAATGGGTGCTCTGGGCACGTTTGCTCGTAACGTAAACGTATCTAGAGAAGCTCGGTTAAGTGTTTATAATGGAGTGCTGGTGCCTGCTTTGATGTATGGAAGTGAATGTTGGGCATGGACGAGAGAGCATAAAAGGAAAGTGACTGCTGTGGAAATGCGGTATTTACGTGGTGTTTGTGGGTATACAAGACGGGATCGCGTGAGGAATAATTTGGTGTATGAAGAATGTATGGTTAGGAAGAATGTAGTTAAGAGAGTTGGAGTGAGTCAGTTGAGATGGTTTGGTCATGTGGAGAGAATGATAAGTGAACGACTTGTAAAACGCATATATGTTGGTAAAGTTGAGGGTGTTCGATTGCGTGGCCGTCCAGTGTGTAAGTGGATGGATGTGATTGGTAGTGTTTTGAAGCAGCGTAAGTTTCCGAGTGGAAAGAGAAGAAGAGCATGTATGAATACGATTATGAATGTGGCTGAGGCGAAAGAAGTTTGCCAGGATAGGAATGTGTGGCGTAGGATGATTGTTTCGTAATTATTGTGGTGTAAAGATGAATGGTTAGTAAGAATGTTTTGTGAGAATGGAGAGACAGCTGAACTTTTATGTGGACGAGAAGAATGAAGTATGTTTGTACAGGAGTGTGTAGCGAACGATGATTTTTGTGTAACTATTATTGTGGTCCGGATGCGGTTATTCGCTACCGAAAATCGGTCACTTTAATATGTTATTATGTATGAATACGTATATGAATGTGGCTGTGGTGAAAGAAGTATGCATGGATAGGAATGTGTTGCGAAGGATGATTGTTTCGTAATTATTGTGGTGTAAAGATAAATGGTTAGTAAGAATGTTTTGTGAGAATGAAGAGATAGCTGAACTTTTATGTGGACGAGAAGAATGAAGTATGTTTGTACAGGAGTGTGTAGCGAAAGATGATTGTTGCGTAACTATTATTGTGGTCCGGATGCGGTTATTCGCTACCGAAAATCGGTCACAATAATATGTTCTAGAATGAATGTTATGATGATTTTGGGCAAGGCGGAAGAAGAATGTTTTTAAAGAGTTAAGTGATTGTGTGGAGCTCTGGCTTTCATCCCTTTTCTTATTATTTTCGGGTTTTTGCTAACCCACTAAGTGGGAAATGCGTGATTTTATGTATGTATGTATGTATGTATTAATTAAAAATCTGGCCATGGGCGTTTAACATGGGAAAAGAGTTTTTCTTTGAGCAAAAGTCCCCAATTAATTTTAATGTTTCAAATAAACGTAGATAATTATATTCTACGCCTAAATCAGTAAACAGATTTGATTTTGCACGTTTGGTATTTTGTAAAATCTAATTTGAAATTGTACAAATATTGCTCATTTGTAGCGATACCCATGGAATTGAAACAAAGTTACAAACAAATGCGTATCGTTTGAACTGTCAGAAATTCGTTTTCAATTAAAAGTTGCAGATAATTCAATTCTGCACCTAAATCACAACCCAGGTATTATTTTTAAAATCTAACACTTAAAAAACTTTTATTCTTACTATTTTTTTTCACATTTTGTAATCTATAAAATTAAATTTCTCACAGTTCAAACGATATGAATTTCTTTGTAATTTTGTTTCAATTCCATGGGTATCGCTACAAATGAGCAATATTTGTTCAATTTCAAATTAGATTCATAAGCTTTGTGAATAATTTAAACGTTATTTTTTCGATATTTATATTTTGTCTATAACAATTAAAAATTGCAAAAGTGTTAGATCTCAGCTTCTATTAATAATTAAGAATTGAAATTTGGCATGCTGATTCAGAATGCAGTTTTATATAACATATTAATACATTTTATATAAAAACCACAATAGGGTGTTCCGACATTTTTTAAAAATATTTTTTTACTTTAGTACATACCAGTAGGACTCTGAATATCTAACTTTGAGTAAGGAAATGTATGCATCACATGAGATATGAATTTTAAAAAAAATTCATCGCAATTCAAATTTTCTTATCATGGCGCGCTTATGACGTCAACTCGATGGTGACATCTGCAACGAACTTCAGCGCCTAAATCCACATGTTCATGACAGCCATTTGCTTGTTTACATATGATTTTAGTAGCAGCGTTTATTTCGGTGTTTGTCCTGTGTTTGTTTATGGTAAAAATAGGAGTAATAATTATAAAGTGGACGAAATGTCAAACAAGAAATATACCCGCGCGTGTTAACTACTGGCACCATCTGTGTTTTTAAACGAAAATATTTACTTTGAAATGAGCAACAGATTATCAACTAGACGTCACAAATTTCAAGGACGTTTCTAGAGCTGTAAAAATTCCAATTTTGTACCATTAAATTATGAATTAAAACTTTTTATTAAACATGTTTTATTATATTTTTCTACTATATGAAGATGGAAACTATAGAAAAATGTTATTATTTTGCATTAATTCCGTATCACCGGAATACCCTATTGTATTTTCCATCCAGTAAAATGACCCTTTCCGCACTAGATAAGTAATAAACCATTTTTCATTGTTTTACAGTGTATAACGTGCGGCCCGGGTCATTCAGGACAATGTTTCGGATCAAACATCTGCTGCGGACCTTTTGGCTGTTTGGTAGGAACTTCCGAAACAATTAAATGCCAAAGAGAAGGATTTTTCAACGAACCGGAACCGTGCATAGCCGGAAACGGCTACTGTCGGAAGAACACTGGACGATGTGCGAGTGACGGAATATGCTGTTCGCAAGGTAAAAGAAAATAGTTTACGGAAAGACGAGTTTTTTTAAAATAATTGTTTTTGTTTAGAATCATGCCACATAGACAAATCTTGTATCTTGGATGAAAAGCAGGCCAGAATTCAAGAAATGGAACAAATTTACAATATTCTACCAGTACCATTTCAAAACCAAATCGATTATGCGAATGATATAAACACTGTTTAAATGTATTACGTATAAAAATAAAAGTTAATCACTTAATTTTTTCTTACTTACTTCTCCTCAAAGCGTTTTGTGCATCCATAGTCATAGCATCTGCTTCATCAAGTATAATCAACTTAAATCCAGACTTAAAAATTGTTCTGGTACTCGCAAAAGTTAAAATTTGCCCTCTTACAATACCAATTCCTCTATCATCAGACGCATTTAGTTCTAAAACCTGTTTAAATATTTATATTTTTATTTTAAAATTGAGAAAATGGACAAACCATTGTTGAAAACTGAGCTTGAGAATATAATTCTCGAGCACAAGCTAAAATTGTTGTTGTTTTACCGGTTCCTGGCGGCCCGTAAAATAGCAAATGAGGCAGTTGGCCTTCTTTAATAAATTTACGGACTGAAATATTAATAATTATTAACAAAAAAGTTTAAATAATGTGTTAATTGATGTAATACTTGTTCGAATAATATCATCGTGAGATACAAGTTCCTCTAATTTACTTGGCCGGTATTTTTCAACCCTACACAACACAAATTATACAAAATATTGTTCATTATATAATAATTTATTGTCTCACCAAGGTAAATTCTGCTTTTTACTATCAGTTACCGTCATTTTTACCAGTTAACAACGATAAAATCGTACGAAAACTGACAGAAAATATGCCGCGAAACTTTGTTGAAGTAAGGTTAAAATATTGCGGTTGCGCATGCTTTTTACGAATGTTTCGATTTATAAAAGCAACAGGTTTGGGGTTCGTCCAAACCCCGCAAAAGCAACAAAATTGCCGGTAACGACAACAGACAGATTAGGCTCCCACAGAACCGTCAATTTTAATAGTTTTTTTTACGTAGAATAACGTGATGTAATTAGATTTTTCCAAAACTTAATAATTTTCGAAATATAACAATTATAATATGTTTTAAATCGGAACATATGTTGAAAATAGTCTCATCTTTTTCCTTATTTTTCAACGATGTATAACAAGTCTACATTCTTTTGTTTTAAACATGGACAAAATATGAATTATTAATTTTTTGGGTTGAAAAATATGAAATTTATTAAGAAATAATTGAAAAAATCAATTACAGATCATCATTTATTTAGTTTGATTCTATATCTATACATTAAATTCTCAAATTTCTTTTCAGTCAGTTATTTTCGGATTAGAAAATTAATTTTTTATCGCCGTTGTAGTTGGCTTTGACTTTGACACAATTCGAAATATGTGGTATAATATTCTTTTTGAAGAAAGTAAAGATGTACTCAGGATTTTAGTCAGTGATAATAATTTTATTCTACAGCCAACGTTTCGCCCCCTTTGGAGCTTCATCAGGGCAAAGAACAAGTTAAAATTTTACAGTACAAGAATGTCATAAATATATCTAGAAGATATCGTCAAATAAAAATGTAGCACGTCAGCCAAATCATATTACAAAAGCACACAAAATTTTATAAAACCATGTAAAATGGCGAACAACAGTCACATGTGTAATAATTAAACATGAATCATTCTTTTTGAAGTTTATATATTAGAAAAATTAATAAAAATAATGAAAATAACATTAAAAATAAACAAATTATGATCTGTAATTGATTTTTTCAATTGTTTCTTAATAAATTTAATTCTTTCACCCCAAAAAAATAATGTTTAAAACAAAAGAATGTAGACCTGTTATATATCGTTAAAAATCTTATGAAATAAGGAAAAAAAATGAGACTATTTCAAAATACGTTCCCATATAAAAAATATAAAGAAATTATGATCTGTAATTGACTTTTTCAATTGTTAATAAATTTTATTTTTTCACCCCAAAAAAATAATAATTCATGTTTAAAACAAAAGAATGTAGACCCGTTATACATCGTTGAAAATCTTATAAAATAAAGAAAAAGATGAGACTATTTCAAAATATGTTTCCATTTAAAAAATATGTTTGTTATAATTCGAGAATTATTAAGTTTTAAAAAGATCTAATTACATCACGTAGTTTTACGTAAAAAACAGTATCCAAAACATCTAAACGTTTTTTTTTTATCTTTTATAATAAACAAGTTATGAGGTGTTTTCAAAACAAGCAAAAATCATGTTTTAGCCTGTAGCTCAAAAACCGGTCGAAAATTTCTGTGGTGCCTATCAAAGTTTTCTCAAAAAGTTGGCCCATAAAGACCTACATTTATTTTTTGTTCCTCCTGTATAAATAATGAATAAAAGAGGTATAAATATAGACAAAAATATAAATATTTATTTAAAACAATCGTTCTACATATTAAAATTATTAAAGCTTAAACAATGTTATTTAAAAATTCGATAACTTCTGGATAATTCTTATGAGCGTGTTGTAAAAATTCTTCAAAATTCTTTTTGTTTTGAGGCTTAAAATTAAAATTAAAACAAGTTAAAGCTAAATGTTTATCACAACTTAAATAACTATTAATATTTATTCCTTTTGTAGTTAATTCATTTATTATTTCTTTCGGAATAGTATTAAATACAGATTCTTTATCAATTGATTGTAAAGCTGTCTTGAAAAATAGCGCATTTGCAAAATCTTTTTTTAATATATCTTCGGCATACGAAGGAAATCTACAAAAATATAACAAATAAGACAAAGAATTATTAATAAATTAATAAAATAGTTGTATACCTGTTGAAAAGATTACACAAATCCAACAAACAGATCGGATTTGGAGAAAATAACGCAGAATAACACATAAATTTTTGAATTTCCCATATCTGAGTGTCTACACTTATTTCAGCATTCATAATCATATAATTTACTTCTATCATTGTGTGAAGAATTACACTATTTGCATTTTCAAAACTAAAACCTAGTACAAATAAATGTTGCAAATAATCATATATTTCTGTTATTGTATCGAAGTAGTCCCAAAAATAGTCATTTTCAAGAAATAAACACGGCAGTCGTTTTTTGAGACGGTTAGAAAATGTCATTATCTATAAAAATCAATTTTTAAACTTTGCTACTTGTAAAAATATATTTTTAACTTACTAAATTCACACACATATGCCCTAAACATCGTAAAATTTTACATTTGGTGGTAACTGAACCGCTGATAAATAAATCGTATAAATATGATAAAATACAATCGTTTAAAACATTCAGACTTGGAAAATTGATCCAATGTAGAAGATCGTAAATATTTTTTTCATGTTCTATTCCATCCCATTGCATCAAAAACTGTGCTAAAAATTTGGAAACCACTGGTATACTCTGCTGAAGAGCATTTTGCAAAAAAGCAAGTTTTTCAAGTAAATTATCTTTTTCCTCGTAGGAAACATATGGGTTTCGCTCAAAAAATGCTAAAAAAAATAAGATTTTATATTTTTGCAAAGATTAAAATGCGAAAAAATATTGGTTTGATTCTAGAGTCTCTACCACCCTTGAAATTTGATATTTTTTTTTTGAAATGGGAGCGTTCACGCCAAACTTTTGCAGATGGCAGCACAACTGTTCACATAATAGGGTCATTTACCATATTTTTTTATTTTTTCTTCTGAAAGTTCAACTTCATATACAGGTGTCCCATTTAAGGTACGAATACATTGGTATCTCGAGAACCGTAAGAGCTACGAGGTTGGTTAAATTAGACAAAAGTTGCCCCATTAGGAGGCTATTTTAATGGTGTTTTGTTATTTGCGAAAAAATGCATAGGTCACTAGATACAGGTGAAAATGTAAATTTCGCGATTTTCTTTTTTTGCTTATAACTTTGTTATATGAAATAATACGAGATTCTGGTTTGCACTTTCTTAAGGCACTTTTGTATGGTGAATTTGCAGAAGTACTCAAATTTTTTTTAATCTAACCATTTACGAGTTACTGATAGCAACTTTTATTTTTCATATGGAGGTCATATTAAGCTATGGCATTTTTAAATAGAGATTTTTTTTAGCTTTACAATGATATAAAACAATAATTTATTTTTATAATTAACAGAAAAATTAATAAAAATTGTTATTTATACTAAAATTAAATTGAAAAAAGTAAATCGAAGGCTGCTATGGAAACAACAAACCACAAAAAAGTGCAACAATTGAATTTCTGAATTTTACTTGAAAATAGTAGATTATTACGAGTAATAAAAATGAATTTTTCTCGTTGGGAAAAATATGATATGTTGAGTTGTTACA
Organism: Ophonus ardosiacus; assembly: GCA_943142095.1. Classification (NCBI taxonomy): domain Eukaryota; kingdom Metazoa; phylum Arthropoda; class Insecta; order Coleoptera; family Carabidae; genus Ophonus; species Ophonus ardosiacus. The sequence goes on from OW964835.1 coordinate 4,547,087, forward strand.
TTCGTTGTCAAAGTTCGTTTGATAGCAATTAAAAATGAACACCTGCATATAACCATAAAAATAAAATTCCTGAGTGGTAGCTATTCTAGACTTTTGTCAAAATATTTATACCGTCATATAAGGTGTAGTAAAGTTGATAACTAAATCGTTCTTGCAATATTTCGTCTCCGTATATTAAAATGAAAAAACCTTCTTTGCAATTTAATAAAGATAACGCCATAGTAGGAGAATTATCTTCTATGATGTATTTATGAAGACTTTTTACGCTAAAATATATTTAAAATTAGTTTTAATTAACTTTAAATAATTAAAACTTACTCTGTTATTGATGTTAATGTTTTACTGCCGTCAATTTTACGAGATTCGCATTCAGATATTTTTGGAATTAACTGTATAGCGTTTTTCTTTACATTCTAAAATATTGAAACATTTTTTACTTAAATTTCTTTAAAATCCAAATCTATGGATTTAAAAAAAATAATTATTGGATATCAATGTTCACCATTTTGCATAAGTAATAATAAGGTGATTATTATTATTATTACCCTAATATTAAAATGAAACTTTAATACATTTAAATCAAGCGCTCAAAATCAGTATCAGCCATGTTGTGACGTACTTTTTTAACAGATGTAAAAAATAACTATTATTATTGACAAAGGATGTAAAAAATAACTATTATTACTGACAAAGGTTGAATTCACAAATTTAAAGCGCCATCTGTTATTTTCTTACGTGACAAAGTATAACTAAATTATGACTTTTTGATACCACGAATTGCTTCAAAATTAAACAAACTTTCATTTAAAAATAATTTAAAAAATTTGGTTATTTTCATGACTTTCCTGATTTTCTTATTCTCAATAATGAGGTCATGTACGACTTTTTTTATAACTTTAATCGATAGAGTAGTGAAAAATATTAGACCCGTATTTTTTATTTTTCCTTAACGTCGAGGGTTCGGAGCAACGACCATTTTAATATTGTTTTAAACGTCAAAGTGACATTTAAAGATAACCTGAAATTTATGAAAGTAAACTTATCGATAAAACGTTGTTTCGCGCCAAAATAAAAAATAAAATAATATTCTGCAATATATTCAATGTCTTACATGCGTTTATAACCCTCTAGCGTCTAATCTCAAATCAAAAGCGAAAGAAACATCTGATGTAAAGTGTTATATTAATATTAATATATTATAGCATATTTAGATATGTAACCCTCAATTTATAGGGTATATATATTTTTCTTTTACAAATAGACCATTCCAGAATGACGTCACCTGCCCCTCACAGTGATTTTAACCTCACTTTTGAATATTTTTAAAAATTATTTAATTATATATCTTATGATATATATATCGAAAAATTTTGATTTTGATACAATTCATCATTGAGTAAATTATGTATGAAATTTATTTCTGACAGCTGCGCCTCACGAAACTCATTTGTTCTGGATTGATCTATTCTGTGTCTATACAGGGAATTTATTTTAACATGCAACATATGGTGAATCACAAATGACAGCAATGTAATATTTGTCCATTTTAAAATGCAAAATACAAAATTTGTAGTTTTGTATTATCAAAACTAATTTCCATTAAATTAGCCTACATACGATTAACAAATAATCAAAACATGAATGTTGTAAATCTTAACAAACTTTAGCTTACAAAAATTCATAAACTTCATGTAATAAATGTTAAAAAATACCCCCAGTCACACTGAGGCAATATTATAGTCAGCCGTAATAAGAATTGACACCATTTGTGATGTATTCTGGAGGTATCTCCTGTGCTGCAATACTATTTATAATGTTGCATTTTAAAATGGACAAATATTACATTGCTGTCATTTTTTGACAATAGTGAGTAACCATGGAAGTGATGAACTATAATGTTGCATTTTAAAATAAATTCTCTGTATAAAATGTCTGTTTGAAATTAGTCTGAACTTAATTTCGGAACGTGTGACGTCACAACATGGCTGGTTTTTGCAACTTTTTAAAAATATCGTACTTTAAAACGATTTTATACAACAAAAAATGAAAATAAAAAGTCATGTAATTATACTGAACGATAAATTAGACTATCCTTCTTAGATTTAAATAGAAAAAAAGGTACAATTATTTTTTTTTCCGCAAGACCTCATTATAGCATAACGTCGTATTTAACCAACTTTATGTTAAAAAATTCGATAAATAAACCATTAATTACTTACTTTGGTGATTTTACTATACCAACAAAATCCTTCAACATTTTTAAAAATCATATTTTGGCTTTCCATGATTTCTTGAGCTTTACTGAATTTATTCGTTATAAATTCCGGTAAAGTTCCAAAAGCTTTATGTACGGCATAGGCCGGGATATGTTCCGGAACGCAGTCCGGACGATATGATTTAAATAATAATAAGAGAGCTCCTGTATATTTTGGGTGTTCATGTCGGTTATGTACTTTTAAAACTTGTTTTACGTACCAGCGATTTACATCCTCTGGTTTAGCTAATAAATAGATTAAATGGCAAGCATGGACGTTCTAAAATATGTCAAAATTAATAAAATGTTTGAATTTAAAAGTTGGAAACAATGAACTCAATATATATAAGAAACTCGATGGATAACTTAAAACAATAGGGAATTCCACTCAAAATTAGAAAATTTCTGAATTTAAAATTATTATAACATATAAAAAAATCGTGAATCCTCCATTTTGTGTTCCAGTATATGTACTGAGTTCATTGTTTGGGATTCGTACTAATATATGTAGTGGCACAAAATACCAAAAAAGTTCGTAATACAAATCAACAGTTTTGGATGGATCTATTAAGTTATACTGTATTATACCTAAAATATATTCCATTTATAATAAGAAATTATGGTTGGTAGTACAAGCCTTGTTTTAACTAAAACGCTATTTTAAAAATGTGAAATTGCATTATTTAATAATATCAATAATAATAAATACAAAATTTATCAAAATATGATTTTAAAGCAGAACATAGTTTATATTCAAACAAATATTAAAAAAAAATCGTTCTTTAAACATAAGGGTGAAATTAAATACTGAAATTAGAGTTTAACATTTTTTAAAAGAGCGTTTTAGTTAAAACAATGACTTTATTAGGGAGATTTTTATGTAATGTAGTTAGCCATGGAAATAACAAGTGACGTGACAACTGCTAAATTTCACTGTCATTTGTCTCACTACGTTTCTTTTTATTCCACCACTATAATGCCCAATTGCACCAACATGAAATTAATTATAATCACGTTTAATCTATTTTTAACCAAAAAAAATGCAAATCGAAATTTTAACAGAAATATGTTATAATTCATTTGACATTTCATTTCGATGTAATATTTTCAATTTAAACAGTGTTTAATATTTAAGATACGTTGGTGCAATCGGCTATAAGTGCGATAACTCCCTATTTTTTGACATATTATATACTGTTGGCGATAAATAGTTTGTAATTTTTACCGTACATGCAGCGTCACCACAAACTATAATGTACTCTATCACATAATATTTTGAAACTGACAGTAACATGACTAGTAAAATGTCAATTTTTAAAATCATATGGTGAATGTGATTATATTCCTTTTAAATTATTAAAATATCTTTCAGAACTCATATTATTAATTGGAAAAATACTGCCTTTTTTTTAGTTTATATTCTGAATTTATTAATTTAAACCCAACGTTTCGGCACCATAAACTGGTGCCTTCTTCAGGAGATACATAGACATAAACTAAAAAAAAAGGTAGTATTTTTCCAATTTATATTCCTTTTGTTTATTAAAAAATAGTTATTTGTACAACATGAGTAAAAAAAAGCATAGTCTTATTTTTTATTAATAGGGACGTTTGACCGCACGAGACGGAGACGAGTGCATCAAATTCTATAAATGTAAAAGAAAAATACTTTAATAGTTGTTTACAATTTCATTTATGTCTACAATTACAACAAAAACAATGCTAATTACAATCAAGAAAATTTGATTTCAATAATGAAAATGATAAACCAATACTTTTAAAAGATCAAAATGAGCAAAATTGGTTGATTCATTATGTGGTGGATGAAAATGATACAATGATATAAAAAATAACTGAACAAAATACTCTTGATATTCAATTGTTTTCCTGTTTCGTGGGTATCTAGATTACATAAAAATCTACTGCCGTATTTAATAGCGTACCTATTAGCCATTGTAAAACAATTTTTTTGCCAAATAGTGATATTTTTTTATCATAATTATCCAGTAACCAATCCATTACATATTCTACAACTTCGTCTGGGACAGACCGCCTCGGAATTAAACATTTCATCACTTTTCGTATTCTAGTTACACCTAAAACACACTTTTCATTCAAGAAATAACGAAAAAGTATCAAGCTAACCTAAATTTTCTTGTTTAAAAGCCACTTTTGATATTAAAATTAAGTCTTCTTCACTTAAACCATATTCGGCCGAATAGTTTTCTACATGTTGAAGAGCTAAATCAAATTCTTTGGCTTGAAATCTTGTGAAATTACTGAAATATTTGTAGAAAAACCGATAATCTAACGACTCCTCCATATCTGTCACATTTCAAATTTTAGACTACTAGTGATACTGATACTGACATCTATACAGTTTTTAGTTGAACTAGATAGTAATAGTATGTTTACATTGAGGCGTTTGAATTTGAATTGTATTATCATAATTTTTAATCATCACTTTCAAGAACAGATTTTCTAGAAATAACTTTTGGAACCAATTATCTATCATGATATCGCACAATATTTTTGTAGATTGCAATGATTGGCGAAAAACGAAATAAATTCAACTGGTGTCCTTCACCATAACAAAAAATAATAAAATGTGCACTTTGTACTTAAAGTACTACTCAATAAATAACGATTAAGATTGAAAATACATGATTTTAATAATTACTTTACGAGATATTTGAAATTTGTTGTATGTCACTGTGACGTCAAACTATTTGTATCTTTCTCTCGCAGTCTACTACAGAGGGTACGGAGCGAGAAAAAGATAGGAGTCGCCGTGACGTCATATTGACTTTAAAAATCAAATACAGTTAAACTAAAGACTTTTCGATACTACGATTTGCTTCAAAATTAAACGAACAATCGTTTAAAATAATAAAAAAATTAGAGTAGAAGACCCCATTGGTGAAGCTGTTCGCACTTGGTGAAACATGGTTACAAAATCTGTTGTGGCCAGCACAATACCTCTCGCCATTTCAAATTACGTTCTATAAGTATTGTATATAATATTTCTGGTACACACAAAAATTCTAATTACATCTATTCTTTATATTTTAATTCATTCTATGAACAATTTTCCTCCTACTCTTCTAAATGCTTGAGACTCTTCCAATTCATTGACGAGATAGGCGGTATTTCTGACGGGTATATGATGAAATATATGTATAGCAAAAGCGTGTTTAGTTGAAACTGCTGATACAGTACATACTTTGATTTATAAATGAATCCCCTTTTTTTTTATAACCAATTTTAGATGTTGGCGGAGTACAGCATATTACTATTACATTTCGACTTGTCCATACGAATTTTAGGTATTCAAGGACAGCGTCAAATTAACGATCGGCAACTAAATCTATAATTAAAAATATTACTTACTGATAAAATAAAAAATATTAAATGTACTTCCCAGAAAAAGCTTTCAGTAATGTCTTTGGATTTTTGACACTAACATTTTTTTATGTCAATTACAAACATTTTAATATTTCAACTGGTTTCCATGGGCTGTTTTATACTTGTTTGTTATTTGGGCTGTGAGATTCATTACAATGGATTATTTTATATCTTTATAATACTCTATCTCTAAATCTATAGAAGATATAATAAAAATGTTCCATGTATTGGATATAGATTTTATATTCTTCAATATTTGTAATAACATAAATTTCCAAAAAATAATATTTAGAAGATTTTCTAAAGAAACTACTACTTCCGGTTGTCCAATTGTTACCAATACCTTTTCAACTCTTCCCAGGAATGTCAGATTGATGTATTGGGTATAGATTTTATATTCTTCAATATTTGTAATAACATAAATTTCCAAAAAATAATATTTAGAAGATTTTTAAAGAAACTACTACTTCCGGTTGTCTAATTGTTACCAATACCTTTTCAACTCTTCCCAGGAATGTCAGATTGAGGGAATCATAGTTAAACAGGTGTTGTCTTACAGTTTTTTAGGAATCGACCTTCCAATATCCACACGCACACACACACACACATACACACATTTCGGCAGTTACGCAAAGTCATACCTTCTGATGATGGCGTAATGGCCGAATTTACGCAATGAATTTTGTAAAATTTTGAAAGAATACCTAGTGTTTTCTTCCTTTTTTAACAAGAAAATAATGTGGAAATAATATAGATTGATTTTTCTGCATTTGTTGTACAAAAATTACAATTTTATAACAGTTTTATTAAATAATTACAATTATAGGTACGTTGGTTTGAATAGTTTATTTTATAGCACAAAATGGCCGTTGAAATGTCAAATGAGTAATAAAACATTGCAGTCAAAATTTCGATTTGCATTTGTTTGTTTAAACGTAGATTAAAATTTAAATTTTGTTGGTGCAACTGGACAAAATTTAGTTTAAAATTTGTATGTAAGTTTGTATAAGAACAATATTTCATAACAACTGTGCAAAATAATAAGTAGAACGAATGTAATTGTATACAAAACTGTGAAAATAATACTCCAAAGTCAATATTCTCATATTACAACGCTTATTACAAATCCCCCACCACTTTTTACCTAGCGTAACACTTATAAGGTTGAAGAATCAAATAAAATTGACATTCCATGAATAGTAGTAGTGCTAAACGTATTTGTTAACAGTTATAAAATAATAAAATGTGGTTCACCAACGCAAAATGTAGAAGTAATGCCCTTTTAACAGGCAAAACAGCTATAATAACTGGTGGCAATACTGGAATAGGAAAAGAAACCGCAAAAGATTTTTACAAAAGAGGTGAATAAGACTACCATTTATTTTATATTTTAAAGGATTTTCACATATTAAAAACATTAACTGTTGTTTAATATTTGTGTTTTGCAACAATTCTATGAAAAAAAGTGTGTTAGTAGGACACGAACTGTAAATATAACTGTAAATGCAATTTAAATCAAAGATATTTATCTTAAATTAACTTTAATGAACTATAATTAGTTAATTGTTTAATCTTGAGGTATGCTGAATGCTGTACATATAAAAGCTATTTAAATTAGCAATATTAAATGTAATTTATTGTAATTACAAATGTAAAACTTTTAAAAGTGAAATGTAAACGTAGTGACGTGCGCCATGATGGTGTGCTGTCAAGATCTCAACAAAAGAAGTATTTTTCAATTTTTTAAACAAAAACAAACAATATTTTCTGTCTAAAATCATTGTAATAAGTTATTCGTTAAAATAGTGCATATTTTATTAAAAATATCGACCGTACTTTCGAGTGCTTTATAGGTTATTTGTTCTGTGTGTTTACAAGTGTTTCATAATTTATTTTCCGTGCCAAAAACTTTAAAAATGACTATAATAGTGTTTTTAATTGACACATCCGCCTCTATGTACCAACGTGCATATTTAGGAGGTCGCCCTACTCTTTTGGACGTGGCAAAAAGTGCAGTAGAGACTTTTGTAAAAGTGCGGCAGAAAAGTCCTGAAAGTAGAGGTGACAGATATATGTTATTAACATTTGAAGATCCTCCAAATAACATAAAAGCAGGTTGGAAGGAAAATTTAGCTACTTTTATGAATGAATTGAAGAATTTACAGTGTTTTACGATGACAACAATGGGTGTTGCGCTAAAACACGCGTTTGATATGTTGAATTTAAATCGCATGCAGACAGGAATCGATACGTATGGGCAGGGAAGATGCCCATTTTATTTAGAACCATCCGTAATTGTTGTAATTACAGACGGTGGTAAGTTATCCTCAGCAAATGGCGTCCAAAATGAATTCAATCTTCCAATGCACTCCCCTATACCTGGCTCCGAATTAACCAGAGAGCCATTTCGCTGGGACCAACGTCTCTTCGCCTTAGTTTTACGTCTAGCCGGAACTCCCGCCGTTGAAAGAGACACCGGTTTAGTGCCAAACGACGCCTCCCCAATCGACGTAATGTGTGAAGTTACAGGAGGACGATCTTACAGCATTACATCACATCGAATGTTGATGCAATGTATAGACAGTTTAGTGCAAAAAGTGCAATCGGGTGTTGTGATTAATTTCGAAAAAATTGGGCCCGATCCGCCGGATAGAAACGAAGAAAATGAAGAAGAGAAGCATATGTTAAACGCTCCCCCTCCCGCGTGGTACAGTTGCCGGAAACTAATATACGTACCTAGATCCGCCCAAAAAGGGATAGCTGTTGGATTTTGGCCCATTCCTGAATCTTTTTGGCCGGAATTAGACGCTGCAGCTCTACCACCAAGAACAGCGCACCCTATTGTTAAATTTACCTGCACTAGCCAAGAACCTATGGTTATAGAAAACTTGCCATTTGATAAATATGAATTAGAACCAAGTCCATTAACACAATTTATTTTGGCGCGAAAACAGCCAACTACTTGTTGGCAAGTATTCATCGCGAATAGCTACAAAAGTTCAGATGTCGTTCACCCTTTCGGATATTTAAAAGCAAGTACAAATTTAACTTGTGTGAATTTATTTGTTATGCCATATAATTATCCAGTATTGCTTCCATTATTAGAGGAATTAATTCAAGTACATTATATGAAACCTACAAATGAATGGCGAACCCAATTTCAAAATTATATGAGAACTATGCCAGCTTACTATGCGGGACCTTTACGTCGTGCCCTTCAGAGAATGGGCATACAAGGCCCTTTGGCCCAAAGTTTAATATCTGAAAGTGCTGAAAATAGCTTAAGTTATCCTGTTTTTAATTATTTAAAACGCATAAAAAGTCTTGCCAAAACAGAGTTTGATAAATTATGCAATGATGTGTTGAACAAACAAAATTTGAAACAAAATAACGAAAATATCGCCATTAAAGTAACATCAGTTGTTAAAAAGGATATATTGACGCATCCTTTATTAAAAGAAAAATTCTCCAATCAGCGAGAACAATTCACTGATTATCTAAATTTTGTTGTTGGAGTTGAATCAACTCAAATACCATCTTATCAAACATACAGAAATCCATTTGATATTCCTCGCGACAGACTACTAGATCAAGTGATACGCATGCGCGCAAATTATTTGCAAACAGCCCACACAAAATATATGGACGAAGATTTGAAACATAGTATCCCAATAAACCAAATGGGCAACTACCAAGAATATTTAAAACGACAAACACCCAAACTTCGCGAAATTGAATCAACACCGGTTAGACAACACATGTTCGGCAATCCGTTCAAAATAGACAAACGCATGATGGTAGACGAAGCCGATATAGATCTAGTAGCAGGTAGCAGCAGCATAGGATCTGCAAAAGGCACAAAAAGGGCTGTACAAAATGATTTATCCGGGGCTAGATTGCCGGCACGACGAAAACCTGGACCTCTGTCGAGAAATCTAACTGTTAGAAAACCTTCTGCAGAGACTATAAGTCCACCGCCTAGTCCATTACCGAGTCCTATACCCGAAGATTGGACTGTAACTCCTCCAGAAAGTCCCGTCAGTTATTCAGAATCATCTAGCTTACTCAACGGAGAAGATAGTGTCGAAGCAATGGAATCAACACCTATTTTCAATCAAATAGACGCACCAACTCCCATTTTAACCGCGTATGTCCCCACAGAAACACTTCCCAACAACCCAGTATCAACTTTAGACGTTAAAGAAGAAGAGAAAACCCCTACAGACACTCTAAGTGAATTAATAGTGTCCCTAAAAACTAAAGTGACGTATCATAAACACAATCAAAATGTCAAATCTCAAATGTTTAGAGAAATTCGCATACCCGGAAAAGGGTGTAGGAATTTTCCCGCACATATTAGTTCGATCAAAGGAGGCCTGGATGTACAGATAGCAATTGTTAAACAAGTAATAGTGGAATCTCAAAGGTTTAAATTGACTGCAGTGTCTAAAGAGTTGGAAAATTTGTTGGACGGGTTAATTGAAGAGAAAAATAAGGTTAAAGACGATTTGAAGTGTTGGTTAAAAGGATCAGTGTCGTAATTATTAATAACAGAACTGTAAATACTGATGCCTTATTGTATAAAGTAATAATTTTGTATGTTGTACATTTTTCAAAATTTAATAAATAAATTATTAATTTTAGTTTTATTTTTTATTCATTCTTTTTCAGACATTCCAGAAAATAAAAAAATCATTTTGAAAGTAAGTAATATTTATATAATTTTTATATTTAAAATTATATTTGTATTTGTTATACTCGCCGTCAAATGATTATGGACTGTTGTTCAACTGTTTCCCTACTCCGCACCCTGTCCCTTGCCCATCGGTGTTGCCGCTTCTTCATAGCTTAGTATTTTTAACATTGCCCCTGAATTGGCAATAGTGTAGAAATCTGCAGTCCATAATTCCCTGAATGGGCTACTTGTGTACCTTTTTTTTATTTAATATTTTTGAAGAGCACGTAAAAACTTGCTACACATAATTTTTCTTTTGACAAAATTTTTATTAATTAGCCAGAAAAATAATGAAATTTGATTATTTGAATTACCGCCATGTATGACGTAGAATTACGCCGCACCAATGAATGGTCATAAGGCCATAGCGTTTGTTTGTACGGGTAATGTAGATCTGTTTGACATTTCAACAATAGTTTGGAGGTTAGTATTTTAGTTTATCTTTTTGGTATCGATATTTTAATTTACATGTAACTACCTATGTATTTATTTGAGCAGTAATTGATATATTTGAGAGACCAGAGAGTGAGAAAAATGAACTAATGTCAAATTCAAATTAAAACTTTCTTGCACGCCATGCCATCTATACGTTATATTTTTAAACATGGTTTCCTTCTTCAGTAGAATATAATGACGTCACAGAAAATTTTCTTTCTTAATTTACTAAAAAACAAATAATTTTTTTAAATAAAATTTATATTTTTATATATGTTTTCAATATAACATTACGTATATAGTGATAGAAATCGGATTTTCAGTACCACGCAAGTAGCCCATTGGTAACAGTGTAGAAATCTGCAGTCCATAATTATTTGACGGCAAGTATAACAGCTTGCGTACACTTGAAACACCCAAAAATGGGTAGATATATTAAACAAACGTCTATATATCAGAAATATACTATATACAGGATGGTGGCGGTAAAGGGTGAACATAGGGATTTAACATGGGATTTTAGTTTTATGAAAATTCCTGCTTTCTTGTTCATTTTATGGCAAAAACTGAAAAGTAAAAAGTTGTACAGATTTATACAGTGTTAAAAAATCCAATTCGGAGTAGGGTATGAACAAAGAAACGTCAATTTGGAAGTATTTAATTAAATGTCAATTTGACATGAGATATTGTCGAAAAGGTTATCTAAAGAAATAAAAGCTTTTCTTCTTGAATCCTTATTTTAGATATACAAATAAATTAGAAAACGGTAAATGGCAATATTCTATATCCTTCTTTATACCTTTTCTCCTTAAAATTACATTTCACGATCAATTTTGACAACTTGACTTTTGAAATAAATAACGATCAGACGTACGTTTCTCTGTTCATAGCCTACTCCGAATATATCGATAGAGTTTGGTTACACGAATTTAAATTATTTATTTAATCATGTAAAAACGGTCGGCTCTCAAACGCCATCTGCTATTTTCTTACGTGAAATGAAGTATAATATTCTGGTTTGTGTGTGTGTGTGTGCGCGCCTAATTTCTAAATTATAGTGATTATTTTTTGACATTTCTCAAAACCAATGAAATGTTTGATTACCTGTCGTGTCAGCGTTTTAACCAATCCTGCCATTATTATAGTGAGAATAAATCTCTAGAAATTATTCCCGGGAATAATCTCCGTAGCTTTTGTTTTGTCAGACAGTTAGTAATAAAATGAACGAAAAACACCGATTTAGTGATGTTTCTGATCATGAAATCAAAAAATTATAAAAATTCCTTCTGGAAACACCGTAATTAATAATCACTCAGCATGAAGGCGATTATTTATATTTATTTTACCCTGTTAAAGGTACGTTCTAGTTGTCAAAACAGACTTGTCAACTGCACCATACAAATGAATGTTCATTACGACAGTAGATGGTCACATAATAGCAAGACAGTTGCTGTCTGTTGTTTGAAACAAATTTGTAGATCAAAAAATAATCTAATTAATTATATTACGAGAGTTCGATAAATTACAAAATAATTCTCTAGTTTCTTTCTCAAACTAGTTGCCAATTGGCAACAAGTTTTCAAAAAATCTGTCAAATTATTTTCAATTTACTCTCTTGGTATATTACTATTGATAAATTCGAAACACTTGAAAATTCAACCAATGGGAACAGTATTTATACTGATAAAATTTTGCTATCAAGTAAATAAACACTTGTTATTATAACTATCAGTGTAACACTATTTCAAGTTTAAATATAATTTCTAATATTAAATTGTTTCATTTTGCGTTATCTTCGGAATTTATGTACCAAATATCACTCGACCTCCGATTTTTCTCAGATAATCTTTTATTTTTACGCACTGATTTATCGATAAAATCAGAAGATCTTATGCTATTACTTCTGACTAATATTTCATTTCTTTTCTAGGCGCTCGCGTAATTATAGCTTGCAGAAGTCTAGAACGTGGCAACCAAGCTATAGAAGATATCAAACAAGCATGTCAGAATTCCCCAAATTTAGGGTCCCTAGAAATTCAACAATTGGACCTCAATAGTTTGTCTCTCGTTCGAGAATCTGCAAAAGCGTTGTTAGAAAAAGAAAATAAAATTGATGTACTCGTCAACAATGCTGGTGTTATGGTACCTCCGAGTAAGACGACTGCAGATGGATACGAATCTCATTTTGGGGTCAACCATTTGGGGCATTTCTTGTTTACTTTATTGTTGTTGCCGAAAATAAGAAATGCAGACCATGCAAGAATTGTTACTGTATCATCGACCCTTCATGAAAGTAAGATAATAATTATTTTTATATTTTGAGTTCGTAATGAAGTTATTACGAAACACAATTGTAAATCGAAAGAACCTTCATTTCGAAACGCAATTTTTTGTTTTCCTATGTTAATATATCAGAACGAGTCTGTTTCACATTTTTAAAAAAAAAGCATTTTTTTTTTCACTATTAGCCTAGGAACCCACTATTATTTACCTTTATTTGACTGAGAAATTGTTTTTCACTACCGCTTGCTTGTAACCATGGTAACCTGGGTCAATAATAATTTATTATTAACCTAGGTCTATAATGCAAACTATCACTTTTCAATCAAACTCAAGCCTCCAAATCCAAATATTATTTAACTCATTAAACCCAAGAACAGTATATAATTTAAATTGGCCGCTGTGCTATTTTGGTGAAAATGTAAAACATGTGTAGATGTAGTAATGAATAAATCACTATTTTTTGTATTTGTACATACATTTCAAAAGATTTATTTAAAAATAATAATAAACTAATTGCACAATGTGTTTTTATTAAGTAATTAAATCAAAAACAAATCAATGCTCGTAAGTGAGGTTAACAAACCAGCGAAATGAGCGAAACGTCAGATATAAAAACAAATGAAGCCTACTTCGTTTTTGTGAATATTAACAAACAAGTAACGTAATTATTCATGTCAAAGTTTCGCCCTCGGGTTACAATCTTGGCGCTGGGTCAATAATAATTATCTTCTCAACTTTGGCGTATAATATACTATTAAATTAAAATAAATCCAATTCTGTGATTATGCTTGTTCATGATCATGACTATTATGATGATGTTGCATAAACAAACGCAAAATATAAAAAAAATAGTATCAAGGGCTTATTTTATAAGATTTTTTTCGCACTTGCAATTTAGAAAACTCGCCAGTCATTTGTTCTACAACATACTATTACATGTTTTACAATTATAAGTAGTTACTTGTGTATAAATGCATAAATACATCATTAAGTAATTAAGATTAAAAGTAGTACTTATGTTTTAAACGCATAAATAATCATTAATTGTAATTATATTTTTATATACCTAATATAATCTAATATCTTTGATAATTAAAACAAATAAATAATAAAATACCAAATAATTATTAAATTTTGTAGGAGGTACTATTGATTTTGAGGATCTTAATTGGGAAAAGAGATCATATAGTCCATTATATGCGTATAACCAAAGCAAACTGGCAAATATATTATTTACAAGGGAACTGGCTCGCCGGTTGAAAGAAAATGGTAAGTTTATTTTTAAATTTTATAAGACTAAAGACCAATTTAACTACGTATTCCTTAATCTGACATTAATGCGAAGAGCTGAAAAGGTTTTGGTAACAGTTGGACAACCGGAAGTAGTAATTTCTTAAAAAAATATCTTCTAAATATATTTTTTTGGAAATTTATGTTACATATATATATATATATATATACATACACTGGGTGACTACTTGAAATCCGTAATATAGGGAATACAATGTAATTTTTTTCATTTTGCTGTAGTTTTTGAATTTAGAGAAAAGTTGTAAATAAAAAAGTTGTTCAGAACAGACACAAAATTGACGTCATATGCAAGAGAGAGATAGAAGATCATGCATCCAAACAAATCTCCCCTTGTCTTACGTCCCGTTCCCTGTTCCTATCTGTTATTCAGTGTTAAACCTAATTCTTTGTTGTGATTTGTACGTTGTGTTTAATATAAATGAGTTTAAAACCAGAAGATGTGTCTGGGGCAACTTTTTTGTTTGATAATATTGAAGATCATTCGATTATTCAACTAAAACAATGGCTAGAGTGTAGAGTCTACGGCTGATGACAGGTCTTTGTTTGGACGTGGTAACCATAGCAACCTTGATTTCTATGCTTTGCCGTTAGAGGCGCTCATGCAAATTGCAATTTTGTAAGTGACTATTAAAAACTACACAATATGGGACTAAAATTAATCACAATTTATTTTTATTTTATGAAAAAACGCAAATTAAAATTTGCAATTTACAGCATATTTCAGAGTGCCATTGAATTACTGATGTTTTATTTGATTTTATTTGAAATTTAACTTTTGACGTATTATAATTAATTTTAATATCCCATTCATGAATCATTTTGTACTTTCTTTTTTCGTTTAATTATACATTTGATAATTATATAAAATTATTTATTGACAAGAGTAAAATTATGAGATGTCAAATAAAAAAAATAAACATCAATAATGGGGTATTCTTAATTGTTCCTAGTTTAACAGTATTTTATTTTCGAGAAATCAGTGTAACGTCACATTCCCCCTATACTTGTCTTTCTCACACACACTGGTCGGAGTACACTGCGAGAGAAAGATAACAATTGTATGACGTACATTTTCCCTTTTAGCAAAAGTGAAATATCTCGTAAAGTAATGAAATAAAAAATGTTTTCATTGTTTAACTATTATTTATTGAGCCAAACTTTATGTTAAATTGAATTTTTTTAAATTTTCTTGTTATGGTGGAATACCCCATTCAATGGCATTCTGAAATTTGCTGTAAATTGCGAATTTTAATTTGAGTTTTCTTTTGTAAAATAAAATGAAATTGTGATTAATTCAGAACAACTTTTTTTATTTACAACTTTTCTCTAAAATTAATAGATCATAAACTTCAGCAAAATGAAAAAAAAAAAACATTGAATTCCGTAATGAATCTCACAGCCCATAAAACTATACGGAAAAAATAATGTGTTACATTTTTAGATATTGATAATATAAATGTATACAGTCTACATCCAGGAGTAATTAGTTCGGATTTAGGCCGAAGTATAGACAGCGTATATCCAGGACTGGCATTTTTATGGCGAATTATGGGCAAATGGTTTAGTAAAAATACTGAACAAGGAGCTCAGACTACAATTCACTGCGCTGTCGATGAGGGTGCAGGAAAAGAAACCGGACTTTATTACAAGTAAATAAATGACAATTTTCTAATGATCTATTCAGTGAGTGGGTTCGGGTAGGAATGAGTGGCGAAGGATTAATGTTGTATGAATCAGTGGCGGCTCGTGCTGTAGGGCACAAGGGCGCAGCCCTACCAAATAAAAAGACAAGAAAAATATAAATAAGCGAGTACATATACATTTTAAAAGTACATTAATTATTATTTATTAACTTTCATTATTATGCAATTCTTACTACACCGCCGATAGCTAGATAGCCTATATACTGACGTGTGCACGTACCGATATGCTGCTAGAGCACGCCTGTGCAACGCAATGTAGTTTCCCTATCCTAGCTATGTCTCACAATTTTATCATGATAGAAAGAGAGAGCGGTGAGAGAGATGAAAGATCGGAGGCCGATGAGCGTAAAGATTTACCTTTACATTCCCTTTGACATAAGGTTGTTTTGACGTTTGTGAAGTGTTTTGTATTCTAATTTAATACAAAATGGGGAAAAAATGTTTTGTACCGAACTGTAATAGTGGCTACGCGGCGTGTAAAGAAAAAGTTTCAATTTTTGGTGCTCCTAAAGATGAAGAAACATTGAAAATTTGGGTACGAAAAATACCTCGCAATGACAGAGTGTTTTCTAATAAAGACTTTGTGTACGCCAAACATTTTAAAGATGAGGAAATATTGAAAGAATGGACTAACGGCTTCAATCATCTTTGTACATTTAATAATATTTTTTACATTAATAAATTAAGTAAGAAAGAAAGTGGGAAGTAAAACGAATATTTTCAGATTCCACACAAAATATTTCACTTGAAAAAAGGTGCTTATCCTACCATATTTCCAAACTGTCCAAATTATTTTAATGTTAATACCCCTAAAAAGAGACGTGAGATACTTAAATATGATACAATAAACAAAAAACGTAAGACAACCGACACCATGCTCGTATCGATGAGGATAATAATGAATCATTATTAACAGGTATCCGAGTACATCATGGTACTTTTATAAAAAAAATGTAGTCGTATCGACATGATCTCTATATTTTTTAGAAACAAATTTGGAAACTCCAACGACGTCTCCTTCACTTTTCAATTTAATTTTGAAAAATGATATTGTAATCACATTGCCTAACGAATTTTGGTCCTTGGGCAAAATAACAAATAATGGGAAACCATGCCTTGTATATTTAAAATTAATATTTTCGAATACAGAAGTTCCAGTAATTGAAAAGCAATTATTAATTACGGAATCTTTAGATGTAAAAATTGTTATTTACGGACAACAACTATTTAATAAGGTATACAAAATAGTTTTACTAAATGATATTTCTAAAATTTTAGAAGAATTAGAAATATTAAATGTGTGCCAAGGCGTTAATTTAACAAATAGAAATATGATTATTAATGCTCAAAAACGAAAAAAATTATAACATTTTTTCAATTGTAGATATATTTGGATCTATTCAAGCTTACGATTTATTTGTAACAAATAAATTTTTAGAAACTCTTATGCCCATTTGCACCAACAAGGCTTAAATTTTAAGCCAGGCTTAAACAAAAAAATGCAAATCGAAATTTTGACAGCAATATATTATAATTCATTTGAATTTCATTGCAACGCAATATTGTCAATTTAAGTCAAATTTAATATTTAATCTACATTGGTGCAACCGGCCATTATTCAATTAAAATGTATATGTATACAGAAATCGAAATGTCCATATTTTTAAAAAAATAAATATCATACTATAGGAATGTAACTGAACTATAAATTCTTAAAATTAATTATACATTGTCCTTTAAATAAAAATCAATAAAATATACACCGAAAGTCTTTTTATTTGAGAAATATTATGCATGATCTCATATAAACTACATAATCGCCAGCCGTACGTAGGCCTCCGATCTTCTGTCTCTCTCTTCGCTCGGCGATAAGAAAGTGTGCCGCTTTCCGCTGCTTCGTTGCAACTCCTCTAATAGTAGTTATATTATACTCCGTGTGCTAGAGCTAGGGCACAAATGTTTCTGCCCCGGTCTCCCACTACTTTTACTCGAATTTTGACCAATAGCAGCGAAGCGCGCGAAGCTGCATATAACTGCATTAAGCCTGTTCGGGGCAGAGCCCAATTTAAACGAAGATTTCCGAGTATGTCCGACATTTTCCGAGGTAATCTGTTATTGTTGAATTGTAATCGTCTAGTACCGACTTAATTACGAAGATGGTTTCTGTATCTTAAAGATGAAATAATTTAATATACTCTATTTACTTTTTTAAATTTTTGTGCCCTACTATACAAAGATATCACCAGCCGCCACTGGTATGAATTAATAAATTAAGGGTTCTGACGAACCCACATTGCAATAAATGGTGTGATTATAAATATAATTGAAACATTTAAATTCAAAGTGACCAAGTGTCATGATCTATTTAGTACAGTAAAGAGTTACTTTAAAACATTGCAATCGTTAAGCCTGTTTTACTACTGTTATACTATTTTCGTCTATTTTCATACTATATTTCTAGACAGATTTTTGATCGAGTTCCATTCAATTTCCATGCTATCAAGTCGTGTATAATCGGTAATCTTCGGAATGTATCGTATTTTAAATCAAAATAAATGAATACCAACCTAACAAATTTGTACAGTTAACTTTGTTTTTGAAATGGATAAAATATCAAAATAAGGAGTTACAAAAATTCATTTTAAATGTGTCTGTGTCATATTAGATATTTTATATTAATGTTATTGAATTTTTATTTATAACCTCACACTTTGCAAAACAAATGACATATAACAAAAGTTGGCAGCTGTTAATATCACGACTTCGCGCTTGCGCATTAACGATCTAGTACGAATCTCGTGTAGAAATATACGGCCGGGCGTATATTTCTATACTAGAATCTCGGATGAAACTCGGATGAAAATTTCTGATTTACATTATGCTAGATTTGTCTAGAAATTTCTCGGATGGATCTCGTACTAGAATCTATACAAAAAAAGTATAATGTAAAACAGGCTTTTACTGCATAGCAACGGTTTTGTCATTAATAATGGGGGATTCCACCATTTCATCTGAAAATATTTGGAAAACTAAGACTATTGATGAAAATCCGGTGAAAAAATTCCTATTAATAAGCGAGTTATGGTCTCCCGAATTTTGAAAAGATTGACGTGACGTCACATTTATGTGATTTTATATCAAACTGTTTTCATCATGGACCTAAATGTTCTTGAAATATATGCTATTTTAAGTTATATTTACATAAAATAAATGACTATTACAACACTGTATAAGTATACATACTTTATAATTACAGGTGTATTTAAATTATTAAGTTTAATGCAAGAAATTTATGTTAAAATAAAAACTGTTTGAAAACTGCAGTACATAAATGTTAGCCCCTCCTTTCGAATTTGAATTTCTTAACTTCCATTGGTAGTAACCCCCATCTGCTAACACGCTATTTGTTATGCATGTATAGGCGGTCTTCCGGTCGCCAATCAAAATATATATAGATTTCATATACGTGTCGAAGAGCTATAACAAAAAACCTCTTTTTTCCGAAATATCTCAATTATACCATTTCATTTTTTTTCTTAATATTCGTTATTCAGCATATACATTCGTATTTTTTTACTATTTTCCTTTAATTCGATTGAGCTGGAATCCCCCATTATTTATTAAACAAAATGTACGTAATATTAGATCCCTTTAAAATTAAATATTTCAAATGTATTTAAAACGTATACATAATTTTAAATATTTTTTAGGGAATGCAGCCCTACTAGGCCGCATAATAGGGCCTTAAAGGACGACGATGCAAAAAAGTTATGGGACGTAAGTGTACAATTAACAGGCTTAGAAAATTATAATCCATTTCAAAAGTAATTCATATTATCTTTAAAAATGGTTGAACACGCTTTATATACAGAGTGATCAAAAATAATTGATTCAGTTGGCAATAACAAAAAATTACTTAAAATTGGTAACACTGATACAAAAAATTGATTTCCTGTTGTTGACAGTGACATTTGAAAATTTAAATTTGGAATATTTACAATTTTTTATTAAGATGATTGTTCTTTCCCCTATTTACGTACTTTTATTTCTTATTTTACCTATAAGTAATAATCTAAATCATTTCAATCACTCAAAATCCTATTAGCTGTCAGGTCCCTGCTCTGACATAACCTATTTGTATTTTTTGTTAAAATGTCAGAGTATTTCCGCTTTCACATCACTGGTACTAATTTGTAAAGCTCTCTGCCAATAATACGGGCAATTTTCGTAGTTTAGAATGATGTTATATTTTGCACTAATATTCCATTTACAGTATCCGATATTATTTGAGTATTAGATTGTTTAAATATTATTTGTAAGTTATTTATAACACGCTTTTATATACTAATTTGTAAAGCCCCTTTGCCAATAATATGGGCAATTTTCTTAGCTTATGTTATATTTTATATTTTGCACTAATATTTCTATTTACAGTACCAGGTATTATTTATTATACTATTTAAATATCATTTGTACATTATTTATAATAATACGTATTTTCAATGTATCAAATATTTATTTTTAATAATATTACAGGACAAAAACACAAATTACGTTTATATTTTAAGTTATTTATAATTAAATGCTACAAAATAAATGCAATGTCACAATTTTTCTAATTCAAACCTAATAAAATCTACCTGAATGTCTACAGAAGACTTTTTGTGAAATTTATATGTGTTAGGTAAGTCGTACCTTAATTCAGCCAAAACTTTTCCTGAAGCATCATTTTCAGCAGCTGTTTTTAGCACGTGATTCCTAAAAATGAAATTATACTAGTACAGAAATAATTGACTCATTTGTGCAAACAAATAAAATAAAATAGAGATGTAAAAAATATATTGAGCCAAAGATGGGGAAAATTGATTAGATTTTTGACATTTTCAATAATAGGGTACTATACCATAGTCAAATTTTAACTATCTTAAATGAGAAAACGAAAATATACATTAATTAATGAGTATTAGTAAAAAAGTTTTTTTTTTACAAGCGATTGAAGTTGATTACTAATTGGGTAAGACGCGTTAGGTACTAAGAATTTGATTGGTAGCTTGATTTTAAAAAGGAGATACGCGCGTCTGCTGCGGTCACCTTTAAAAAATTATAAACTGCCATATTGATGTATAACCTAACAAAAAAATTAACAATTTTGTGTTTGATGAATTTGTTTAATTATAATATCTAGTAATATTAACAATAATAATGTATTTATAATAAAATCAATTTGTAATAATAATTGAATTAATAATGTCAGAAATTTGAATTATTGAAACTTTAAAACAGATAAACACTAGCGCCATCCGCCGTCATAGTTTGTACCATAATGTTGTCAAATTGTTCAAATGTTCTATAATTTATTAGGAAAACAATGCTTATTATTTATATTATTTATGCCCAATAATAATTTCTTTGTGAATATAACATATAAGTTTTGTATGAAAATATTTCAGCTATGCGAACATGAAAAAAATTGTTCCCTCTATAACTAACAGTTTGCCGATCACTGGTCAGTATCTGCTACGTCACACACCAAATTCATAACTTTAAAATTCATATCTCACTTATTACATAAAATTTTTAAGTCGCGTTTGCGCTAAAATTCTTATTTCATCTTGTTCTTACAGAAAAAATTACATACATTAAAAAATGGTATAGGACCCTATTATAATAATTTATTAATCCATTTATTATGCAATAAACAATAAATAATAGTTATTTATTATATATGTAGATTAAATAAATGTTTAATAAGCGGTATGTTTAAGTGCGCGAGCGTCTTAATCCCGCGAATTAAACATTCATTTTAACCGCAAGTATAATACAACTGTTCATTCAATTGTGCCCTAATAAACTTCTCTGATTTGATTATAAGATTTTTATAAAAGAAATCAGAATCTAGAAATCGCTTACGGTTATCTAGTCGAGTGATCTGTGATTGCCATAAGTTAAATTGTTTATAATAGACTTTGAAATAAATTATTCTGAAACTGTTTTTTTTTTTAGAGGTTAACATGTCAATATGACATAATACTTTATTCCAACAATCAAAGACATACGTTATTACAAAATTGTAACATTCTTATGCCCATATTCATAAACACTCGTAAAGTTTCAAAACGGTTCGTTATAATTTTTGACAAATAGAATCAAACTTGACAAATAAAATTTCGACTTTTCTTTCAATGTCGACTGTTTTTATTAGATAAAAATTATAACGAACCGTTTAAAAATTTTACGAGTGTTTATGAATATGGGCATTATTCTTCTTGTGGTAAAATGGCGGGTATACGTTGAATATTTGATTTATTCCAACAATTTTGGTTGACATTTGACATTTTTAAACCGCTACTGAAATAAAATTCTTTAAAACGTTAGCTTAATAAAATTGTTTATAAAACAACAACTTTAACGGTCCGTATCCAAGGAAATAAACATGACTTTATAAGGCAAAATTGAATAAAACATTATTACAGTTTAGGGAGAAAAAATAAATAAAGTATGTTAGTAAAGAAATAAAGCAATTAAAGCAGCCCACCTTAAAATTAAAAGAAGAAGCTAAAAATATAAATATTTTTATTTATACCTCGTCGAAGTTTTATGTAACGAATAAACAACATTACTAGACATCTCTAAAGCTTTTTTCAGAAATTTCATATCAACGCCTGCATTATTTTTAGTCCCAAACGGTGGATTCATAATTACAGTATCAAAAAATTTGTTCCACCTAGAAAACAAAATTCAGTCATCGTTTTCTTCTTTCTAAAATTGTTTTATACCTCGGTGACATATCAGACAGAATATTACATTGAATTACTTGAATATTATCCACTTCTTGAGTGTCTATATTACTCTGTAATGTTTCTAAAACATCAGAATCAATTTCGAAACCAACTACTATGTCAGCGTTTAAAATGGCGGCGCCTAACGTCAGAGATCCACATCCACAACCAAGATCTGCGACTATTTTTGAGTCGAAATCACCGTAACCTGCCTGTAAGACAATGTTTAGCATGTTTTTGAATAAAATATGGCTAGTATAGAATATGCACCCCTTAAGAATTTTATTTTGATAGTTATATTTAGTTACAAAACCATTAAAACACTAAATTTCACAAAAATTTGGGCGCGGAAAGTAATATTTATAGTGATTTTGGTATTTTTTCCAAAAAAAGTAAGGTTAAATCCCTATAAAATGAATGTAAATAATCGAGTTTCGTCAAATTAAGTTCCGTGCGTTAGTTTACCGTTGCATTAAAGTATTTTTTGAAATAGAGATAGCATAGAGACGGGGGTTGTTTAGAAAAAATAAAATCCCACGTTTAAGTTTTAAGATTCCGCGTTCGGGACTGTATCTATGTCCATTATAAACAGAAATTAAATTAGGAGAAACAAATTTATTAAACATTTCTGTAAAATAATAATAAACTAACTTGAATCGTATGCAGCATATGTTTCGCCAAATGAGGAGGAGTCACATACTGCTCCAACCCAACTTTGGGTTCGTCAAAACCTTCTATTTCTTGCAAAAACTCCTCAATATGCCTAAGTTTCATACACGGAAACATTATTTCTCAAACCGAGGAATTACTGGAAGAATTAAATTGCCAAACGATGAATCCTGAGTTACAAAAAAGCCAAACGACTGACTGTGAGCAGAATGTAAAGCGGCTCTTTGGGCAGTCGTTGTGTGCGCCTCTCCAAGTAGATTTGCCGTTGGTGTTCCAGAAAATGGAATATTTGTTGTATTAGGTACTATTGGTAAAATTGGGGCTGGTGTATTGTTGAGATTAGGCACTGCCCCTTGTTTAAGAAGCAGCTGTTTTTTTAGTTGGAGTTCTTCAAGAATTTTGCGGTTATTTATTTCTAAAAGGTAGGTTATGAAATATAAATCTCTTTAAAAATTGTGTTTTATTGCAAAAATGTTTGTGAAATACCTCTCTGAGCATTTGTTTGTGTAAAAGCCATTGATATTTATCGGAAAATATAAATAAAATTGCTGAAAAGTCACTGAAAGTTCATGTCAATCAATGCCAACTTCAAATATATGCTTGAAGATTACAAATCGTGCTTTTGTTAACAACAAAATCCATAAAATCACTCATAAATTTACGCGAACACTCAAAAATTACGCAATTATTAAAAAAATGTAAGTACTGTAATACAAATATTAAAAGTACGCATGTACTTATCAGACGTCACAAGGTCGTACAAGCTTTGTGCATTTTCAAAGCCACTCTCCCATTCTTCAAGATGCAGAACACAAAATTATTAAGAAATCTTTACTCCAAGAATGTATTAACGACCGCAAGAAATATAAGTGTTAGCAGTGCAAGACTAGGATCATTTAAAGTGCAAGATGATAAAGAATTTATGGAAAAAGTACAAAAGAGCAAAGAACCAGTCATTGTTGATTTTTTCGCTACGTAAGATATTTCATCATATGATTTAATTGTTATATAAAATTTATTCATGTTTTTAGATGGTGTGGACCTTGCAGAGCCCTAACCCCGCGTCTGGAAAATGTTATAGCTAAGAGAAATGGCAAAGTTAACCTGGCTAAAGTTGATATAGATGATTTGGGAGAACTGGCTGCTAAATTTCAGGTATTTACCCATTTATTTTAGACAAAATACTTAATAATAATAATTTAATTGTAATTGGTGGTTTATATCCTTAATCAAATAATTATTCTAACCTAAAAAATTTGGTATGTGTATGAGAGTGGGTTCGGAAAATGAGCTATAACTTTGTGTTGATATCTACGTGAAATACAGTTTGTTCAAAAAAATCCTAACTCGTAGTAGGCTATGAATAACAAAGTATGTCATTTTTAATTTTAATTAAATGTTAATATCTATTGTCAAAAATGTTATCTAAAGAAAACAAAGCTTTTGTTCTTGATTTCTTATTTTAGAAATAGAAATAAATTAGAAAAAGGTGAATGACAATATTCTGTATCCTTTTTTATTATCTTTTTTCTATAAAATTAAATTTCATTCATGATGAATTTTGACCACTTGAGTTTTGAATTGAATAATGATCAGACATACGTTTCTTTGTTCATAGCCTACTCCGAATTAGTTTTTTTTTTCTGAACGCACTGTATAAGTGATTTTATTACTAAAATTTAGTTATTTATCTGAAATTGGACTGTACTGGAACAAATTTTAAAGTCGCTCTAAGCTTGCAACATGTGGTTTTTTATTTTAAAATGCATGAAATACAAATAAAACTGTTACTGAAACATGGTCACCCATCTTGAACTTAACTACAGAGATAAATGCTTCATTAATGTGGTTCAAATCCCACACCTAATAACTATGTTATAAAATGTGTGTGAGTTGTTTGGGAGGCATATTATGCTGTAAATTGTAACAAAATTGCATGAAATTGTTACTGAAACATGGTTACCCATCTGAAATTTAACTGCATTAATACTAGCTTGACTATTACTATTGCTTCATTTATTAAACGAAATATAATACACAGAAAATTGTTAGTAAAACATACACAATAAAATATACGGATAATATTACAAAAAAAAACCACAAAATTAGAGTGCGCCAGCAGATATTCATATATTTTTCTTCAAAAATAGAAATAAAATAGGGTCCTCTACCATAAAAAAATATATAATAAAAGGTACACTTTATACTTAAAGTACTACTCAATAAATAACGATTAAGATAAAAAAAAAACATTTTTTCAATAAATACTTTACGAGATATTTGAATTTGTTTTCAGTGTCACAGTGACGTCACAGTATTGCTATCTTTCTCGCGCAGCCTACTATAGAAACTGGTGCGAGAAAGACGGCAATGGTTTCGCTAAAAATCAAATGCAGTTTAACTTAAAACAATTACGACTTTTTAATAGTGCGAATTGCTTCATATTTAATCGAACTTTTACTTAAAATAATAAAAAAATAAGAATGGACCATCCCATTCTTGAGTGGTAGTTATTGTAGACTTTAGTCCACAGTTGTAACATAGATGGCTCTGCTGTTACTAAATTCAATAAATTAAGATCAAAACATTTGAATACATTACCGATAACATGAAGAAGCAAAATTTATGAACACTACATTTCACTATCGCATACAAAACTAAAATGAATCGTATTTAATACCGCCTTCGTATATATAAAAAACAAATTGTGTAATAACTATCATCAGTAATAAACATAGTTAACAAGCAATAAATGAACAAATTAGAAAATAATTACTATTATTGTTTCAACGTGTAGGTGAGCACCATACCAGCTTTAGTATGTTTCCGAAATGGAAAAGTAACAGAGCGTTTGGTGGGACTTCAAGACGAAGATAAACTGGATAATTGGATAGCAAAAGTCACTAGTGAGAAGAAATAAAACTTAGAAGATTCGTAACACAAGATAATGGAGAATGGGATATATAGTTCGTTATAACTTAAAATATGCACTGTAGTACTAACTTGTACAATATTATTTATATATAAATAAAAATAATAAATGAAGATATAAATTAGACGATAAAGTTTCAATGGGGTCATCCCACAAAATAAAAAATATTTAAAATTGTTATACTTGCGATACTTAATGTGAAATGTCGGCGCAAAACTGTCCGCTAACGATAAACAATTTTGAAAATGACGCAAAGTTGCAACAGGTGTTTTTTTTAATTTAAAAAGTGTAAAAATGATGAAATATTCTAAATTAATTAAAGTGTAAGTGAAATGACAGTGAAGAGCTTTGGGCTTGGAGTATATAAGTTCAAAACTGTCAGATTGTTATTCAAACATAACCTATAATCTTGACAAAGTGGCGCAAAGCTTGCAGCATGTGGTTTTTTATTTAAAAAGTGAGTACAAATAATGAAATATTATAAATTAATAATAATGTATGTGAAATGTCAGCGTACAGTCTAGGAGTATTCAAGATCAGAAATGAACGTTTTTTTCATTTGATCGTCAAGGTATCTATAGCTTGCGGACACTCACGTGACGAAACGAATTAGCCAATCAGAACCTGGGGAGAAACTGTCATATCGAAGGTCAGAGAGCTGGGCAGCTTTCCAAATTCAAGAGTACCGTAATTTAAGAGTGTAGTGTGTTTTGGAAGAGTTTTGTTGGAAGTAAAAAATTGAAATTAAATTAAAAATAATTTTAAAAAATTAACAGAACTACTTATAATTACAATATTAATGTCAAGCCCCCTCTGAGAGTAAGGTTATTAGTTTTGGAACGATTTTGAGTAATTTCGTACTCTGTAGTAGAGTTTTGGAACACAACTCTGAAGTTTGTTTTGGTAGCGTGTTCAGAGGTTATGCATTTTGTTTTCATAATTTGGCAGTTTTCATAATAAAGTTTTTAGTGCGTATTGAGTTATTTTATATTTTTTTGCCAAACTATGAAAATAAAACGTATAATACGCTATAAACCAAAACAAACTTCAGCTACCCGTCCTTCAATCTGACAGTGTCTCCCCTGCTCCCCAGCTTCTGATTGGCTAATTTGCTTCGTCACGTAAATTGTCCTGATTTTATAAATAGTATCAATTAAACGTTACCATTGACTTATCAAAAGAGACAGACGACACTGATGACAGCGTTTATCTTTTTAAATATTCTATGGTAATGGATCCTTTGTTTCAATTTATTAAATATTCCTTGACATTTTTGCCAGTAGAAGGTAAAAAAAATATGTCATTGGAAATGGAAAAATCTTATATGCAGTTTGAGAGGAAAATATCTTTGACCAATCTCGGAATTAACTGCCAGCCCTCGCTACGCTCGAGTGGTAAACACGTCCTTGACTGGTAAATACTATTTATTCACAATCATTATAGTAATATACCGATTCCTAACCTTTTGGAGTTAATACGTCATTCCTAACTTTAATGACAATCTTTTGGATGGTAAATAACAGATTTCACTGTCATTTCTTGGGTTGGAAATGTTTATATAGAGGTTACCTAGCAACATTATAAATCTTTATAATAAAGTAGACTAAAACAAATTTTAAGAGAGCTGTCAAAAATATTAATAAAATTAAAGGTTATAATTCATTGATTTATTTTGAAAATGATTGATTTAAAATGAGGATGATTGTGAATAAAATAGTGTACATAACCTCGGTGGGAGTTTCATCACAGCCTCGCGCTTTATCTCACCTCGAGGCTTCGCCTCTCGGTAATATACGTAGTCCTTGGCTGTAATGTAACATTTCCCACTTCGGATGTAATGCACTATTATCTCTCTTGTAGCATAAATAAGTAGTGTTCAAAAAAAAGTCAATTCAGAGTAGGCTATGAACAAAGAAACCTATGTCAATTTGGAAGTATTTAATTAAATGTCAATTTGACACGAAGTATTGTCAAAAATGTTATCGATGAAACAACAGTACGCATCCGTCATCGATAATGGACCTATTAAATTAAAAGAGAGAGATATTAATAAAAGTGAGATGTGCATAGTGCGCAGTTGAATTTTAGCGCAGGTGGGTGACAAAGTGTAAAACATTTGAATTTAAAAAATGGCAGCAAATACATGTACAATAAATTTAATAAAACTGACTCAATTTAGGTATAGTACTTGCGATGAATACTTCAAAAAGAGAGGAAGAACAAATGGAAATCAGAAAAGAAGATATAAGCTAAAGAAGGTTATATACACGATATCAAATTATTAGAAGAAAGCGATACAGTTGTGTGCGTTAAAGCCAACTGTTATCGTAGTCAAAAGAAATGTGCAAAACCACATAAGATATTTATAAAGTTTTTTTCAATAATTCTGTATCAATTTTCAATTCGTTACCCCAATGCTTTGTCTTATTCAGATCCTTAGGGAATATGTGGTACGCCAACAATTGTGATGATGTATGTATTACATACTGTACAATATTTACGAAATTATTTTCTTGTTCTTATATGTTCCTGCATATCTGTACTTCAAACTTGAGAACTTATTATGCTTTACTTTTTATGATAAAAATTGTTTTGTTCCGTATACCAGAACAATCGAAAAGTGACAGTAAATAGCATAGTTGTCAAATGATTTTTTTTAAAGAACTGATATAATCTCTAATTAAACATACATTTTACATAACATATATATTTTTTTTATTAGATATATTTCTGTTTGTAACACATATATTTTTTGTCATTTTCTTCATAATTTTTAACAAGTATAAATTTATTTGATTTATCTTTCGTTATTTGGCAACATGGTGTCACCTACCTAGCGATTCAGAAAAAAATCGCTAGATGGCACATCTAAAATGACGTCACAGAGTCATAAAAATTTAATAGGTCCATTTTGTGTTTCATCAATGACAAATACATAAATTTTTTCTCTGACGAAAAACAGAAAAGTTGGTAATATTACCAGTGAAATGTTCCTACACCGTCGGTTTTTAAATTGATATTTCCCTAGTTTATTGTTGTTTGACACAAGTAAAAGTGACGTGAGGCACAAAAGATACGTGTGAAATGAGATACGTTCGTTTCATTGATGATCTTCGATGAAAATAGCAGCGCCGCTATTTTTCGTCGATGACGGGTGCGTTCTGTTGTTTCATCAATGAGCTCATCGATGCTCATCGATAAGTGTGCCATAGGCTTAAAGAAATCAAAGCTTTTCTTCTTGAATACTTGTTTTAAAAATGAAATAAATTACAGACCGGTGAATGGCTTCTGTATTCTTCTTTATTATCTTTTCTTCTTAAAATTACTATTCAATTTTGACAGCTTGACTTTTGAATTGAATAACGATCAGACATACGTTTCTCTGTTCATAGCCTACTCCGAATTGGGGTTTTTTTTAAACACGCTGTATTAAGAACACTCATTTCAAATCTCCCTGTAAAGGAAAAAATAAAGACAAAATATGTTTCTATAATTGATTTATTTATTAGGTCAGCTTTTTATAAAATAACTATTACAAATTTATTGCCCAAATCGAGGCACATAGACTCTACTTATATTTAGAAAATTACAAAGTATTTTCCGCTCTTAGAACGTGTAGAAAAGTAGCCACGATTGAAGCAAGCAATATTCAATCAATCTATTACATTAAGTATTCCTAACGATGTTCACTTCGATTCCAGGTAAATTTCAACAATATTCGGCACTTGAACATCCTCTAACAGCTTTTATAACTTAAGTGACTAGTTTAAGTTACTACTTTTAAGTTACGACATCTGGTCAAAAAGATATTTTTTTTACAAAATTTTCGTAAGTGATTTTGTTTAGCAATAAAATTTAAGGTTCCACAATTGAATTAAGAGAAATTAGTGAAAAAAAGGCAAAAGCATATGTTTAATAATGAACATTAATAAAAAAATACAATGATATAATTAAAATACTTTGGAAATAAGGGTTCTTTTGTCAGAAATATGAAAATATATATTGATTTGTAACTGAAAGATCGCCTATTTACGTGTTCGTTTTATTGAAAAAAATTCAAATAAAAAACTGTTTTAATTCATTTACAACTTTGTCGCTGTGTATTAGGGTCTATTTCGTAAGGACGAAAGTTTCTCGCTTAGTGTTTCTTATGCTGCAAAATCCAAAACAAAAGTGTTTGAATGCTAGTTTTTATTATTTTTCTTATAATTTTAGAAAAAAAAAAATTTTTATTACATAAGCAAATTCTAAAAACATAAATAAATAATAATCTGAAAAATCAGAACGATATCTTCAATAACTACAAAGTTAAAAGAGATAGAACGTCCCTAAATTTGTCGGAAAATTTTCTATAAGATCACGTAACTTTTAACTTTAAAGTAGCTATACCGTGTTTTTAAACTATAGACAGCACTAGACGAAGTCACATTTACACCGCTAGAAAAATCACTAGATTTATTTGGCGGGGGAATTGAAATGTTAAAATGAAGATCACGTCAACATTTATACTTTCCAGGTTATATTTTCATTAACCAAAACTATTATAGATAATCTACTTAATTTATTCATATAAAATTATAAATACATAACGTTTAATTATAAATTAATTAATTGTGTTATTTTTTTGTAATTCCTTGATGAAAAATTTATATATTATAACTGTTTTTATTCGTGAAATATCACAAAAAGAGAAATGAAACAAAAAACACGTGCAATTCAACAAGTGATTTGACAACTACTGGGAGTTTGACGTTTCAATTACGTTTGAAGGTTAACTTGAAATTTCGTCTGGTTAAATGCTGCTTCACGAAATAACGCAGCAGCCAATCACAGGCTTTGATTTTCTCACTAGAATTTCTAGTTACTGTCTATAGTTTAAAAACAGAGTATAGAAAGGTTTTAATCTCCAGCTAAAATTGTGCCGAAATCCTCCAATATGGCGGCGTTCAATTAGGAACAAAGGTTTAACAATGCCTCCGCTATCCAATTTTGTAAAGAAATCGGTGTATCTAATGGATATTTCGCGATATTTTCAAATTTGAGGCTATTTAAAGAATATTTTATGAAATTTAATACTTAGCAGCATATAAAAATTGTTGCAACAACCCTAATAAATGACTTAAAAAGAAAAAAATGAAAATAACGTAACTTCCTTTCATTCAAAGTTTTTCTTTCTTTTCTATTGTTGTTTTGCGATTTGTACTAACCACTAAGTAGGACTTGCGTGATTTTTATGTATATATAAAATAAATAAATAAAAATAGAATGAAATATAAATTTTATTGCTATGAAATTGATTACAATAATATCGTAACTTTTCGATCAGACATCGTTAGCACAAATTTAATATTTAGAAAGGTTACAAATGTATAAAACAACACATACTAAACCTGAATTTCTAAAATTGGACGGAATTTTTAACTCTAACGTCCATTACTCTAAATTCTCTAAATCTGCCAAGAGATTCTTTAGAGAGCAACAACAAAAACTGTTCGAATGAGATCCTTAGCGCAAAGCTTAGTGTAGATGGCAGCAGGGAGCTATTCTCCTAAGTACGTATTACAAGGTACAAACTTTTGTAAAAATGAAAAAGAAGTATAAGGGCTGGTTTATGATGAAATTAATTTACGAATTTACAATTTAGATTTTAAACATACTCAAAAAATCCTAAATGATGGTTTATGAATGATTTACAATTTTAAGGCGGATTTATGCAGCCATTTTCATTTACATTTTAATTTAATTTTCATGTAATTCTCATTTATAATTTTTAAATGTATCTATTCATTCAAAAATATATAACAAAAATAAATGAAAATGAACGCATGTGCACATATGAAAATACGCTGACAGATGATGAAAGTCGTAACCCCACTTTCATTGGAATAACTTTTATTAATAAAAATGTTCAACATTAGTGTCAGCAAAGAAGTTATGAGTTTAGTTTTAAACGTGTTAATGGGGTCCTATACCATTTTTCTTTTATTTTTTTTTCTGTAAGAACAGGATAAAATAAGAATTTTAGTGCAAACGCGACCTAAAAATTTTACGTAATAAGCGAGATATGAATTTTTAAAGTTTAAGAATTTGTTCGTGACGTAGCAGGTACTAACAAGTGATCAACAAACAATGGGACAAACTGTTAGTTATAGAGGGAACAATTTTTTTCATGTTTGCATAGCTGAAATGTTTGTAAATAAAAACTTATACGTTATATTCATGAAGAAATTATTATTAAGTATAAATAACGTAAATAATAACCTTTTTTTTCCTAATAAATTATAGAACATTGAAACAGTTTGACAATATTATTACACAAAGCATGACGACGGATGGCGCCAGTGTTGGCCTGTTTTTAAGTTTCAATATTAATTTAACTAACATTATTATTAATTTAATTAATATTACAAATTGATTTAATTATAAATATATTATTATTGTTAATATTACTAGATGTTTTAATTAAACAAATTCATCAAACACAAACTTGTTAAATGTTTTGTTAGGTTATGGAACAACATGACATTTCATATTCCTTTAAAGGTGACCGCTACAGACGCGCGAATCTCCTTTTTAAAATCAGGCGACCAATCAAAATCTTAGTACCTAACGCGTCATACCCAATTAGTAATCAGCTTCAATCGCTTATAGTTTGTGACCTAGTTAATATTTAAAGAAATTTTTTTCACTAATACTGATTAATTTATGTATATTTTCGTCTTCTTATTTAAGATAGTTAAAATATGATTATGGTATAGGACCCTATTGCAATAAAAACCGCAAAAAGAAACGATAACGGAGATACAAAATGACAACAAGCTGATCAACTCAAATTCTCGTCCCTTTCATGTCGTATACGCATGCGCCATTTATAATTTTCATTTATTAGATAAAAGTTGGCCATCTTTAAAAATAAATGAGAATGAGAGATAAATGTAAATGGTGTATGCATGGCTACATTGGTTTACATACATTTATCTTTTAAATGAAAATTAAATTAAATGTAAATGTAAATGGCTGCATAAATCCGCCTTTAGATTTGGAATATAACTATATTTTATATTTCTAAATGTAAATTTCAAATTCGACCAATCACAAAAGAGCACCATCAAACATGACGGTATAACTCAGTCTATATTCTGCTCACTAGCGAACCTATCGGGAAAATATTGCGCTAAGGCCCTCATTTGTACATCTATTTATTTTTCGGTTTTAACAAACTTCTCAATTCATTAGACCAAATTTTGTTGTTTATAAAATCTCCCATTTTGTACAAAGCTACTGCTAAACCAAGTAAAACCAAAAAGAAACAAATTCTGAGCGGGAGATTTAAAACAGCCATTACTGGGTAAACCCACACATCAGTTTTGTAATATACAACATGCATCCATACTAAGTACGACAGCATGAAAACGACTAAAACCGCCAAACCTTTTTTCTGTTTCGGATATTGCCTAAATGACGTCATCATTTCGATGAGGATGAAAATCATGATGTTGGTATGCATGACGTGGTTTAACCAAACAGGGAAATATGGATCTAGAGCTCTGGGGAAAACTAGTTCTCTGTCTACGGCATATAACCCCCAAAATGATATGCCGACAAACATTGCAATCGGAAATGCTAGACATGAAAAAAGTATGTCTTTTATCTTACGTATTATTGGTACTTTTAGTTTAATGTCATTGCTTCCTATTAAATCGTTAAGTATGCAAATACTGTAGAATACTGCTTGAAGTACCTGAAATAGAATAAGTCATTAGACTATTTAATTTTGCACTAAATAATAAATAAGTATAGTAATAGAAGAAGAATCCAAATACAGGATTGTTTTACGTAACTTTCTGTCACTTTTAATACCGGATTCTGCAATTATGAGTACTTTGAGCTAGCGTGCGCATATTAAAGTGCACAAATTTTATTATATAGTTCTAGAAAGTTCATAGTATAGCTTGCGGACACTCATGTGACGGAGTGAATTAGCCAATCAGAACTTGGGGAGAAACTGTCATATCTAAGGTCAGAGAGCTGGGCAGCTTTCCAAATTCAAGAGTACCGTAATTTAAGAGTGTAGTGTGTTTCGGAAGAATGAGTTTTGTTGGAGAAAAAATTGAAATTAAATTTTAAAAATTAACAAAACTACTTATAATTACAACATTAATGTCAAGCCCCCTCTGAGACTAAGGTTATTAGTTTTGGAACGATTTTGAGTAATTTCATACTCTGTAGTAGAGTTTTGGAACGCAACCCTGAAGTTTGTTTTGGTAGCTTGTTCAGAGGTTAAGAGTTTTGTTTTCATAGTTTGGCAGTTTTCGTATTGAAGATTTTAGTGCGTATTGAGTTATTTTATATTTTTTTGCCAAACTGACAGTTTCTCCCCAAGTTCTGATTGGCTAATTCGCTTCGTCACGTGAGTGTTTTAAAATATTATGATCGACTTTATGACGCTGTGATACATTTTTTCACGATTTTAATGTAAAAATAGTTATTTATGCCACATGAGTAAAAAGTATAGATTAATTTCAAGAATAGGAAAGTTATAGTAACATTTAGGGAATTATTTTAATTCGTGGTGTCATACCAGGTTAATATCATTTGGGAAAAAATGGGGGTATTACTTTAGAAAATTTAGTATTACAAAGTAAAATAAATGAAAAAAAATTCTGTAAGTATTACATTATTAGAAATAAGAATTTCTATTTCACAAGATAAATTTAAATAAAAGAAAAAATATATTTTTCGACCAGTGGTTCTCAAAATATGGGAGCCAATTTTTTTATTTTAAACAAGAACATATATTTTTTTATTTCCTCATTCGTTAGAGAATTTAATTCTAAATTCAGTGATATAATACTTTTATACCCTTACATAACGATTTTTTTGAGAAAAAGGCATGTAAAGTTTTATACTAATTTTATTAAAATATGGCTATAATAAGAGTGCCATGGATGGAAAAAATGCATGTGTTAATTTTTTTCAGATGGAATTAGAGTGCCATGAAAAAAATACTTGAATATTTTGTTTGCGTTGACATTATTTATGATCAATTAAAAGAACAATGTATTCACTTCTTTCTGTCAAGGCACTCTAATTCTATATAAACCCGTATTCATTTTTTCCAGTCATAGCACTCTTATTATAGCCATATTTTAATCAAATTAGTATAAAACTTTACATACATTTTTCTCAAAAAAAAAAAAATCGTTATGTAAGGGTATAAAGTATTATATTACTGAATTAAGAATTAAATTCTCTACAGAATGAGCAAATAAAAAATGTTTCCATTTAAAATAAAAAAGTTGGTATCCATATTTTGAAAACCACTGGTTGATTTTTTTTTCAGTTTATCATTGAAATACCCATTACCCATGTAAAATAGAATTTTTTTGCTAATTTAACCAATTTCGTATCTCGTATAGTTCTCGAGATCACAGTGATAGCCACTTAAAAATTAACACCCTGTATGCATATTTTCTACAGGTATTACATTATTAGAATTAAGGACTCCAGGAAATAGTGTAAAATTTAGGTATTATTTTGATAAATACAGGAATTGTAAGGTATTAGGATTAGGTAACATCTGAGATACATATCGACAATTGGTATTACGAACAAATTATGTACATATGTAAAATCTGGTATTACAAAGAATCTTTTAAATGTTAAAATATAAGGTATTACATGACAAATATTACAGCTGCACAAAAAGTATTACATTTCGTTGGAATTTCAGATATTACTATAGAAATTTAGATATTACATAGCAAAAAAATACAGAAATTTTGAAGGTATTACCAAGTCTCAGGAAAATATTTTAATAAATCCTTTAGATGTTAGAGTTAGAACTTCGTTGGAATTCCAGGTATTACCAAATATAAGAATATGAATATTAAATGTGTTACATGGAAAAGTAGGTATTACAAGAAAATATAAAGTATAATATTATACGTAAAATATTAAATTTGGAAATTAAATGTACAAAATTTATTAATATGTATTATTTTTCCATACATATTAATGTTTAGACTAAAACTTATAAATAGTTATGTAAGAGGTCAAAGTCCACAAAGTTCAAAAGTGTTTACATCATTAAAAATACTAGAGAAATTTACTTAAAAGGAGTTGAAACACTGCTTTTCTACGGTTTCAATACATGTAATGCACTGTAATTTAAAAACTATTGACTATTTTACGATAATTTTTTATTTATCCATACCGCATCCCAAAATGTAAGGAATTTAAACTTCCCAGCAAATTCCAATCCCATTATATTGTCTTGATGGGGCACTTTTACATAGTTCCAATCGTAGTAACATCCGTAACTGAAATGTATTGCAGCAAAAATATGGAAAGATAGCTTAAGTACTTCCGTTTCTTGCATTTTAGGAACTATATCACTTATAACACCATGCAATATTTTTGTTTGTTGGACAAAGGTTAAAATACTTGAACTCGAATCTTGGCATTACTTTTGACGAGAAATGTCAACTGATACCAACATAACCAACAAAACATATGTGCAGGTCGTTAAAAGGAAAATGTTGATAAGAATATTAATGGTATTTAAACTGTTAAAACGATAGTAAAATGGACTGATGTAATAAAAATGATTTATATAATTAAAATTAGTTTGAACTTTTGAAGATTGGATAATTTATTTGTTTTCGTCATTTGGCAACCCTTAACATTGTACAGAGGGAAAAATTAAATTTAAAATATGCGGAACATTAAAAAATCATATCGTTCTATAATAATAATTATTATTATTATTGTTATAATTTATATATTAATATGCAAAATTCTAATTAAACGACCATGACATAACAAAATTCTATATATAACTAATTAAAATTTATATAACAAATTGAATTACACTTTATAATTACCATGAAATAATATATAAATTATCCGTTCTTAAAAAAATTTATAAAATATAAATAAATGGTTGAGATTTGCTTTCACATCTTATAAAATCAATAATGAATTCCAAGTTTTTTAAAATAAAATTGTTTTGTTTTGTGGTGATGTGGTGCATTTTATACAAAATTATGAATGCCTATAAAGTTTTTAAGTTAGAAATAAATAATAAATAACATATAAATCTTGACAACATATTTTAAAAAATTATTAATAGTAAATACTTCATATGTCTCATGGATTGCTTTACATTTCCTTGTAATACGTATGTAATACCATTTTTCCTAAATAACACCATTATTTTCTTTGTAATATTTGGTTATGGTAATACGTTAGATATTCCAAATATTTTTCTTGATAAGACACATTTTTATGTAACACCTATTTTTTAAAATAGTATTTTTTTTCGTAATACCAATTTTTTCTCAAGTAACATCCCTATTTTGTATTACCTTGTTATTTTATTTATTATTGGTTAAAGGTTTTTTTAAAATAATACCACTATTTTCTTTGTATTACTCGATATTACTTTAAATATTTCTTACATGTTACTTATTTCTATGCAATACCTATTTTTTTAAATGTTATTTTCTTTGTAACAGCAAAGTAACACGACTATTTTTATTATTAATTAAAGGTATTATTTGTGGAATACTTTATAATTTCCTGTAATACATATGTAACACCAAATTTTACTATGTAATACTTTTATATACCTAACTTATATATCATGGTATACCTTATATTTTTTTGTAATACTTTTTTCATACAATATTTACCTTGTAACCATTGTAATTCGTAATATTATTAACGACATACCTTATATTGTATAGTAACACATATTTTTTGCAAATACTTTCATTGTTAGATTAGTAATACCCCTATTTTCTTAAAATAACTTGGTAATACTTTAGGAATATCAATATTTATACAAGTAATACCAGAATATCTGCAGTAATACTTGGATTTATGTACCTTATATTGTAACACTTTTATTTCAACATGTCATTTGTAACGCTAAATATTTTTCAAGTAATACCTCTTTTTTTAATAATAATTTGGTAGTACCAGTATTTAAACAAATAATACCAAAATATCTGTGGTAATACTTGAATTTGTATACCTTATATTGTATTGTAACACTTTCAACATTTTCATTTGTAACATGAAACATTTTCCAAGTAATACCCTTATTTTCTTAAAATAACTTAGTAATACTTTTGGAAAACAGATATTTACACTAATAATACCCGCTGTAATATCGGAAATGCAAATGTAATACCCAAAAAAGTGTTTTTTGATTATTTTCCAATAATAATTATTGACAAAAATGTTTTAAAACATATTTTAAAAAATCAATTCTTACCATATTCCATAATGTTAAATAAATCAACCTGCCTTTGAAAAACAAAAATTGTTTTTCTGGTTCAATTTTACTTGGAATATCCACATATGCTTGGTCGTACCACAAAGATCCAACAAAATGCCCAAGTGCAATAGTATGAAATATAACTTTCATCGTTTTAACAAATTTATTTCTATTTATAATTCTAACTGTAAATATAATCTAGCCTTCTCTGATTGAAAGAAGACTGTGAAATGAACAAATGAAGTGTGCTACTACTAGAGAGTGACCTTGATAACTTCTACAGTACGAGAAAAAAACAGAAGAGAAATTGCACAGTCATTTATTGACAACTTGTTAAAAGTATGATAATGGAAATATATTTTTTTGAACATAGTATAGATTATTTTAAATTGTTTTATAGTTATTTAAGGGGTATACGTTTTTTTTTTTTTTGATATATGAGGTATAGTTTTTGAGCAGAGTATACTCATTATTATAATCTTGTATGTAATTATGTTAATAAGTATATGTGACGATTGTATGTCTGTCTACATACGTATTGATATAATATATAAGCTCTTATCTCTGATAACATAAAATACTGTTTTACGTCTGACAAAATATTTTAAATGTCTTAAACACGCTTTAATACATAAAATATACCCATGTAAATATATATCAGTATCTTTTTACAAATGTATAAAGTACATGCATATTATTTTAAGTATGGTGTAATTACATAAATAATATGTTTTTAAACTTATAACTGTGGTGAAGAAAAACTGGAATTAATGGGGGATTCCACCATTTTTTTTTATAATGTCATCTGAAAATATTAGGAAAAGTAAAACTATTGATGAAAATCCGGTGAAAAAATTCCTATTAATAAGCGAGTTATGGTCTCCCGAATTTTGAAAAGATTGACGTGACGTCACGCATATGTGTCTTTATATCAAACTGTTTTCATCATGGACCTAAATGTTCTTGAAATATATGCTATAATAAGTTATATTTACATAAAATAAATGAATATTATAATACTGTATAAGTCTACATATTTTATAATTACAAATATATTTAAATTATTAAGTTTAATGCAAGAAATTTATGTTAAAATAAAAACTGTTTGGAAACTGCAGTACAGGAATGTTAGCCCCTCCTTTCGAATTTGAATTTCTTAACTTCCATTGGTAGTAACCCCCACCCCCTAACACGCTATTTGTTATGCATGTATAGGTGGTCTTTCGGTCGCCAATCAAAATATTATATATGGATTTCATATTCGTGTCGAAGCGCTATAACAAAAAACCTCTTATTTCCGAAATATCTCAATTATACCATTTAATTTTTTTTATTAATATTCGTTATTCAGCATATACATTCGTATTTTTTTACTATTTTCCTTTAATTCGATTGAGCTGGAATCCCTCATTGAGTTTTTAATGAATAAGCACGTTTTAGGGTCCAAAGAATACGATTTTACTACTTTTACGATGATGCCTGCATGTGCGTGTGTGTGTGTGTGTGTCTGTGTATATATATATATATATATATATATATATATATATATATATATATATATACGTGTGTGTGTGTGTATGTGTGTGTGTGTGTGTGTGTGTGTGTGTGTGTGTGTGTGTGTGAGAGAGAGAGAGTCTTTCGTATTCCTCTTCTTGACATCCGGATGAAGAACTGATTAGATTTTTGTTATAATTGGTCAACCGGAAGTTACCTTATTTGAAGTTCTTAACAATTTTTCTTGAAAAAACGCATTTAAATAAAAATATTTGACATTGATTATCGATATGAAAGAATTTCTTATTCTCTATACAGTTTGATTATACATTTTACTTCATATTCAATAGATATAGACTTAAAGAATTATAAAGAGATTAACTTTCAAAAATCAGTCAGCTTTGATATAATTATGGAAATGATTGTTGATATATTAAAAAAAATGACAATGACTGTGTCAAGTTCAATTTACATAATATATGTTCGTGTTACAATTTTACTGGATATATGGAATCTTTTCCAAGGAACTTTCGGTATGGAATTTGTAAAAAATAGTATATGTTCGTGTTACAATATTACTGGATATATAGAATGTTTTTCAAAGAACTTTTGGTATGGGATTTGTACAAAATACATCAAATTGACGGAAGGTCTTGTGCTGGCCACAACAGATTTTTTTATATAATGTAGATCATTTTATACGGATAATATTAATATTCGTCATATCCTGCTTCGTATATGTATAATATAATAAAACACATAGATATAGTCCGGTTCAAAGGTCATTTTTTAATTGTAATACAGGATATTATCTCATATTTCATGTATTTGTAAAAATACAGCTGATACTCGTAGTTTTATTTAAAATAAAAATAAATATCATTATTTGTTACATCATATTTTATCAGTACATATACAGTAACAGTAAAGTACCGCTA
Source organism: Ophonus ardosiacus (assembly GCA_943142095.1). Classification (NCBI taxonomy): domain Eukaryota; kingdom Metazoa; phylum Arthropoda; class Insecta; order Coleoptera; family Carabidae; genus Ophonus; species Ophonus ardosiacus. The sequence goes on from OW964835.1 coordinate 4,588,311, forward strand.
ATCCGGAACAAATGAAATTGCCTTAATTCAGATTAATGAGAAACCCGGATTACTGGAGTAATATAAAAAATAGTAATTAAACAAAGATGTAATAAATGCTAAAACATTATTTAAATTTGATGTAAGTCTTTAGTTCAGTGTGCATTTGAATGGGGTCCTATACCATTTTTCTTTTATTTTTTTTTTCTGTAAGAACAGGATAAAATAAGAATTTTAGTGCAAACGCGACTTAAAAATTTTACGTAATAAGCGAGATATGAATTTTTAAAGTTTAAGAATTTGTGCGTGACGTAGCAGGTACTAACAAGTGATCGACAAACAATGGGACAAACTGTTAGTTATAGAGGGAACAATTTTTTTCATGTTTGCATAGCTGAAATGTTTGTATTTAGAAACTTATACGTTATATTCATGAAGAAATTATTATTAAGTATAAATGACGTAAATAATAAGCATTTTTATCCTAATAAATTATAGAACATTGAAACAGTAGTAGGTAATAATTATTATTTAACGGCGTCTATGGAATATCACGATATGAGCATTTCTTTCCCATGCCCCTCAGCTTAAGATTGGTGTCCCTCACTTTAAATATGATTTGTAAATTTTGTATTATGCCATTTCATTATTAGATAATAAAACTTATCAGTAATGCTCTTAATAGTCTACAAAAAACGTGTGCTGATATTGTAATTAATTATTACTATTATTAAGACTACTGTTGATGTGTTGATAACCTTTTAATTAATTAATTTAATTGATAGAAACTATTATATATTCTAAAAATAAATATCTTTGTATTTTATGCAGTCTAAGGACCATTTTATAATAAACTTTATGTTCACTTTAACGCTTTAAATTAAAATTAAAGTTTTTTATTTATTTATTTATTTTATTTTATTATGTAGGTATACAGGGTGTATCAAAATAATGGAACAGTGCATTTTATTCGTGTATGTGAAAGATACAGAAAAAATTGATTAAAGTATTTTATAAGGCATAGAGGGGGGACACATTTTAGCATAAACCTTATTATCTTAAAACCAGTGGTACTCAAACTATCGGGCAATATTATAATTTTTTAAATGGCATTATATATATTTTATTACCTCATTAAATAGAAAATTTTGTTCAGAATTCAACAATATAATAATATCATACCCTTACATTGCGAAAAATTTGATTAAAATTAATTCAAAGTTAGTATTTCATTTCTACTGTATGTAAGTAATCTGAGCAAACATTCAATCAATAAAACAAAATAAAATTTATTTTAGTGTTATTATATTCAAGTAAGCTACGATTTTGGCAATAAATTCAACTTTTAAAATAATTTATTTGTTTTATTGATTGAATGTTTGCTCAGATTACTTAGATACAGTAGAAATGAAATATTAATTTTTATCAAATTTTTCGCAATGTAAGGGTATGTTATTATTATATCGTTGAATTCAGAACAAAATTCTCTGTTTAATGAGTTAATAAAATATATATAATGCCATTTAAAAAAATATAATATTGCCCTATAGTTTGAGTACCTCTGGATTTATGATAATAAAGTTTATGCTAAAATGTGTCCGCCTCTATCCATTACAAAATATCCTAATCACTTTTTTCTGTATCTTTTCACATACACGAATAAACGGCACTGTTCCATTATCTTGATATACCCTGTATATGTGTGTGTGTATGTGAGTATGTGTGGATCCTGTGGACACGATTATTCAAATACTATCAATTAAAAAGATTTGAATGCGGAAATCGCTGGATACCAAATATTTGCCAATTTTTTCTTCCTTAAGAAGCCGGATTTAAAAAAAGAAAAATAAAGGAATTTCTGAATTTAAAAATACTATAACATATAAAAATATCAAAAAATCGTGGAATCTCCCTTTATGCAAAGGGGTTAATAAATATAGTATAATTAATATTTTGTAGTTATTATCGCTAAAATTTATTTATAGAAGCACACCCTGTATTTAACTATTACTACAACTTTCAAAATAATAATATTTGTAATTCATGCCACGAATTCATGCCCTACTTTTCGACATAATAAGGGCTATTTTCCGAGAATAGGATATAGGCTAACTGCTTTGTAGGCGAGTTATGTGTGCTGCAAGATTTATGCTACTTGAAAAAGTTACGACTTCTAGGTAAACATTGAAAGGAAGGTAAATAGACGGAAGATATTTGCTGAAGAATTACTGACAAGTAAACTGCGTAAGAAGCTAACGAGAGGTTCTTATATTACAACTTTACTTTTCAACGAATCATATTTTATGCGAGTGTTGAATGACAATAATTTTTTTTCTATTTTGGTGTCTTACGGGACGAGCACAAACCCGTAATATTTTGGTCGGTTTACATTTTCAACAAACTAGAGGCTCCAGAGGCAGCGACTACATGGGTACAAAAAGTCGAATGTATCAGATCAAAATAATGGGATATTCCGACATTTTTAAAAAATATTTTTTTACATTAATACATACCAGTAGGACTCTGAATATCTAACTTTGAGTAAGAAAATGTATGCATCACATGAGATATGAATTTTAAAAAATTTCATCGCAATTCAAATTTTCTTATCATGGCGCGCTTATGACGTCAACTCGATCTGCAAATCCACATGTTCATGACAGCCATTTGCTTGTTATCTTCCGTCACCTTTAGGTAAGGGAGGTATTGTCTTTGGTCAAAAAATTCGGTGGTGAGTTTTTAATGAATAAGCACGTTTTAAGGTCCCTACAATACTATTTTACTGGTTTTACGATGATGTCTGTATGTGTGTGTGTGTGTGTGTGTGTGTGTGTGTGTGTGTGTGTGTGTGTGTGTCCGCGCGCGCGCGTGTGTGTGTGTGACAAATTTTTCTCCGACGATAACTCCAAAACTACAATTCTAAAAATTATGATTCTTTCGTATTCTTCTTCCTTACAACCCTATGAAGAGCTGATTAGATTTTGGTTATAATTGGTCAACCGGAAGTACCCTTATTTGAAGTTCTTAACAGTTTTTCTTGAAAAATCGCAGTTAAATATCATTTTCGACATTTTATGTGATTATCAATAGAAAGAATATCTTATTCTCTATACGGTTCGATTATACATTTTCCTTCATATTCAATAGATATAGAGTTATAGAGAGATTAACTTTCGAAAATCAGTCAGCTTTGCAAAAATTATGAAAACAGATATATTCAGAAAAATCTAATTGACAGATGTCAGTGGCAAGTGCAAAACCAAAGTGGAAAGTATATGATCCGAAAATGATATAAGTGACAGAGTGTCCCTCGCCAGTGACTTGCATTTGCGGCCTCGCCTCAAGATAGGAACTTATAATGCCAGAAGTACGAGAAAGGCAAAAGAGAAGATGGAAGGACTGTATAGCAGAAGATTTGAGAGAAGAAGAACTGTATCACGAAGGTGCTTTGAATAGGAATGAGTAGAAGAGAAGAGTAAGAAACAGCGACTTCTAATAAAATAGGGAAAGTGCAATACATAATGTACGTTCTTATTCGTATTAAAATTTTATTAGATTTTAGAATCTTTTCAAAGGAACTTTCAGTATGGATATGTAAAATATAGTGTGTTTTTGTTAAAATTATACAGGATATATAGAATTTTTTTCAAGGAACTTTTGGTATAGGATATGTACAAAATACATCGAATTGACGGAAGGTTTTGAGCTAGCCACAACAGATTTTTTACATATGATTTTAGTAGCAGCGTATTTTTTCACTCCATTAAATTTACTGTGGAAGTAAATTTTAAGTGAAGTTTAAATTTTTTTATAAAACCGGCCCTAAGACTTAAAAAATATCTAACTGTAGTTTCCTCAATCTGACATTCCTGGGAAGAGCTGATTAGATTTTGGTAACAATTGGACAACCGGAAGTAATAGTTTCTTTAAAAAAATCTTCTAAATGTTATTTTCTTAAAATTTCTGTGATTACTAATATTAAAGAATATAAAAATCTCTACCCGATACATTTAAAATTTTTATTATATCTTATATGGAGTTCAAGATAGAGACATATAAATATATAAAATAATAAATTGTAAATGATCTCGCAGCCAATGGAAAATCAGTGGAAAAAATAAAATGTTTGTAATTGACAGATAAATGTGAGTGTCAAAAAGCCAGAGTCATTACTGTAGACTTTTTCTGGGAAGTACATTTAATATTACTTATTTTATTATTAATTAAATATTTATAATTTTATAGATACCTACCCTTCAGAAATACCGCCAATGTCATCAATGAATTGGAAAAATCTCGAACATTAGACGAATAAGAGTGAATAGAATGAATTAAAAAATATAAAAATATATAAAGAAGATATGTGTTTTTGTGTGTATCAGAAATGTGAAATATGTACAATACTTATATAGCCTATTGAAATGGCGAGAGGTCTTGTGCTGATTCTTTAAAACATAAAACTCTACATGAAATTCTACGTCAATATTTGTTGTTAGCTTTCAAAATTAATTAGTTAAGGAATTATTAAATAATAAAATACCTCATAATGAATCCGTATTATGTAGTTTACGATTGGGTCACTTTCAAGAAGGCCACTGCCACTGGCATATTTACTTGGTAAATTTGTAGTCCGTAATGTAACCCAACCCTTAGGTGTGGAGGCGGGTAAATTATGTTTCAATTATCGACAATTAAGCCAAGGAAATTGTAAGACTTGGATCGGGTTTCTCCCTTCAATTAACGAACGAGAAAATCAAGAAAACCTGATGAAGAAATTTATAAAAAAAACAAAGAAAAGATCTTGGGATATGTCGTGGAAAAGATTGAAGTTATTTAGAGCTGGAAATTTAATTATTAATTTCTTTGCAATTGCAGTGTGTTTTATTCGTGAACCACTCATTCGCAAAACTTGTGTTATATACAGGGTGTTAAAAAACAAGTGTCACAAATTATGAAGGCATATATTACTGATCAAAATGAGTAAAAAAAGCTTAATCAACATGGGTCCGATCTTCAATAGTTTCCGAGATATAAGGCAATGAAAAATGAGTTTTTTCGGTGTTTACATCTGCTATGTCGAAAACTGTAAGAATTACGACTTTACTTAAATGAGACATTTTATTTACCTTTCAGAGGTCTTCTTAGATGTGTTTGTGTTTTCCAAAAAAGTCGAATAATTATACTAAGACAAAAGTTGTTGCGACCGAAAAAAAATGTTTCATATAAAGTGTTATTGTTTTTTTTATAGTCTATTTATTGGCATAGACAAAATTTTGTTGGACCACTATCTTAGTCACTTTTTCTTCGATTCTAACACAAAATGGCCTCTTTCTCAAACACAGTTGAAGATCGGACCCATGTTGATTAAACTTTTTTTACTCATTTTGGTCAGTACTATATGCCCCCATAATTTATGACACTTTTTTTAACACCCTGTATAATAAGAGAGAATTTCATACCAAATAAGCCCAGAAACCAATTTTTACCTCCCGCTACCCTTGGTAAGGGAGGTATAGGGATCGTGCTAAAAATCATATATCGAAATTTTAGTAAATGACCACGTTTTAAGGTCCCTATAATCCAATTTTAACATTTTCACGATGATGTCTGTATGTGTGTATGTATGTATGTATGTATGTATGTGTGTGTGTGTGTGTGTGTGTGTGTGTGTGTGTGTGTGTGTATGGATTTTGTCTTCGTTCTAACTCAAATACTATCATTTAGAAAATTCTAAAACCTTGTATTTCTATCCTATTCTAATATGAAAAGAACCCATTAGATTTTGGTGTAAATCGGATAACCAGAAATGGCACTTTACCTGAAGCTCATAATGGTTTTTCTTCAAAAAATATCATTAAATGCCATTTTTTCGCATTTTGTCTTATGAAAATTAAAGATTATTGAATTTTCTATAGGAATACATTAATACTTTTTCTATATATTTTACAGATAAATTTAAAAATATTTTTTTTTATTTGTCCCGAAGCCTAAGATAAACACAATTCCTTTGTTACACAGTTCATATTTCAAATGAATGTAACTGACAGTAAATGTCACTGTCAAAAAACTAATCACTTCAAATTAATAATAGTGACATTTTAAAAAGAAAATAGTAAATAAAGCAATAGTTTTCTGCAATGGAACAGTTTGCAGCTTTAGTAAATACGTAGGTATGTGTTGTAATTAATAAAAATTAAATAGCGGGAGGTTTTATGTTGGCCACATCAGATTTTTTAAAATATTTTTAAATGAAAGTTCGTTTAATTTTGAAGCAATTCGTGGTATCAAAAAGTCATAATTGTTTTTTGTATAGCTGCATTCGATTTTTAAAGAAACCTATAGCTATCTTTCTCACACCAGTTTCTGCGCGAGAAAGATACCAATAATGTGACGTCATTTGTGGCCCTGGAAATAAATTCAAATATCTCGCAAAGTAATTATTAAAAAAATGTTTTTTTTATTTTAAACGTTATTTATTGAGTAGTACTTTAAGAAGAAAGTGCAGATTTTTTTTGTTATGGTTTATGGGCCTATTAATATTTTAAAACCGCTTTATTTGTTTCTTTTTGTGTAATTTAAGGTTATTTCAAAAATTATTTTGCTTAATTTAACCAACAGTCACATGACTGCTCGCGCCTTATAAGTTTTTATGCCATGTAAACGTAGTAGTATACGACGTCATTACTTTAGGGATATTTTTCGATGACGTAAGTCTTCTGCCTTATCATTTCTACTATAGTTATTATTGGAACCACCTTCGTAAATTAAGATTTCGATTAGGATTTTCACCCATAATTTCCGCCTTTTAATAAACTATTGCTAATCATGATGAACCACTTATCTACCACTTGTTGTAGGATGTCTTTCGCTAACAATCATTTAATTATTACTGTTCTACATTGTCTTAAATGTATTCATTATGACGTAACTTCCTAATTGTTCGAAAAGTTAGAGATTCCCTTTAAAGCCCAATTAGAATTTCCTAACTAATTCAATACCTTTCAATTAAAAGTAAAACAATTGATTTATCAGGCGGCAATTCATAGGTCACTTGATTTGGTAATATAATTATTGGTAATTGACACACGACGTAGCTCAGTGCTCAAATTGATGGTCAAACTCTGTTGATACTATACGGTGATTAAATTTGAGAATACATCAATACAGTCCACTCTCTCTAAATCGACCTCTCTGTAATTTGAATTTTTCTCTAAATCGAATTATTTTCTTGATATGTACAATAATATAAGATATACTCTTTTATTTTCATTACTTAAAAATTTGTTGTGCCCAGCACAAGACCTCTCGCCATTTCTACATTAGGCTATATAAGTATTGTACATAAAAACACTATTTTCTTTATATATTTTTATATTTTTACCTCCCGCTACCCTAGGTAAGGGAGGTATAGGTATCGTGCTAAAAATAGCATATAGTGATTTTAGTGAATAAGCACGTTTTGATGTCCCCAGAATCCGATTTTAACATTTTTACAATGATGTCTGTAGGTATGTATGTGGTGTGTGGATCTTGTGGACACGATTACTCAAATACTATCAATCAGAAAAATTTGAAATTTTGTATATCCATTCTATACTAATGTGGGAAGAGCTCATTAGTTTTTAGTGTATATCAGATAACCGGAAGTATCATTTATACAAGCTTTTAACAGTTTTTCTTCTAAAAAATTCATTAAATATAATTTTTTAGCAACTTTTACCAATACAAATTGAATATAATGGCACAAAATTCTACGATAATAGCATTTAGTAAATAACTTGAAATAACTTTATATTATATTATAAAATAATTTATTTTTGTACATCACTTTGCCTCTGCGTCAAACAAAAACAATACTTTGATAACAAATTTGACATATTTAAACAAATGTCACTGTCACGAAGCAATTTTCATTAAAATTAATAATGAAATCGTGTTAAGAAGAATTTAATAGTTTAAATTTGATTCTAATGAAATTAAGGTTTGTAAAAATAATATATTTTCCATCATACATAACTATTAGATATGCAGGATAATTCGATTTAAGTTTGATGTTTGCAGCATTATGTATCAAACAGCTCTCAATAAGAACGTGATTTCAAAGTGTCAAATAATAGTTTGCAACTACACATTTACGAAATGAATAATGTACGGCGAAGAATTTACACAGATTGCGTTTTAGAGCATAAGGAAGTTAGGAAGTTGGTGATGATTTTGACAATAATGTATGTGTGACGATTTTTCCTTAAAATATATTAATGATCCAAAACTTCGCAAAGTTGGTATTTAATACTCTTATATAATTTGAAACAACATATTAGATTTTGACTATATATGATAAACCGGATGTAGTACTTAATTTGAAGCTCTAAAAGATTTTTCAGGAAAAACATAAAATATAATCCAAAATTTCGTATTACAAACTTTTCTATTTATTGGAACAACAAAGTAGATTTTGTTTACAAACGATCAATCGGAAGTGAATCTTTACTTAAAGCTCATTGCTATTTTAAACATGGAATTGGCGGGAGGTCATGTGCTGGCCACATCAAATTTTCTTAATCGTTATTTATTGAGTAGTACTTTAAGGATAATTTTGAATTTTACTACAGTTAACAATGGAGCCCCAAGCCAACTATAAATTTTCACAATTTCACTACATCTCTGTACGCTTCATTGTATTACATCTCAAATAATATGTTTTCATTTCTTGAGAAATGTTTTCAAGGAATTTGAATAATAATTTCGTAAAAATAAAAAGACAAATACATAAAAATTTTATACTGGAACTGTGTCACACAAATTATTCAAGAAATATACAATACAGCGTTGGATATTATGTCTGTAAAAAATGGCTGAGAAACATTTACACGAAAGTAAAAAGAAAATATGAAACATCTTACAATTTCTGACAACAATTTTAGTAGAAAAAATATAATAACATTTATCAAATTTACCTTTGAATAAGTCAGAAATTAAAGTACATGTAACATAATGCCGTTGTGTCACACTATCATTCAAATGAATGATGGTGACTGAGAAAGAAGAAGAAGAGAAACATTCAAATAAGAGAGAGTTTGATTTAGAGTTGACAGTACAAAAAACGGTATTATTAATACAGATAAACACTAATTGCAGATACAATAAATAAGTTATTACATTTATAATTTTATTAACTCATTTCTTTTTGCAGATGATTACGTTTTCGACGTTCCAGTGGTAAGAGATACAGACATCGCGACTTGGAGAACCCGTTCGTGTGTCTACAGCATCCTGGGGCTTCTTTCCGAACCTAGTGGACTTGATTTCGTTGTATGGACCAGGAAACCATCTCCTGCGGTATTGTGAAGTCGTGAACCGGTTCGCCTGATCTCCAGACTTCAAATTCTATGAAATATAAATGTGAGTTAAACTGTATGTTCCACTAAACTTTGTCATGCGTTGTTATTTCACACTTTTATTTATTACTCCTATATGGTTAAAGATAGCAACTTACGCAATGAAAATTTGGAATTTACATAAAATTCTCTGTAAGATACGTCCGATTATAATTTTTAACTTCGATTGGTTTAGGAGTTACAGGGCGTTAAAATAAATGTATTTTAGTCAAATTTTCTCTAAACTGTCATGTGCACTTGTTTCATATTTTCATTTATCGCTACTACAAGAATAAAAATAGTAAACAGGGACGTAAAAATTTATAATTTACATAAAATTTATTATTAGGATACGGCAGACACATATGTTTTGTGTTCAACAATTTGAAACAAATGTAAATGTAATATCAAATGTTCATACTACTTACCTATGGCGAATTTTCTTAATATATCATCTGCTGTTATATTATTACTGTAATATCATTTGCGATTTTCACAGATTAGAATACACTTTTTAGTAAATATTACGTAACACTCACACCAATTAGAATAACTTGTATAACACTTGGTATTAATAAAACAATACACTACACTTTTACGGACGATATTGTAGTTATTTTAATAATAGTAAAGACGGTTTTTTAAAATATTCAGCAACTGTATAGTAAACCAAGTCACGACAATAAAATTTAACCTTAAATTTAGTGTCCTATAACTTATTAAATTTAGATTTGTTTTAAAAAGTTTAAACAAATTGAAAATTATTTAAAGTTATTTAAATTATTTGAGTTATTGAAGTAATTTTAAGAAAGTTATAGGATAAATTTTACATTTGTACTGTATATAGCGAACTATAAACTGAGAGAACGATTGCAATAAAAATTTCTAAGTTGTTCGTTTGCTACATACACTACACGATTATTCATAAGCACACCATGTTCACTTCTCCAAACTCTAAAAGTAACTGAAGTCTTTATTTTAAAAATATAATATTAATATTATCACGTAATATTCCCATTTGAATTAAGTGTTTATTTATTATATCTTTTGTACTTTGCCGCTCAAAATAAACAATGTTTATGTTTGTTTACAGGTTCTGCTAAGGGCCGGAATACACCCAGCGATGAGATACGGTAACTACGACACTGGATGGAGATAATAAATGACTTTTTATAAGAATAAATAATTAAAAGAGCGTTTTATTTACCTTTCCTATGTAATAACAAAAGGGACAGGGAAATACCCTAATATTTAAAAATTAGGTGTTGTTGAATAAAAATTTGTATTAGTTAAAGCAATATTTATTGTTTATTTGTAATACATTGTTGTTATTATTCTATCTTATATAAATAGCTTAAATTATATTTATTCTTATATTTTATAAATAAATATGCTTACCTTTGTCCTAAAAAATTAAAAATAGGGATGTTTAAATAATTGTTTTATAAATTTTACTTGTATTTATTGTTTGTTTTTATTTTATATTGTTGTAATTCCATATAGCCCTAATGTACAATATTTATTCTTTATTTATGACTATTATGTTATACAATATATATTTATAATAATCTGCAACAATACTTATCAATAATATCATGTACTTGTACTTTAACATAGTTGAACTTGTATTTAATATTAATAATTAACGTATTATATTGTTTACAAATGTGTAAATAAATAAAAGTTTAGTTACCACCTACCTGAAAAATTAGAAATAGGGATGTTGAAATAATAAATTGTATAATTTTTAATTGTATTTATTGTTTATTTATATATTCTTATTGATATATTCTATGTACCGTACAATATATTTCAATAAAATATATTTTTAAAATATTGCTTTATTTTATTTACTTTAAAAATGAGAAGTAATACTTAAGGGATGATATTGTAAAAAAAATCCAAGTGTCCACACGTATATAATTTCTAAAACGGCCGCCAAGGGGGCAGCACCTGTCAATTTTCCTTATTTTCAAATGTGTAGCATTTCACATTTACATAGACCGATAGGTGCAAACGTAAGTACATACATCATTTTCTATTTGTATAAAGTTCTCAAAATGGCAGGTCTTATTTATTCTTTTGGAAATGAGCTTACGTCGTATAATGTTAAAAAGTTCATTGACCCCAAAAATTTGTCAAGTACATTTATCTCGTAAAAGAAAAATCGGAAAAGAAAACTTTTCAAATATAAGTTGTTTAGAATTTTATTTGTAACTGAAAATCCTAATAAAATTTTCCTCTAAAATCCATAGTTTTTCCATTATTTCCAATAACCCATTTTAGACTTCAATAACTCCCCTAATATCAACCCCTATAGGCTCAGGTAAGGTTATTCATTAGACCTTTATCCCTAGTATGCATATACCAAATTTGAAGTAAATCGGAGTCAAAAAGTTTTTTTTGCCAAAAAAACCCCAAGGCTTTAGTCCATGGTTTTTAGTTTCGATTGGGGGAAAAAAAATTGAGTTAGACATGGCATCCCCTTAATTCGACCCCAGGGATTACGAATCCGGCGTCTGAATTGTGATGTAACGGTTAGATCTTACATAATTCGCGAATGAAATGTAAAAACTTCAAAAAATCATAGCGCCCTTATAAAGACAGCTTTTACAACCAAAATTTGGTTATATACATAATTAAATCCGTAGATTTTAAATATGAATGTTTCAATAATGTATCTCCACCCATTTTTGGGTATTAAAAATTGACCCAAAAATGGGTGGACATACGAACTTGAAAATGCGATTTTTGGAATCTACGGCTCAAGATACATATAATAGACTTAATATGAAAATTTAATTTTAATAAATACAGTAGTTATGACTTTTTAAAAATTTCCACACCCAAATTAAGGTGAAGGCGCGTTGTTCAGATTATGGTTTTTGGATAGTACAGATTGAGAAGAGTACGTTCCCAAAATTTGGTGACAAAAGGGCAATAAACACGGGCTCTAGAAATTTTTAAAAATGACCGATGTTTAACGATATTTTTGTTATTCGCCCAACAAAAAAAGCTGTCAAATTTGCCACTTCTAAACCCTTGGCCCTACGCCCTTGAGACTTGGATATGTTGTTCTACGACCCCTATTTCTCAAAGGGTATCCGAGGGGAACGCGAAATTTCAAGGAAATCGCTGAAATCCTAGCCGTTTCCGAGATATCAGCCCCTAAAGTTTTTGGAGGGTTATTTTACCCTAATATGTTTGATTAAAGGAATCAAGGGCTGGCAAATATCGCATCGGGTAGATTTCAAGCCGCTCTTTCGATTGGCCTGCACAGAATTGCTTAAAACTCTTTAGTTTTTGATATATTTACCCTTTTCTGATTTTAGGGGATGACCTTTGATAACTCCATTATTAATAGGGCTAGAAAAGTGAAATAAATTTTATTAGACTAATTTGGACTCGCTGATTACGAATTTGAAGTCAAATTTTACCTAAGGCCCTTTGTTACGTAATAGTCTTTCAAAAAAATATTGTGCTAGTTATTTTATTATTTTAAAGGGTTAAACAACAAGGATATAATAGGAAATTAAAAAATAAACTTAAATTTTGATATATTCTGTCCTTTTATTATATAATTTATAATACGCACATAATAAACATTATTATAACACTATAAATACATTATATAATACATTTTATTTGTAGTTTCTTATAGATATATGTTTAGAATTTAATTTGTAACAAAAAATCCAAATAAAATTTTCCTCTAAAGTCTATAGTTTTCCCATTATTTTCAATAACCCAATTTAGACTTGAATAACTCCCCTAATATCAACCCCTATGGAGTCAGATTTGGCTATTCGTTAGACCTTTATCCCTAGTTTACATATACCAAATTTGAAGCAAATCGGAGTCAAAAAGATTTTTTTGCCAAAAAAACTCCAAGGCTTTAGTCCATGGTTTTTAGTTTCGATTGGGGAAAAAGAATTTGAGTTAGACATGGCATCCCCTTAATTCGACCCCAGGGATTACGAATCCGGCGTCCGAATTGTGATGTAACAGTTAGATCTTACGTAATTCGCGAATGAAATGTAAAAACTTCAAAAAATCATAGCGCCCTTATAGAGTCAGCTTTTACAACCAAAATTTGGTTATGTTCATAATTAAATACGTAGATTTGAAAAATAAAGTTTCAAATTTTTAACACCACCCACTTCCGGGTATTAAAAATTTACCCAAAAATGGGTGGACATACAAACTTGAAAATACAATTTTTGGAATCTACGGCTCAAGATGCGTACAATAGACTTAATATGCAAATTTAATTTTAATAAATACAGTAGTTATGATTTTTTTCTATGTTTTACACCCAAATTAAGGTGAAGGCGCGTTGTTCAAACTATGGTTTATGAGTAGTACAGGTCGAGGATAGTATGTTCCCAAAATTTGGTGACAAGAGGGCAATAAACACGGGCTCTAGAAATTTTTAAAAATTACAATTTTTTAACGATATTTTTGTTAATAGCGCAACAAAAAAAGCTGTCAAATGGGCCACTTCTAAACCCTTGGCCCTACGCCCTTGAGACTTGGATATGTTGTTCTACGACCCCTGTTTCACAAAGGGTATCCGAGGGGAACGGAAAATTTCAAGGAAATTGCTGAAATCCTAGCCGTTTCCGAGATATAAGCTCTTAAAGTTTTTGGGGGGTTATTTTACCCTAATTCGTCTATTTAAAGGAATGAAGGGCTGGAAAATACCGCATCGGGTAGATTTCAAGCCGCTCTTTCGATTGGTAAGCGCAGAATTGCTTAAAACTCTTTAGTTTTTGTTATATTTACCCTTTCCCTAATTTAGGGGATGACCTTTGATAACTCTATTATTAATAAGGCTAGAAGAGTCAAATAAATTTTATTAGACTAATTTGGACTCCCTGATTACGAATTTGTGGTCAAATTTTACCTAAGGCCCTTTGTTACGTAAATATCCTTCAAAAAAGTGTTGTGCTCGTTATTTTATTATTTTAAAGGGTTAAACAAAAAGGATATAATAGGAAATTAAAAAATAAACTTAAATTTTGATATATTCTGTCCTTTTATTATATAATTTATAATACACACATAATAAACATTATTATAACACTATAAATACATTATATAATACATTTTATTTGTAGTTTCTTATAGATATATGTTTAGAATTTAATTTGTAACAAAAAATCCAAATAAAATTTTCCTCTAAAGTCCATAATTTTCTCATTATTTTCATTAACCCAATTTAGACCTGAATAACTCCCCTAATATCAACCCCTATGGGGTCAGATTTGGCTATTCGTTAGACCTTTATCCCTAGTTTACATATACCAAATTTGAAGCAAATCGGAGTCAAAAAGTTTTTTTTGCCAAAAAAACCCCAAGGCTTTAGTCCATGGTTTTTAGTTTCGATTGGGGAAAAAAATTTTGAGTTAGACATGGCATCCCCTTAATTCGACCCCAGGGATTACGAATCCGGCGTCCGAATTGTGATGTAACAGTTAGATCTTACGTAATTCGCGAATGAAATGTAAAAACTTCAAAAAATCATAGCGCCTTTATAGAGACAGCTTTTGGAACCAAAATTTGGTTATGTACATAATTAAATCCGTAGATTTTAAATATGAGTGTTTCAATAATGTATCTTTACCCATTTTTGGGTATTAAAAATTGACCCAAAAATGGGTAGACATACGAACTCGAAGATACAATTTTTGGAATCTGCTGCTCAAGATGCGTATAATAGACTTAATATGAAAATTTAATTTTAATAAATACAGAAGTTATGATTTTTTTCTATGTTCTACACCCAAATTAAGGTGAAGGCAAGTTGTTCAAACTATAGTTTTTGGATAGTCCAGGTCGAGGAATGTATGTTCCCAAAATTTGGGGACAAAAGGGCAATAAACACGGGCTCTAGAAATTTTTGATATTTTTGTCAATAGCGCAACAAAAAAAGCTGTCAAATTTGTCATTTCTAAACCCTTGGCCCTACGCCCTTGAGACTTGGATATGTTATTCTACGACCCCTGTTTCTCAAAGGGTATCTGAGGGGAACGCAAAATTTCAAGGAAATCGCTGAAATCCTAGCCGTTTCCGAGATATCAGCCCCTAAAGTTTTTGTGGGTTTATTCTACCATAATTTGTCTGTTTAAAGGAATCAAGGGCTGGAAAATACCGCATCGGGTAGATTTCAAGCCGCTCTTTCGATTGGCCTGCACGGAATTGCTTAAAATTCTTTAGTTTTTGATATATTTACCCTTTTTTGATTTTAGGGGATGACCTTTGATAACTCCATTATTAATAGGGCTAGAAAAGTGGAATAAATTTTATTTGACTAATTTGGACTCGCTGATTACGAATTTGAGGCCAAATTTTACCTAAGGCCCTTTGTTACGTAAGTGGCCTTGGAAAAAAGGTTGTGCTCGTTATTTTGTTATTTTAAAGGGTTAAATAAAAAGGATATAATAGGAATTTAAAAGATAAACATAAATTTTGATATTATTTTGTCCGTTTATTATATAATTTATAATACACACATAATAAACATTATATCAGTATAAATGCATTA
Organism: Ophonus ardosiacus; assembly: GCA_943142095.1. Lineage (NCBI taxonomy): Eukaryota > Metazoa > Arthropoda > Insecta > Coleoptera > Carabidae > Ophonus > Ophonus ardosiacus. Next base: position 4,604,214 of record OW964835.1, read on the forward strand.
TATAATACATTTTATATATCCTGGGATGTCCTTAAGTGGTCCTTGGCCTTTTGCTGAACCTGTAATCATAAAGAAAAACATTATTAAACATAGTTCATTGACATTACAATAATTTTATAGTTAACTGACATTAATAACTATAATTATCTCAAAAAAGAAAAGTCGGAAAAGAAAATGTTTCAAATATAAGTTGTTTATAATTTAATTTGTAACAAAAAATCCAAATAAAATTTTCCTGTAAAGTCCATAGTTTTCCCATTATTTTCAATAACCCAATTTAGACTTGAATAACTCCCCTAATATCAACCCCTATGGGGTCAGGTTTGGCTATTCGTTAGACCTTTGTCCCTAGTATACGTATACCAAATTTGAAGCAAATCGGAGTCAAAAAGTTTTTTTTGCCAAAAAAACCCCAAGGCTTTAGTCCATGGTTTTTAGTTTCGATTGGGGAAAAAGAATTTGAGTTAGACATGGCATCCCCTTAATTCGACCCGAGGGATTACGAATCCGGCGTCCGAATTGTGATGTAACAGTTAGATCTTACGTAATTCGCGAATGAAATGTAAAAACTTCAAAAAATCATAGCGCCCTTATAGAGTCAGCTTTTACAACCAAAATTTGGTTATATACATAATTTAATGCGTAGATTTTAAATATGTATGTCTCAAATTTTTATCTCCACCCATTTTCGGGTAATAAAAATTGACCCAAAAATGGGTGGACATACGAACTTGAAAATGCAATTTTTGAAATCTACGGCTCAAGTTGCATACAATAAATTTAATATGAAAATTTAATTTTGATAAATGTAGTAGTTATGATTTTTTTCTAATTTCTACACCCAAAATAAGGTGACGGCGCATTGTTTAAACTATGATTTTTGGATAGTACATGTCGATGAGAGTATGTTCCCAAAATTTGGTGACAAAAAAGCAATAAACATGGGCTCTAGATTTTTTTTTAAAATGACGATTTTTAACAATATTTTTCTCAATAGCGCAACAAAAAAAGCTGTCAAATTTGCCATTTCTAAACCCTTGGCCCTACGCCCTTGAGACTTAGATATGTTGTTCTACGACCCCTGTTTCTCAAAGGGTATTCGAGGGGAACGCAAAATTTCAAGGAAATCGCTGAAATCCTAACCGTTTCCGAGATATCAGCCCTTAAAGTTTTTGGAGGGTTATTTTACCCTAATTTGTCTATTTAAAAGAATCAAGGGCTGGAAAATAGCGTATAGGGTAGATTTCAAGTCGCTCTTTCGATTGGCCTGCACGGAATTGTTTAAAACTCTTTAATTTTTCACATATTTACCCTTTTCAAATTTTAGGGGGTTACCTTTGATAAATCCATTATTAATAGGGCTACAAATGTCGGATAAATTATATTAGACTAATTTGGACTCAGTGATTACGAATTTGAAGTCAAATTTTACCTAAAGCCCTTTGTTACGTAACTGTCCTTCAAAAAATGATGTGCTACTTATTTCATTATTTATAGGGTTAAACAAAAAGGATATAATAGGATTTTAGAAGATAAATTTAAATTTTGATTCATTCTGTCCTTTTATTATATAATAACAATATATAATAACAATAAATAAGTGCAATTAGCTCGAAAAAGAAAAGTCGAAATAGAAAACTTTTCAAATATAAGTTGTTTAGAATTTAATTTGTAACAGAAAATCCTAATAAAATTTTCCTCTAAAGCCCATAGTTTTCCCATTATTTCCAATAACCCACTTTAGACTTGAATAACTCCCCTAATATCAACCCCTATGGGCACAGATTTAGCTATTCATTAGACCTTTGTCCCTTGTATACGTATACCAAATTTGGAATAAATCGGAGTCAAAAAGTTTTTTTTGCCAAAAAAACACCAAGGCTTTAGTCCATGGTTTTAAGTTTCGATTGGGGAAAAATAATTTGAGTTAGACATGGCATCCCCTTAATTCGACCCCAGGGATTACGAATCCGGCGTCCGAATTGTGATGTAACAGTTAGATCTTACGTAATTCGCGAATGAAATGTAAAAACTTCAAAAATTCATAGCGCCCTTATAGAGATAGCTTTTACAACCAAAATTTGGTTATGTACATAATTAAATACGTAGATTTCAAAAATAAAGTTTCAAATTTTTAACACCACCCACTTCCGGGTATTAAAAATTTACCCAAAAATGGGTGGACATACAAACTTGAAAATACAATTTTTGGAATCTACGGCTCAAGATGCGTACAATAGACTTAATATGAAAATTTAATTTTAATAAATACAGAAGTTATGATTTTTTTTCTATGTTCCACACCCAAATTATGGTGAAGGTGCGTTGTTCAAACTATGGTTTATGGGTAGTACAGGTCGAGTATAGTATGTTTCCAAAATTTGGTGAGAAAAGGGCAATAAACAAGGGCTCTAGAAATTTTTGAAAATGACCGATGTTTATCGATATTTTTGTCAATAGCACAACAAAAAAAGCTGTCAAACTTGCCATTTCTAAACCCTTGGCCCTACGCCCTTGAGACTCACATATGTTATTCTACGACTTCTATTTCTCAAAGGGTATCCGAGGGGAACGCAAAATTTTAAGGAAATCGCTGAAATCCTAGCCGTTTCCGAGATATCAACCCTTAAAGTTTTTGGGGGGTTATTTTACCCTAATTCGTCTATTTAAAGGAATCAAGAAAATAGCGAATCCGGTAGATTAGTCGTTCTTTCGATTGGCCTGCATAGAATTACTTAAAACTCCTTAGTTTTTGATATATATACCCTTTTTTGATTTTAGGGGATGACCTTTGATAACTCTATTATTAATAGGGCTAGAAAAGTGTGATAAATTTTATTGGACTAATTTGGACACACTGATTACGAATTTGAGGTCAAATTTTACCCAAGGCCATTTGTTATGTAAGTGTTGGTTATTTCATTATTTAAAGGGATAAAGAAAAAGGATATAATAGGAATTTAAAAGATAAGCTTATATTTTGATAGTATTCTGTCCTTTTATTATATAATTTATAATACACACATAGTATACACTATTATATTACTATATAATACATTCTATTTATAGTTTCTATCCTGGGATGTCCTTAAATGATCCTTGGTCCTTTGTTGAACCTGTAATCATAAAGAAAAAGATTATTAAACACAGTTAATTGACGTTACAATAATATTATAGTTTGCTATCATTAAATAAGTACAATTATCTCGAAAAAGAAAAGTCGGAAAAGAAAATTTTTCAAATAAAGTAGTTTAGAATTTAATGTGGAACAGAAAATCCTAATGAAACTTTCCTCTATATCCCATAGTTTTCCCATTATTTTCAATAACCCAATTTAGACTTGAATAACTCCCCTAATATCAACCCCTATGGGGTCAAATTTGGCTATTCGTTAGACCTTTATCCCTAGTTTACATATACCAAATTTGAAGCAAATCGGAGTCAAAAAGTTTTTTTGCCAAAAAAACCCCAAGGCTTTAGTCCATGGTTTTTAGTTTCGATTGGGGAAAAAGAATTTGAGTTAGACATGGCATCCCCTTAATTCGACCCCAGGGATTACGAATCCGGCGTCCGAATTGTGATGTAACAGTTAGATCTTACGTAATTCGCGAATGAAATGTAAAAACTTCAAACATTCATAGCGCCCTTATAGAAACAGTTTTTGCAACCAAAATTTGGTTATACACATAATTCAATCCATAGATTTTAAATATACATGTTTCAGATTTTTATCTCTACCCACTTTTGGGTAGTAAAAATTGACCCAAAAATGGGTAGACATACGAACTTGGAAATATGATTTTTGAAATATACGCCTTCAGCTGCGTACAATAGACTTAATATGAAAATTAATTTTCATAAATACAGTACTTATGATTTATTTTCTAATTTCCATACCCAGATTAGGGTGAAGGCGGGTTGTTCAGACTATGGTTTTTGGATAGTATAGGTCAAGGAGAGTGTTTTCCCAAAATTCGGAGACAAAAGGGGAATAAACACGGGCTCTGTGAGAATATGATATGATACACTTCAGAAAAAGTAAATTGACAGGTGCTGCCCTCTTAAGCGGACGTTTTAAGAACTATATACGTGTGTGTGGTACATTATAAAAATTAAAATATCACCATTATTAATTTGAAGTGATTAGTTTTTTGACAGTGACATTAACCTGTTAGTTACATACATTTGAAATATGGTCTGTATAACAAAGGAATTGTGTTTATCAAAGGTTCTGGGATTTATAAAAAAAATATTATTTAAATTTATTTGTAAAAATGTGTCGAAATAGTATTAATGCATACCTGTAGAAGATTCAATAATCTTTAATTTTTATAGAGACATAAAATGTGAAAAACTGGCATTTAATGGCATTTTTTGAAGAAAAATCATTACGAGCTTCAAGTAAAGTGCCACTTCCGGTTATTCGGTTTGTACCAAAATCTAATGGTAAATAAATAAATAAATAAATATATCATCACGGCATATTACCCATTTCTGGGTGTGCCAGTATCTACAACACATGTAGACATCGGTAATGATGACGATATATTTTACCGTGTGGGCGCTTACCAGGCGTCACCTCACGGGCACTCATAGCTGGCGTGGAGAGTGCACCACAGGGGTCACTTTTGTGCCATTTAAAATTGGAAATACTTGGCGTCAGTCGGGATCGAACCCGGTTCCCCAGGTTCGCGACCAGACACTCAGACACACGGCCACGGGTGGTTTCTTTTCATATTAGAATGGGGTCGAAATACAAAGTTTAAGAATTTTCTCATTGATAGTATTTGGGTTAGAGCGAAGACAAAATTCATACACATACACACACACATACATACACACATACACACACACACACATACATACACACACATACAGATATCATCGTGAAAATGTTAAAATTGGTTTCTACGGACCTTAAAACGTGGTCATTTACTAAAATCTCGATATGTGATTTTTAGCACGATCCCTATACCTCCTTTACCAAGGATAGCGGGAGGTAAAAAAACTGTAGTAATGAGCGAGTGATGTTTACGAAGAAAAATGACTGGATATCAATATTTATACGTTTATATGACATGTATCTTGTCGACAGGCATTTGGTGTTCTTTCATTTGTTTTTATCTTTTTGTATGATAACATTTGTTTACGTTGTTCGTTGTTTTTTCTTAGATTTCATCACTCTTGCCTTGTTGCTTATCAAATTTGTATTTTTCAATACAAACAGTAACTGTGTTTCGTTGTTAAAATTAAATTAGCATACAAATAAACCTAGTAATTCTGTGACGTCATTAGCTAATGCTGGGTTTATGCAAACAACTAAATTAAAAAATTAAATTGTAAAACTAAACTATACCCAAATCATTCAAGCAGCCAATGCACGTCATTAATAAAAATTGAATAAAAGTAACTAAATGTGTGAGGTCATGTACTGCTACGTTTGCAGAGGTTTTAGAATCTTTATGAAAGGAGTTATACAGATTGCAATCTGTATTATTGACATGTTAATGAACTGTCACATCTACAAAATAAATACTATATTTTTGTCACTCTCCATTTCTATTTAAATTATTTTATAATACCAACCTTATTTATACTGATGTATGCCATATAAAGACAATAAATAAAAGTGAGCCAAATTTCCAAAAAATATACCGAATTTTTATGATTGATTAGAAATGCTACCTTTGGCAGATTCACAGATTTTGTGTTTGCGTTAACGGTCACGTTGCGTCGTTGCGTTGCGTTTAACATTACTTTATTATAAATAGGCCTTTACAACGCACAAAAATGTTTCAAACACGATACAAATATTTTTCAAATAATAACTTTGACAGTATGAACATACAAATTATCAATGTTGCCAACTATAGCAACAATTAAACGAATAATATGACGTTGATGTACATTATTTATATATTATTCATGTCATATACGATAAGTAATGTACTCTACTATTCATCGTAATAATAATTATATAAGGCTATGCACTTTTTGACGGTTAAAAATGATTGAAATTTTATTTCATTTTTCACTATTAGTGATTTTAATGCATTAAGGTTTTTACACTAAGTGATGACGTGCGTTGACTGCTTGAATGATTTGGGTATATCATATCCTCTTTACGTTACAAAATATTTGATCAATAGTAAATATTTAATGAGGATCTTTCTTTATATCTAGAATATTCTTAACCGAAATAGAGAAAATGGAATGAGCTCATGACATTGTTAGCATCTCCCGTTGATTCTCATTCCGTTCTTTCATTATCTGCTTCTTCTTCTTCTTTTTCTTCAATTATCGCATACAATCAGATAGAAATGCATTCAGGTCAGGAACACGTAACGTAATGAATTTTATTAGAAACGCATACCGCTTTTATATTATATGTCTGTGAACAGTACTTTCAAATTTTTAATGTTAGTACATTTTTAAATCATAGCTCATATAGTACGACAAGCGAAAGAAAGTTGACGTTTAGATTATTTTATTCACAATCATTATAGTAATATACAGATTCCTAACCTTTTGGAGGTTAGAAAATAGGTCATTCCTAACTTTAATGATAATCTCTTGGGTTGGAAATAACAGATTTCACTTCCGTCTCTTGGGTTGGAAATGTTTATGTAGAGGCAGCCTAGCAAAATTGTCATAGAGCCTTATAATTAAGTACGCTAAAGAAATTTTAAGAGATATGCCAAAAATATTAATAAAAAAAAATCAGTTGTGACCAGCACAAGACCTTCCGTCAATTCGATGTATTTTGTACAAATCCCACACCAAAAGTTCCTTGGAAAAGATTCTATATATCATGTAAAATTGTAACACGAATACACTATTTTTTACAAATTACATACCGAAAGTTCATTTAAAAAGATTCTATAAATTCAATAAAATTATAACACGAACGTACATTATGTAAATTGCACTTGAAACTTCCTCCTTCTTCAGCTTTTCCCTATTTTATTAGGGGTCGCTGTTTCTTACTTTTCTCTTCTACTCATTCCTGTCTAACGCATCTTCTTCACACAGTTCTTCCTCTCTTAAATCTTCTGCTACATAATCCTTCCATCTTCTCTTTGGCCTTCCTCGTACGCCCGGCATTGAAAAATCCAATCTTGAGGCGAGGCTGCAACTGCAAGTCACTTACGAGGGACACTCTATCATTTATATCACTTTCTGATACTATATTTTCCATTTTGGTTTTGCACTTGACACTGACATCAGTCAATTAAATTTTTTTGAATATATCTGCTGTTTTCTTAATTTTAGTTAAGCTGACTGATTTTTGAAAGTTAATCTCTTTATAACTGTATAACTCTGTATCTATTGAATATGAAGGAAAATGTATAATCAAACTGTATAGAGAAGAAGATATTATTTCATATTGATAATCACATAAAATGTCGAAAAATGATATTTGACTGCAGGTTTTCAAAAAAAACTGTTAAGAATTTCAAAAAAGGGAACTTACGGTTGACCAATTATAACCCAAAATCAGCTCTTCATATGGATGTAAAGAAGAGAAATACGAAAGAATCATAATTTTTAGAATTGTAGTATTGGAGTTATCGTCGGAGAAAAATTTGTCACATACACACACACACACACGGATACACACATGCACACACACATACAGACATCATCGTAAAACGAGTAACATGGTATTCTAGGGACCCTAAAACGTGCTTATTCATTGAATGCTCACCATCGAATTTTTTGACCAAATACAATAGGTACCTTCCTTACCTAAAGGTGACGGAAGGTAATAAAGGTTATGTTATAACTCATTGATTTATTTTGATAATTATTGATTTAAAATGAGGATAATTGTGAATAAAATAGTATACATAACCTCGGTGGGTGTTTCATCACAGCCTCGCGCATTATCTCACCTCGAAGTTCATCTCCTATACGTTTTCATTGCCTCTCTACTAAATTATACTTGCTCTGGGTTGTATTTTGTAGTGCTGGGCGTTGTATTGGGTATTCGGTCGTCAAAGCGAAAGTCCAATGGCAATTAATTCGCGTTCGCCAATGCCGATCTGAAAGTATAATGACAGTGGCTTAGCTTTGCATGCAAATCCGCGGGTTAATGGATACTTAATTCACAACTTACAGCTAATTACAGGTACCTATCATTACAGCAAAACAACTCTCATTACATTAGTTTACTTACAGTGCAATTAGAAGAGAATTTATGAAGAATATGCTGATATACTGCATCGGATATAAATAGAACGACTTTGTAGAAATCAATAAAAGATACTCATTCATGTTTTAAATATTGAATATATTTTCAAAGTTTTTACCTACCGCTACTACAGTGTCGGCCTATAAAAGAGAGCTGGGTTTGGTAGCGTTATCAAGCCCGAAAAAATCCGCGCGTTTTGAAAGTGTGTAATATATTTTTACCTTCCGTCACCTTTAGGTAAGTAAGGTATTGTCTTTGGTCAAAAAATTCGTTGGTGACTTTTTAATGAATAAGCACGTTTTAGGGTCCCTACAATACAAATTTACTATTTTTAAGATGATGTCTGTATGTATGTATGTATGTATGTATGTATGTATGTATGTGTGTGTGTGTGTGTGTGTGTGTGTCCGTGTGTGTGTGTGTGTCCGTGTGTGTGTATGTATGTCCGTGTGTGACAAATTTTCCTCCGACGATAACTCCAATACTACAATTCTAAAAATTATAATTCTTTCGTATTCCTCTTCTGTACATCCATATGAAGAGTTGATTAGATTTTGGTTATAATCGATCCACCGGAAGTACCCTTTTTGGAAGTTTTTAACAGTTTTTCTTAAAAAAACGCAGTTAAATATTATTTTTTGACATTTTGTTATTATATATATTAAAGAAAATACTCTTCTCTATGCGGTTTAATTATACATTTTCCTTCATATTCAAAAGATGTAGATTTAAAGCATTATAAAGAAATTAATTTTCAAAAATTAGTCAGCTTTGCTATTTATCATGGAAACAGCTGATGCTGATATATTAAAAAAATTCTAATTGACAGATGTCAGTTGCAAGTGCAAAACCAAATATGGAAAGTGTAGGATCACAAAATTGGTATATCATGGTGCTCCTCGCAAGTGACACGCAGAGAAAGGCCAAAGAGAAGATGGAAGGACTGTATCGCAGAAGACTGAAAGGAATGCCTGTGTCAAGAAGATGTGTTGGACAGAAATGAGTGGAAGAAAAGAGGAAACAGCTACCTCTAATAAAATAGGGGAAGCTGAAGAATAAGAAGAAGTGTCAAGTGCATTTTACTTAGTGTATGTTTATGTTATAATTTTATTGGATTTATAGAATAGAAATAGTATGTGTTCGTGTTTGATTTTACATGATATTATATAGAATCTGTTCCAAGGACCTTTTGGTATGGGATTTGTACAAAATACATCGAATTGACGGAAGGTTTTGTGCTGGCCACAACAGATTTTTTTTCGAAGAACTTTGAAGCAGAATTCTGGCTAAATGGTACACTTTGCGGCAGAAGCAAGTTTAGTTAAATCGTCTTATTTTAGCCTCAGGAATCTGTGGTTAAGCCATGTCCCCCTATTTGAGAGACTCCTGCATATGTATAATTATTTATATAGGAATTCGAATGAGTGGAACCCCCTAGTCCACTTACTATTTCCGGAACGCAGCTTATGTGTTGCTTCAAACGTCATGTAAAATAATTATCTTAAATTGTAGTCTAAACAGTCTGAGAAGTGACATCGGGCGTCATCTGTCTCGTCTTGTGAATTATTCAAATATCATTTTATAAACGTAGAACGTAGTCGTTAATTCTGTTTTACATTGGATTATTGTTTCACATGAATATGCATGCCAGCCGGGCCTGGGATTTCCCAGGGACGTACTCAACCCTTATAAACTGGATAAGGATAATGCAAAAATATGCTAATACGGACCTGGTGGTTATTTATTAATATGAAAATCTGATGACTGATCCACTTTAGGCACAATTAATTTATATTACCAACAAGGTATCGGTTTCTATTGATGACGGGATGTAAGTAGCTCCCTTACGTCCCTAATTTGTGAAATGCCAACAATAAGGTTGTTGCAAGAATTTTTATATGATTTTTAAGTACTAAATTTTAGAAGATATTGTTCTCTGAACAGCCTCAACTTTCTAAAATCTGAATATGCGAATTTTAGCATGATTCTTAGCGAGAGGTAAAAAATCATAATTTTGTGTTATATCTCGAGAATTATGAAGGTTTTGAAAAATCTAATTACGCCATTTAATTTTATCCAAAAAAACGGTACAAAATTTGTATAAACAATTTTTCTCTAACTACCATTACAAATAAGTTATGACTATGAAATATTTTCGAAATGAGCGAAAAACAAGTTTTTACCTGTGGCTCAGAAACAAAAGAAGATTTAAATTTCTCAAAAAGTTGACCCTCTACATAAACATTTCCAACCCAAGAGATGGAAGTGAAATTTGTTATTTCCAACCTAAGAGATTGTTTTTAAAGTTAGGAATGACGTATTTCCCAACCCCCAAAAGGTTAGGAATCGGTATATTACTATAATGATTGTGAATAAACTATATTATTTTGCGTTCGTATAATATAACTAATGTTTTAATGTTTTATTTACTATTACTATTTTCTTTTTAAAACGTTGCTGTTATTAATTTGAAACAGTGATATTTTTCTGTCAGTTACATACAGTTGAAATCTGAACTGTGTAACTAAGGAAATGTGTTTATTTTGAAAACGTAGGCTCCGGGATTTATAAAATAGATTATTTTATATATTTATCTATAAAATATATAGAAAAATCTGTTGTGGCCAGCACAAGACCTCCCGTCATTTCCATATTAGGCTATATAAGTATTGTATTGCACTTCCCTTTCAAACCGTCGTTTTATAACAAAAAAATACAGAACTTAACAAAAATACTGCTTTTTATTGCATTTAACATGTCTTCTGCACACATACAATTCTAATTATATCTATTTTTCTTTGTATGAGAAAGTTTCTAAATGCCAAAGATTCTTCCAATTCATTAACCAGATTGGCGGTATTTCTGATGGATATATGAATTTTACCTATAATTTCAAATATTTAATTAATAAAACAATAAGAAAGATTAAATATACTTCCCAGAAAAAGCTTTCAGAATGTCACTAAAACTGTTGATTTTTGACACTGACATGTGTCATTTAGAAACTATGTTATAAACATTGGAATTTGTCAACTGGTTTCCTTAGTGCCTTGGCCTCTGCGATTAAATTACTCTATATATTATAGTGTCTTTATCTCTAAATCTATACAAGATATAATAAAAAATTTAAGTGTATTAAGTGGAGAATTTTATGTTCCTCAATATTTAATAACAAAAATTCCCAAAAAATTATATTTAGAAGAATTTTTCTCAGAAACTACTACTTCCGGTTGTTCAATCATAATCGGATTCTAGGGACCTTAAATCGTGCTTATTCAATAAAATCTGGATATACGAATTTTAGCATGAATCCAATACCTCTCTTAGCGAGAGGTAAAAAGTGTTAATACCTATCTGCAGAAAATTTAATAATTTTTAATTTTTATAAGTATATAAATCACGAAAAAATTACATTTAAAGGTATTTTTCGACGAAAAACTATGTTAAGCTTCAAGTAAAGTACCATTTCCGGCTACCTGATTTACACTAAAATCTAATGGCTTCTTTTCATATTAGAATAAGGAAGAAATACAAGGTTCCAGAATTTTCTGAATGATAGTATTTGAGTTAGAGCGTTGACAAAATCTACACACACACACACACACACACACACGAACACACGCACGCCCCTTGCACACACACACACACACACACACACACACATACACACACGCACACACATAGGCATCATTGGGAAACTGTTACAATAGGATTCTAGGGACCTTAAAACGTCGACACTTACCAAGGGTAGCGGGAGGTAAAAATGTTAAAATCGGATTGTAGGGAATTTAAAATGTGCTCATTTATTAAAATTTAGATATGCGATTTTTAGTAAGAATCCAATACCAAATTGATTTACCTTTGCTTACATATTTGGTCAATATGAGATAACCTCCTACACATATGTACCTATGACTCTAACACATGTTCTTCAGTGTGCGTGACGTAATCAATCATACCAACAATTGAACTGCCGTGTAATTTATCACTATTCCATATCTACACGTCAAATTGATGCCGAATGAAGCTCATGATTACACAGATATATTCTGCGAATAGCCCGCATGTTTGATGTGTGGAAATTAACGAAAAAACATCGAAAATATCGCTGAAAAAACGATGAATGGCTTGGAGATTAAATAAATATACAAAGTCTGTTTTGTGTCATTTTGACACATGGTAATATTCTTTATTTACAATCATTATAGTATTATACAGATTCCTAACCTTTTGGAGGTTGAAAAATACGTCATTCCTAACTTTAATGACAATCTCTTGGGTTGGAAATAACAGATTTCACTTCCATCTCTTGGGTTGGAAATGTTTATGTAGGGGTTGCCTAGTAACATTGCCATAGATAGCTACAATTAAGTAGGCTAAAACAAATTTTAATAGAGCTGTCAAAAATATTAATAAATTAAAGGTTATAACTCATTGACTTATTTTAAAAATTATTGATTTAAAATGAGGATGATTGTGAATAAAACAGTATACATAACCTCGGTGGGAGTTTCATCACAGCCTCGCGCTTTATTTCACCTTGAGACTTCGTCTCTCGGTAATATACATAACGTCGCTACGCTTCTAAAAAGCGCTATGTGTTTTCAGTTGTTTTTCAGAAATGCTAAAAACGTTTTTAAAAATTATATTCTATACAGATTTTTACTTCTCGCTAAGAGAGATATTGGATTCATGCTAAAAATAGCATATGCAGATTTTAGTGAATAAGCACGTTTTAAGGTCACTAGAATCAGATTTTAACATTTTTACAATGATGTCTGTGTGTGTTTGTGTGTGTGGATGTTGTAGACACGGTTTCTCAAATTCTATAAAACTAAAGACCAATTTAACTACGTATTCCTTAATCTGACATTAATGGAAAGAACTGAAAAGGTTTTGGAAACAATTGGACAACCGAAAGTAGTAGTTTCTTAAAAACAATCTTTTAAATATTATTTTTTTGGAATTTTTTGTTATTAGAAATATTAAATAATATAAAATTCTCTATCCAATACATATTTATTATATCTTTTGTAGATTTAGAGATAAATTGAAATATAAATATATAAAATAATCCATTATATAATGAATTAATCAGCCTATGGAAAACAGTTGAAAAATTAAAATGTTTGTAATTGACATGAATGTCAGTGTCAAAAATCCAGACATTACTGAAGACTTTTTCTGCGAAGTACATTTCATATTTCTTATTTTAACATTAATTAAATATTTAAAATTATAGATAAATATAGATTCGTACATGGACAAGTCTAGATATTATAGTAGTATAATATGATGTTGCTAGAACGAGGAAAAAGAAAAGGGATTGATTTCTAAGCCAAAGTATGTACAGTATCAGTGTCAATTAAACACGACCTTACTATACATATTATTCATCATATATCTTTCGGAAATATCGCCTAACTCGTCAATGAATTGGAAGAATCTCGAACATTTAGAAGAGTAGGAAGAAACTTATTATTCATAGAATGAATTGAAAAATAAAGAATATAGATGTAATTAGAATTTTTTGTGCGTACCAGAAATATTAAATACAGTACTTATATAGACTAATATGAAAATGGCGAGAGGTCTTGTGCTGGCCACAACAAATTTTTTAAGTTAATTTTGTTCGAAGCGTTTAATATCTGACATTATTGTGTCGTCAATATTTTGTTGTCAATTCAAATCAGCTTTTGTAGATTAATATCTTGTTCAAAATAAAGTAAATATGCTGATAATATTAATTCTCAATTAAAAATTAGGTTTCTTTGATGCTACGAGATTGACGTAAGCGCTTAATTTATACAATGAGTCTTTTCCTAGTCGTTAAACAGTCAGTTTTACATTTTTTTACATCACAAAGGTTCTATTCAAATTTGAATTTTAAACCTTTTTTGAAAGGAGGGAATACTTGCAGCTAAAGAGGCAACAAATTTAAAATAGCTTACAAAGGAGATTAGCGGTAATGAAAATTTTAATATCTAATAAAATCTGAATTATACAATTAAGATAATATTAATAAAGTTTAGCATTAAATATTTCTGAAACAATGAAAAAAATCTGTTGTGGCCAGCACAAGACCTTCCGTTAATTTGATCTATTTTGTACAAATCCCATACCAAAAGTTCATTAGAAAAGATTCTATATATCCAGTAAAATTGTAACACGAACATAATACAATTTTTTACAAATTCCATACAGAAAGTTCCTTGGAAAATATCAAATTCAATAAAATTATCACATGAATATACATTATGTACACTCATATATAAATATTCTAAAAATGCGTACACTTACGTAACATTCTCTTTACAATTAAATAATATTACTACTAAGTTTATATCTCTACCCATTTTTGAATTATTGCCCCAAAAGTCAATATAACCAGGCGCCAATTATTTTCAATTTTAAATGGCACAAAAGTGACCCCTGTGGTACACTCTCCACACCAACTATGAGTGCCCGTGAAGTGACGCCTGGTATCATTACCGATGTCTACATGCGTTGTAGATACTGGCACACCCAGAAATGGGTAATATGCCGTGATGATATATTTATTTTATTTCATTTATTTAGATAAAAACTTCAAAATTTTCAAAAATCTAATGTTTATGTATCTCCTCAATACGTTGATTCCAAATTTTGAAACCGCAGTTCGATATCTCTTTTCGTTTTCGAGATATTTAGATTCAAACTTTTGCTCAAAACTGCCCATTTTTTGGGTAATATCCCAAAAATGGGTCGATATATGAATTTCGCGACAACACCATTCAATTCTACGGGCCAATTTTCAGAATTTTTGAACACCGCATACAATCTCTAAAGCAAAATAACTGAAAATGGCTAAAAATCGCCAAATCTAAGGGGTACCCCTTACGATTTTTTCAGATTTTGTTCATTTTCAGGGGTTTTCAAGCTTTTATTCATAAAAAATGAACCGATTGGACAAAAATGATAAAAATTGCTATATTTATGTATTTTTGTCCGTAGAATCGAATGGTGATGTCGCCAAATTCATATCTCGACCCATTTTCGGGTTAATATCAAAAAACGGGCAGTTTTGAGCAAAACTTTGAATCTAAATATCTCGAGAACGAAAAGAGATAACGATCTTCGGTTGCAAAATATGGAATCAGCACATTGAGAAGTATCTAGATACATAAATTAGATTTTTGAAAATTTTTAAGTTTTTATCTAAATGTGGGGTATATTGACTTTTGGGGCAATAATTCAAAAATGGGTAGAGATATTACCTTGGTAGTAATATTATTTGATTGTAAAGAGAATGTTACGTAAATGTAAACATTTTTAGAGTATTCAGTAATTTAAGAAAGCTGAAATTATTGTAGTTATGAAAATGGGGGCACGTATTTTCAACTAATAAATATACCCTATTTTCGAGAATTTTGTCATAAAAAAAACTGAACAACGTGAAAAATTCTTTTAGGCTTGAAAAACAGTAACATTTGCTAAGCCTATCCAGTAAGCTATAAACAAAGATATAATACAAAAATATGAGCAGATATTTTTATTTATTTGACATGTATTCCTTTCAGTATTTTTGTTCTATAAATTAGAAATATGCCGCCATGAATCGAGTATTTTTAGTATTATTTGATCATACATCGTCAAACATTTCCAAACAAACAAAAAAACGAAAACAATTTACAGTCATTCACTCTCATAAACAGGAAAGCAAATAACACAGAAAACAATAAAATAAAACAAATGTCTGTACCTTTTATTTGGAGGGTTGATTCGGCCAGTAGTCATGGAGACACGTACACAGTTCACCCTTGGTAAATACAGGTAATACTAGTTTGTATAGCGAGAAATATAACAATTTTGAAATTAGAATTGTGCAGAGATTTTAGATTTTTTAAATTTAATATCTCTGGATCTAAAAAAGATAGAAACTTGCGGTTTGAAAATTTGAATGCAGCACATCTTTGTTTATAAGTCTGCAACTTTCAGATTTTTCAGCTCACGGACAATGTCTTCAGTGTCCTGTACACTGAAGACATTGTCCGTTCGAGTTCCTTTTATGAAAAACTTTTTTATTAAACACGATACAGAGAATGGGGGATTCCACCATTTGTTTTTATAATTTCATCTGAAAATATTAGGAAAACTAAGACTATTGATGAAAATCCGGTGAAAAAATTCCTATTAATAAGTGAATTATGGTTTCCCGAATTTTGAAAAAATTGACGTGACGTCACGCTGATGTGTTTTTATATCAAACTGTTTTCATCATGGACCTAAATGTTTTTGAAATATATGCTATTTTAAATTATATTTACATAAAAATAAATGAATATTATAACACTGTATAAGTCTACATATTTTACAATTACAGGTGTATTTAAATGATTAAGTTTAATGCAAGAAATTTATGTTAAAATAAAAACTGTTTGGAAACTGCAGTATAGGAATGTTAGCCCCTCCTTTCGAATTTGAATTTCTTAACTTCTATTGGTAGTAATCCCCACCTCCTAACACGCTATTTGTAATGCATGTATAGGCGGTCTTTCGGTCGCCAATCAAAATATTATATATAGATTTCATATTAGTGTCGAAGCGCTATAACAAAAAACCCCTTATTTCCGAAATATCTCAATTATACCATTTAATTTTTTTTATTAATATTCGTTATTCAGCATATACATTCGTATTTTTTTTACTATTTTCCTTTAATTCGATTGAGCTGGAATCCCCCATTGGTGTAGGTCTTTAGGGGCCAACTTTTTGAGACAACTTTAATAGGCACCACAAGAATTTTCGATTGTTTTTTGTTTTTGAGTTACAGAATGAAACTTGATTTTCGCTTATTTTGAAAATACCTTATAACTTGTTAATTATAAAAGGCAAAGAAAAAACGTTTAGATAAATTTTATAGTGTTTTTTACACCGTTAGGTGTAAATGGTGGACTGCGCAATATCACACCTTGGATGTTTATCTACTAAATAAAAAAAATCTGATGTGGCCAATACAAAACCTTCCGCTATTTAATTTTTATTTATTTAAATACATACCTACTAACGCTGCGAACTGTTCCATTGCAGAAAACTATTGCTGTATTTACTATTTTCTTTTTAAAATAATAATAATAATAATAATAATAATAATAATAAACTTTATTGACATCAGTCAAATGTCACTATTATTAATTTGAAGTGATAAGTTTTCTGACAGTGACATTTACTGTCAGTTACATTCATTTGAAAAATGAACTGTGTAACAAAGGAACAGTTTTTATCTTAGGCTTCGCGACTACTAAAAAAAATTTTTTAAATTTATCTGTAAAATATATAGAAAAAGTATTAATGTATTCCTGTAGAAAATTCAATAATCTATAATTTTCATAAGACATAAAATTCGAAAAAATGGCATTTAATGGTATTTTTTGAAGAAAAACTACTATGAGCTTCAGGTAAAGTGCCATTTCCGGTTATCCGATTTACACCAAAATCTAATATCTTCTTTTCATATTAGAATAGGATAGAAATACAAGGTTTCAGAATTTACTGAATGATAGTATTTGAGTTAGAGCGAAGACAAAATCCATACACATACATACACACATCTACACATACATACAGACACACATACACACACATATACAGACATCATCGTGAAAATGTTAAAAATGGATTCTAGGGACCTTAAAACGTGGTCATTTACTAAAATCTCGATATGAGATTTTTAGCACGATCCCTATACCCTTACCAAGGATAGCGGGAGGTATAAATCTGTTGTGACCAGCGCAATACCTCTCGCCATTTTCATTTTATGTTATATAAGTATTGTGGCTCAAACATCCACCCACACACACATACACACACACACACCCACACGGACATTATCGTAAAAATGTTATAATCGGATTCTAGGGACCATAAAACGTGCTTATCCACTAAAATCTGGATATGCGAATTTTAGTATGATTTCAATACCTCTCTAAGCGACAAGTAAAAACATGCCCATAGTGTGTTTCTACAAAATTATAAAATCTAATTCCTAAAATCCTAAATAATGACGTCATTTAGGGCTTATAAATTTAGGATCTAGATATTAGGGTTGTAAAGTGCAATTTCGGACACAGACTAAGTTTCAGCATTTTCAGACAGTTGATGAAAATTTCAGTAGATAACATTTTTGTCGGCTGCTGAGTGTTTTGAAATTTTAAATGGTGTTGAAAACTTAATACGAAGGTAGCTTAAAAGTTTCTAACTTCTCTGAATTCAAAATTAGATTCACCCTTTTAGAAATAAATTTCATTTTAACACTTTATAACTTTTGTATTGTGGAAAACAAAATATTTACACTAAACAACCCTAAATGAAAACAATGCTATTTATTTTTAAAAATATAAAGGTAACTCTAAAATAGTGGGATTCTGAAGCTAAAAGAAAACGATTTAATTAAACTTGCTTCTACCGGAAAGTGTACCATTTAGCCAGAATTCTGCTTCAAAGTTTTTCGAAAAAAAAATTGCTTATAATAACAGAATGCTTTATTCGATTTGGATCAAATTTGTGTAATTTGTGATATCTGATATGGTTCACACAGAAAATAATAAAACCTGAGTGTCTACACCGTGAATTTTTACCTTCCGTCACCTTTAGGTAAGGAAGGTATTATCTTTGGTAAAAAATTTCGATGGTGAGTTTTTAATGAATAAGCACGTTTTAGGGTCCCTAGAATACGAATTTACTATTTTTAAGATGATGTCTCTCTCTCTCTCTCTCTCTCTGTGTGTGTGTGTGTGTGTGTGTGTGTGTGTGTGTGTGTCCGCGTGTGTGTGTCCATGTATGTGTCCGTGTGTGACAAATTTTTCTCCGACGATAACTCCAATACTACAATTCTAAAAATTATAATCATCCATATGAAGAGCTGATTAGATGTTGGTTATAATTGATCCACCGGAAGTACCCTTATTTGAAGTTTTTAACAGTTTTTCTCGAAAAAACGCAGTTAAATATCATTTTTCGACATTTTGTGATTATCAATATGAAAGAATATCTTATTCTCTATACGGTTTGATTATACATTTTCCTTCATATTCAATAGATATAGAGTTATAGAGACATTAAGAGAGAAACTTTCAAAAATCGGTCAGCCTTGCTAAAATTATGGAAACAGCAGATATATTCAAAAAAATTTAATTGACAGATGTCAGTGTCAAATGCAAAACCATAGTTGAAAGTATAGGGTCAGAAAGTTATTTGTGAATGTGATAGAGTGTTCCTCGCAAGTGACTTGCAGTTGCGCCTCGCCTCAAGATTTTAATTTTCAATGCCGGAAGTACGAGAAAGGCCAAAGAAAAGATGGAAGGACTGTGAAGCAGAAGATTTGAGAGAGCAAGAATTGTGTGAAGAAGGTGCGTTGGAGAGGAATGAGTAAAAGAAAAGAGTAAGAAACAGCGACCCCTAATAAAATAGGGAAAGGAACTTTCTGTATGGAATTTGCAAAAAATAGTGTGTTCGTGTTACAATTTTACATGATATACAGAATATTTTTCAAGGGACTTTGGTATGGGAAATACATCAAATTGACGGAAGGTTTTGTGCTGGCCACAACAGATTTTTTAAAATTAATTTAATCTAGCAGTCTATCCAAATGTCAAACAACTAATTTTTAATGACAGTAACAATTGTTTATGGGTTGTCAAAAATTTCCTTCACAATATTCTAAATTTAGTGCTCGGCCTAATGGTATTTTACTACCATTTTTATAAATAAGACGATTACATATCTTAGTTTACTCCTAAACAAGTTGAGAAGATTGACAACTCGTTACTGTCATTAAAAATTAGATGTTTGGCATTTGGACAAACTGCTGTATGAACCGTAACAGATATCACAAATTACACACAGAGAGAAAAGTTTACTATTGAATGTATCTTTCTGAAAAAAATAATTTCAAGTTATCGGCGTGGTCATTAAAAAGTTACGGTCTAATCAATGTTGGGACACCTAAGTTTCATACACTAGTGGTTCACTAATAATAACAAGTATCATCTTAAAAGATGACATAACCATATAAACTGTCATAGCAAATTTCATCCAAATCGAATAAAGCGTTCTGTTATTATAAGCAAAATTAATTTTTTTTCGAAGAACTTTGAAGCAGATTTCTGGCTAAATGGTACACTTTCCGGTAGAAGCAAGTTTAGTTAAATCGTCTTATTTTAGCCTCAGGAATCTGTGGTTAAGCCATGTCCCCCTATTTTAGAAACACCCTGTATATTCCAAGCAATATAATGATAATCTGCTGGCATATTAAAATGTTTAAATTGTGAATTACAAATTATTAGTACGTTACTTTTTTATCCTGTAGTATATTGATATCCTTTGAAATATGAAAAAATTAATATAAAACTTTTAAGATCAAAGACATCAGTTCTTCAACTTTAACATTCAAAACTCTTTGAAAAACTAATTCTTACTTTTCTGTACAAGTTATTAAAGGGTTATTAACTACCCTGTTCTATATTAGGAATGTTTAGATTAAATATTTTTGGCTGCAAATATTAAAATATATTTCTTCAGCTTTATATAAAAAGTGATACAGAAGAAACAATTTGAAACGAAGGTTATAATTAAGGAAAAATTACAATCGCTCGTTTTTTGTTTCATGGCTAGGTAGATAACATGCAAAACCACCCTCTTAATTTATTACGGTAGAGAGTACTAGGCGATGTTTACTTTTATAAAATAAAACATCAAGAATCAAGAAGAAATTTATCATAACGGCGTCTGAAAAATGAAAACAAAAAATAATATAAGTGATCAATCAAATGTGACATATTCGTTACACATAGTTAATTATAAAACTAGGAGTATATTTTGTTTACTTTACGAGAATACATTGATTGATTTTAAAAGTTTCAGACTTAAGATGCATATTTTATGTTTTATCTTTTAAAATATTAAGATTTTTCAACAAATTTTATACAATGGAAGCAAAAGAAATATACTGGCAACAGCACAGGTATTACTTTTATAAATGATTTTTAATATATTAACGTCAAAATTAAAAAAGTAATCAATTACATTTTTACCTCCCGCTACCCTAGGTAAGGGAGGTATAGGCATTTTTACAATGATGTCTGTAGGTATGTATGTGTGTGTGTGTGTGTGTGTCTGTGTGTCTCTGTGTGTGGATCTTGTGGACACGATTAATCAAATACTATCAATCAGAAAAATTTGAAATTTTGTATACCCATTCTATACTAATATGGGAAGTGGTCATTAGTTTTTAGTGTATATCAGATAACCAGAAGAATGATTTATACAAGCTTTTAACAGTTTTTCTTGTAAAAAATTCATTGAATATAATTTTTTAGCAACTTTTACTAATTAAAATTGAATATAATGGTGCAATCTTCAATTCTACGATAATAACATTTAGTAAATAACTCTAAATAACTTTAAATATGAATATATAATATAATTTATTTTCATGTATCATCTAGCCTATGCGTCAAACAAAAACATAATTTAATGACAGTTTTGACATATTTAAACAAATGTCATTGACAGGAAGCAATTATATTAAAATTAATAATGAAACCGTGTTAAGTAGAATATAATAGTAAAATATTTAATTAAGGTTTGTAAAAATAATATATTTTCCATCATACATAAATGTTCGATGTACAGGATGATCTGATTTAAAATGTACGGCGAAGAATTGACAAAGATTGCGTTTTAGAGCACCTGGAAGATGATGCTGATTTTTATAAGAATGTGTGTGTGTGACGATTTTTCCTTAAAGCCTATTAAAATATGATCCAAAACTTCTCAAATTTGGTAGTTAAAACTCATATATGATTTGAAACAACATATTAGATTTTAACCATATATGATAAATCGGACGTAGTACTTAATTTGGAGCTCTACCAGATTTTTGAGGAAAAACATTAAACAATCCAAAATTTCGTATTAAAGACTTTTCTATTTATTGGACAACAAATTAGATTTTATTTACAAACGATTAACCGGAAATGATACTTTACTTAAAGCTCACTTCTATTTTAAACATGGAATTGGCGGGAGGTCATGTGTTGGTCACATCAGATTTTTTTACTTCTCGCTAAGAGAGGTATTGGATTCATGCTAAAAATCGTATATTCAGATTTTAGTGTATAAGCCCGTTTTAAGGTCACTAGAATCTGATTTTAACATTTTTGCGTTTATGATGATGATGATGGCGTGTGTGTGTGTGTGTGTGTGTGTGTGTGTATGTGTGGATGTTGTAGACACGGTTTCTCAAATTCTAACATTTTTACAATGATGTCTCTTTCTCTCTCTCTCTCTCTCTCTCTGTGTGTGTGAGTGTGCATGTGTGTGTGTGTGTGTGTGCGTGTGTGTGTGTGTGTGTGTGTGTGTGTGGTTTTGGTGAAAATTGGACAACCGGAAATAGTAGTTTCTTAAAAAAAATCTTCTAGATATATTTTTTTAAATTTATATTATTACAAATATTAAAGAATATAATAGTATATTATGTGGCAAGTGTGTGAAGCTGATGTTTTTACATGAGGGTGGAGATTGCGACACGAGCCGAAGGCGAGTGTTGCAAACCACCCTAATGTAAAATAGGCTTCACACACGTGTTACATACTATACTTTTTCTACGACCTTGCAATAAAATATATTTTTTCTTCACATTGTCATTCTTTTAACGTAAAGCCTCTGTATTATCGACTTGTGTAACCATAGTTACCAACGTTACGGGTGTTTAACAGCTTTGTTTTATTAAAATACAATTCAGGTTGTAATAGTTAAAATAACGAACGGTGCGTGAAATGTTACTTCACGCACTGTGTGCAAAAAATCAAACTTCACACATAAAAATTGATACGTGAAGTACTCACTTCACGCACGGGAGTATATTATATTTATACATAAGAAATGTAAATAAAAGAAAAGGTAGATGATGTTTTCGACCTATATTACATAGAGTTTTCTCTAAATTGTACATAGATGGTAGGACTTACTAAAACTATTTAATACCTCATTAAGTGAACGCTATATTAGTATAGTCAAAACCGTAAAACTAATTGCTTATGTGAAGGCACCTTTAGTATCTAGGTACCGTGGTTTGAAGACGTACACTACTACTTCACATACGAAACGGGAAACGCACAATACATTTGTGGTTTGAATTAACACATTCAGTGTCCGTGAATTTACTGACCATCAGCCTTTGGCGTAGGTGTTGGGTATTGCTCAATTACAACTTAACTCTAAGCATCGAAGCGTCGAACATTGTTCTCGTCAAGTTAAACGAACCGGTCATTCCGGAAATCTGTCCATATTACTTCTGATTCGATGGACAAAACACCACCGGACAAAATAAACCACAAGACATGAGTTAAATGCTACGAACCACAACTAACTATAAGCTCGAACTCCTTGCTTGCAGAAATTTGCATTAATTAAAAGGAAAATTATTACTGAAATATATTCACTAGACTAAAAAAAAAATCAACTAAGTTCTACTATCAGTGATGTAAAGAATTTTGAAATATGTATATTGAGCTGTCCTAGAAAAAATTAGAATTTTGAGTATTTTAAAATTATTTTAGTGGAATTAGATAAAACTTTGTAAATAATACATTATGAAAAAGTGAAATTGTTCGACTCATAATTGGTTTAATATGCTTTTAAAGTAAATAAATTAAAAATATGTGTAAAACTGAAGCAAATAATGTTGAAATAAACAAATGATACACTATAATAATTTTTCATTTGTTTCTTAATAATTTTCAATTTTTTCACCCCAAAAAATTAATAAATCAACTTTTATCCATGTGTAAAACAAAAGAATGTAGACTTGTTATACAGGGTGTTCTAAAAATGGGTGAAAAGCTTCAGGTAGAACGATTCTTTGATTAATTCTGAGTCGATAATCCTAATGCAAAAAATTTGTACGGCCCTTCATAAAGCCGCACGAAGCCATCAAACTTGTAAATGTGCAAATAGAACTAAACGATTTTTTAATAATCTTTTACGTAATATCATTGCTCTTTACATTCTAGAAGAATTGTATAAATTTGATGTATGTAGCTAAACGTTTGATATCAAATCTTTAAAATTTTAACTCTTCTAAAATAGAATTTTTTTAATTTGAATACGTTCGCCAACCATGTATAAAACAGTTTTTTGTTTGAAACAGAAATTATAAATAATTTGTCAAATTTTGACGTTTATTAGTTGATGTTTGATTTTATAATTTATTTCTTTTTTGTATGGTAAATGAAACATTGGATAATTTGAATGTATACCTTTAACGAATACGCTGATATGTTTATGGTATATGAATTTTGTGACGGGAATGCGAACTTGACAAAAGAAGAATATGAAGCACGATACCAAAACCGGCGGCACCGCGAATCTTATTATTGACCATTATAATTATTATTATTTTTGTTATTTTCATTACTACATAAATACTCAAAATATCGTTTAAATTGATTTTTTTTTTAATTAATAAAGCAAAGCTGGTATCTTAAGTAAATAAATTCAATTCCCAATTTGAATTTCCACTGAGTGTACATATGTCAAAATAATGTTGACATAAAAATCATACTGATTTGCATAGCTACCTGATAACAACTATAACAGTTTGATTCGGTGTTGCCAAATTTACATTTCATTTAAGTAGCTCGTGTGGCTTTACGAAGGGCCGTACAATTTTTTTGCAAAAGGATTATCGACTCAGAATTAATCAAAGAATCGTTCTACCTGAAGTTTTTCACCCATTTTCAGAACACCCTGTATATCGTTGAAAAGTTTATGAAATAAGCAAAAAGATGAGACTATTTTCAATATAGGTTGCCATTTAAAAATTCATAAGTTTTTCTCTAACTACTGTAATAAATAAGTTATGAAATATTTTCGAAATAAGCGAAAAACAAGTTTTTGCCTGTAGCTCAGAAACAAAAAAAGATCGAAAATTCCTGAGGTAACTATTAAACATTTTTCAAAAAGTTGACCCTGGAATGTGTAAACGATTTTGCTCTAATCAGTAATATTTCCCGAGATACCCTAAAAAGCATCGAAAATGAGACAGCCTGTACAGTTACAGTTTATGTTACATTTTTAATAATAATACGTTCTGTTTTCATTTTGTACTGTAAAGGCACCCCCGTGTGCACGCCTATGTTTTTAAATGATCCCATTATAAAGAAATTTATGCGAGAAAATAATGTTAGAAATTTGAAACTACAATTGTATTTTATTTCCCAAAACAGTAGCAATATATCAGCCCTCGTTGTTCATTTATTTTTCACAGCACACTTATCTTGTTAATTATAAAAATAAATCTAAGTAGACTATTAAAAGTTGCAGACAACAATGGCCGTAGATTGTCCTGGTTTCGGATAAAAACTCTTGGCCGAACTTGGAGATCAGTGAATTTGTTCGCTAACAGATAAACTGGAAATTCAGACAGCAAGTCTACACAAAAGGAAATTACTTCCCTTCTGTAAACGCGTAATCGGCATCGGTTGATCGGTAATCGAACCGGTACCGAAAGTTTACACTCCGGTGGTTATTTCATTTCGCAGTAATATTCAGACAAATTGGAAGTCGCAAATTTACATGAAATGCAAGGAAATTTATGCTGAATTAAAGGTTAGGTTTTGAATTTAATTTTACGAAATTATTGTCATGTTTCACAAGATTTCAAGATTTGAATCAATCTCCGGTCATTTTCCAGATGTTGGTCTATCCCAGTTAGTAACCACATTATTGGAGCTCATCAGGATGGTGTAATTGTCTTTTTGCCCTCCTGACGTTAAATGGGAAATTTACAATTGTATACACAGCAAGTGTAACCTACATTTTACGCTTACTGTGTTGTAACTTGTCTAACTATGCGGTAAAATAATTAAAATACACTGTACGTTTATGGGCATTTAGAAAAGAAATCATCTTTACTATAATAAAGTTCATGTAAAAAAGTACTACCTACTTAAGTTATTTTTTTACTTTAACATTTCCTGTATTTAAAATTAATTTATACAAACCAAAATCACAGCGGCGACATCTGTTATTATTGTAAAAATCCGCCGTTACCGACATAGTCACCGATCGATATACCTGTCAAATACGCGAGGCGAACATTGCTGAAAGTGAAATGTCAAATATCGACACCTACCTATTATTTATTACGAAGAAAACATGAGCAAATAAATATATTATCAGTCAAAAACAACATCTATTATTACAAATAAATTTTTGCTAGAAGAAGTATTCTAATGAAGGTAAGTAAAATCAAATTTGGAAATTGACTTAACCCCAGTATTTTAAACTAACCCTTTTCAGAAGTACAACCTATCTCATTGAAAAAAGTGATTTTCATTATCGTCGGCCAAAAAATTTGATACAATTCTCGTGCGTGAAGTATTTTACGGCGCTCCAGCTAATAAGGCACTCGCCTTAAGGGCTCGTGCTATTTCTTTGCAGAGACAATGGCAGATTCCACGATTTTTTTATTTTTACCTCTCGCTAAGAGAGGTATTAGATTCATACTAAAACTCGCATATTCAGATTTTAGTGAATAAGCACGATTTAAGGCCCCTAGAATCCGATTATAATATTTTTACGATGATGTCTGTGTGTGTGTGTGTGTGTGTGTTTGTGTATGTGGATGTTGTAACCACAGTTTCTCAAATACTGTAAGACTTAAAAAATATTTAACTGCATTTTCCTCAATCTGACATTCCTGGGAAGAGCTGATTAAATTTTGATAACAAATAGACAACCGGAAGTAATAGTTTCTTTAAAAAAATCTTCTAAATATAATTTTTTGGAAATTTTTGTTATTACAAATGTTGAAGAACATAAAATTTTACATCTGATAAATTTAAAAATTTTATTATATCTTGATTTAGAGATAAAGGTACTGTAATATATAGAGTAATGTAATCGCAGTGGCTACGGCACTAAGGAAACAAGTTGACAAATTCAAATGTTTATAACATAGTTTGTAAATGGCAGATGTCAGTGTCAAAAATCAACAGTTTTAGTGACATTCCGAAAGCTTTTTCTGGGAAGTACATTTAATCTTTCTCATTATTTTATTAATTAAATATTTAAAATTGTAGGTAAAATGCATATATCCATTAGAAATACCACCAATCTTGTTAATAAATTGGAAGAATCACGGACATTTAGTAACTTCCTCATACTATGAAAAATAGATATAATGGAGTATTCCATCATAACAAAAAAATTAGAAAAATTTTAATTTAACTTAAAGTATGGCTCAATAAATAATAGTTAAAACAATGAAAACATTTTTTAAATAATTACTTTACGAGATATTTCACATTTGCTAAACGGGCAAATTGACGTCATACAATTGTTATCTGTGTGAGAAAGACAAGTATAGGGGGAATGTGACGTTACACTGATTTTTCGAAAATAAAATACTGTTAAACTAGGAACAATTAAGTTTTTTTAATATTATGAATTGCTTTAAAACTGAATGAAGTTTTATTTAAAATAATAAAAAAAAATGAGTGGAATACCCCATTAGAAATATATGTGTGCAGAAGACATGTTAAATACAATAAAAAATCAATATTTGGGTAAAGTTCTGTATTTTTTTTTGTTATAAAACGACGGTTCGATAGCGAAGTGCAATACAATACTTATATAACATAAAATGGAATTGGCGGGAGGTCTTGTGTTGGCCACAATATTTTTTTTTTTAAACTTGCAGTAAAGAATACGGTGCAACAGATTCTTAAACATCAGCAAGTAAAGTTTGTAGACTCTAAGTGGTAACTAAGTGCATTTACTTTGAGATTTCCTTTCCAAGTCTCATTACACGTTAGGGGTTGCTCACCCTCTTAAGAGGGAAGTGAACTGCCTTACGTGTCTAGAATTTCAATTGACGAAACAAGCGAGAACGCAAACAGACTTGCTGTTGTGATAATTTCTAATTTAAAGAAATTCAGGTATAAAACTTGTGGGGTATTCCACCATAACAAAAAAATTGAAAAAAATCCACTTTAACATAAAGTATGGCTCAATAAATAATAGTTAAAACAATGAAAACATTTTTTAAATAATTACTTTACGAGATATTTCACATTTCCTAAAAGGGAAAATTGACGTCATACAATTGTTATCTTTCTCTCGCAGCGTACTCAGAGCAGTGTGTGTGAGAAAGACAAGTATAAAGGAAATGTGACGTTACACTGATTTCTCGAAAATAAAATACTGTTAAACTAGGAACAATTAAGATTTTTTAATACTATGAATTGCTTCAAGACTGAATGAAGTTTTATTTAAAATAATAAAAAAAATCTGTTGTGGCCAGCACAAAACCTTCCGTCAATTCGATGTATTTTGTACAAATCCCATACCAAAAGGTCCTTGGAACAGATTCTATATAATATCATGTAAAATCGAACACGAACACATACTATTTTTTTACAAATTCCATTCCAAAAGTTCATTTGAAAAGGTTCTATAAATCCAATAAAATTATAACATAAACTAAGTAATGTCCTTCCATCTTCTCTTTGGCCTTTCTCTGCATGTCACTTGCGAGCAACACTATGACATATCAATTTTAGATCCTACACTTTTTTCCATATTTGGTTTTGCACTTGCAACTGACATCTGTCAATTAATTTTTTTTTTATAATTATGTCAGCTGTTTCCATAAATAGCAAAGCTGACTAATTTTTGAGAATTAATTTCTTTATAATGCTTTAAATTTACATCTATTGAATATGAAGGAAAATGTATAATCAAACTGTATAGAGAAGAGTATTTTCTTTAATATATATAATAATAAAATGTCAAAAAATAATATTTCACTGCGTTTTTTTAAGAAAAACTGTTAAAAACTTCAAATAAGGGTACTTCCGGTGGATCAATTATAATCAAAATCTAATCAACTCTTCATATGGATGTACAGAAGAGGAATACGAAAGAATTATAATTTTTAGAATTGTAGTATTGGTGTTATCGTCGGAGAAACATTTGTCACACACGGACACACATACATACACACACACACACACGGACATACATACAGACATCATCTTAAAAATAGTAAATTTGTATTGTAAGGACCTTAAAACGTGCTTATTCATTAATAACTCACCACCGAATTTTTTGACCAAAGACAATACCTTCCTTACCTATCGGTGACGGAAGGTAAAAATTGAATGGAATACCCCATTGTGTATCTTAAAATTTTTACTTACTAACTGGAGGTACCAAACTCTATGGTTCGTACCACGATCACGGTTTTAACTAAAACACTGTTTTAAAAAATATCAAATTCAAATTTCAATATGTTATGTCACCCTTATGTTAGAATATCGATTTATTTAAAAATATTTGTTAGAATACAAACTATGTTCTGCTTTAAAATCATATTTTGATAAATTTGATAGTATTTATTATTATTATTATTATTATTATTATTAAATAACGAAATTTGACATTTCTTAAAACAATGTTTTAGTTAAAACCGTGATCGCGGTACGAGCCAAAGAGATTTAACTGCCATATTTATATTTTAAAGTTATTGTTTAAAAGCGTTTTGTACCTTTTGTATCATAGAAATCAACCACTCCTCAATTTTCAATTTAATTATTGTTTTCCTTCCGACACCTTTAGGTGAGGAAGGTATTGTCTTTGTCAAAAATAACGGTGGTGAGTTTTTAATGAATAAGCTAGTCTTAAGATCCTTAGAATACGATTTTAATAGTTTTACGATGATGTCTAAATGTGTGTGTGTGTGTGTGCGTGTGTTTGAGAGAGAAAAAGAAAATTCCTCCAACGATAAGTCCAATACTACAATTCTAAAAATTATGATTCTTTCGTATTCCTCTTCTTTACATCCATATGAAGAGCTGATTAGATTTTGGTTATAATTAGACAACCGCGGAATGGTCGATTTCTATACGTAAGTATAGTTTTGATTTAATTTGTATTTTCTGTTTTCTATATGCTTATTATTTTCTACATGAATATTTCTCTATTGCGATAAATATTTTCGTTAAGAAAACATTTTTTATTTATTCGTTATCGATGCGTGAAAAATAGTGAAAGTTCTAAATAAGATATAAAGGGCAAAATTCTTTCAAAATGACGTAATATGATGGATCGGTTTTCTTATGTTTTAAGTGAAAGGTGACATCTTAAAGACGATAAATTCTTACCAAATTAGGCTTTATACCTTTTACATTGTTATTTTGTTGACGACTTCATATATATATTCACAATCATTATAGTAATATACCGATTCTTAATATTTGGAAGTTGGGGAATACGTCGTTCCTAACTTTAATGACAATCTCTTGGGTTGTAAATAACAGATTTCACTTCCATCCTTTGGGTTGGAAATGTTTATGTAGAGGTTGCCTAGCAACATTGTTATAGATCCTTATAATAAAGTAGGCTAAACAAATTTTAGGAGAGCTGTCAAAAATATTAATAATATTAAAGGTTATAACTCATTGATTTATTTTGAAAATTTAAATGAGGATGATTGTGAATAAAATATTATACATAACCTCGGTGGGAGGTTCATCACAGGCCCGCGCTTTATCTCACCTTAAGGCTTCGCCACTCGGAAACATACATAAGCCCTCGGCTGTAAAGAAACATCTCTCATCTCGGATGTAATATATTACTTACCTTCTGTCACCTTTAGGTAAGGAAGGTAAGTATTGTCTTTGGTCAAAAAATTCAGTTGTGAGTTTTAAATGAATTAGCACGTCATAGGATCCCTAGAATACGATTCTACTAGTTTTACAATGATGTGTATGTATGAATGTATGTGTGTGTGTGTGACAACAATTTCTCCGACGATAATGATATTTATAATTATAGATACCCTTCAGAAATACCGCCAATCTCATCAATGAATTGGAAGAATCTCGAACATTAGAAGAATAAGAGTGAATAGAATGAATTAAAAAATATAATAACATATAAAGAAGATATGTGCTTTTGTGTGTATCACACTTATATAGCCTAATAAAGAAATGGCGAGCGGTCCTGTGCTGGCCACAACAGATTTTTGCCTCTCGCTAAGAGAGGTATTGCATTCATACTAAAATTCGCATATCCAGATTTTAGTGAATAAACACGATTTAAGATCCTTAGAATTCGATTATAACACTTTTAAAATGATGTCCGATGTACAATACTTACAGGCCTATTCTGTAAAACATTCGCTTAACGAATCGTTATCATAACGATAATCGTTGTTATGAAAATCGTTATTTGTATTTTACGAAAATCGTTATTTTTGTATTCTGTAAGATCGATCGTTAAAAAATTATCGTTGAATTTAATTGATAACGAAATCGTTATAATTTTTTTGCGATTGGTACTATTGTTTACTCAATTCACTATTAAAACTGACATTTAAATTTCATTTTGAAAATTGTTGGTGGAGATTTATATTATTATTTCATTTTATTAATGGCTATTTATTATTATTCTCTATTATAATAGATATGGATAAGAAAACGAGGGGCTCAAAAACTACAAAAGAACAATATGAATATTAGACTTTCTTGCAAGTAATGTCGCTCGAGAACAAATAAATATTATCCAGAGAATCCAAATCAGATTGGAGAAGCATATGCTGAATTAGCTAGGGGATTAAATGCACTCAGTAAAATAAAGCATATGTAAAAGTATGATTAATATAGAGTACTTTTAGTAGATTTGGTATAACAGTTATCCTTGTATTTGCTTCTAGGAATGGCAACAGTTCAGTAAAATCACTTGTGGCGGCTCTTGATAATCTAAATAATTTTCTAAAATTTTCCTCTGGGATAGTGAAAGGATCACTTTTATCTCTTAAAGCCCTATGAATGTTTCGAAGATTTTTTTCTGTTAAATATATGTATATAGTAAATTTGGAACATAATCTGACATATTTTTAAAATATATAATTACCTTTCATTATTTTCTTCGAAAAAGTGAAGAAATAATAATAATTCGGGATCACCATTCATTATAACGGCATTTAATATTTCAAGAATATTGAAATGTGATTGAAATGCAACAAATCGTTAACATAACGACCAGTTAATTCTTTTCGTTAAAAAATAACGATTTTACGAAAATCGTTATCATCTTGTCGTTATGAACAATTGAATTTTTGCTTACAGAATACCACTTTAACGATTATCGTTATTTTAACGATATGACGATTCGATATATTTGATAACGATCTCTTACAGAATAGCCCTCTTATATAGCCTAATATGGAAATGGCGAGAGGTCTTCTGCTGGCCACAACAGATATTTTACTAAAGTTTGTGTGCGCCATTTTCGCACATCCCCCTCTTACTTCCTACATCGAGAGATAAAAAATATAGTAGAAACCCCATCAAGAACCCACTTTATTTTCTCGCTTGTTTTCGCTGAAACAAAGTGCATATTATTCTCCGCATAATTAGTAATTCCTGTAACAGATCTGCGCCATCTACTTTAATGATTAGCTATAAATTTTTCCGGGCTAATGTGGTCGTACAAAGCATCGATACTGTTTTCCCGTTAATAACACTTTTGCAAACACTTGTGCGGAGGAGATGTAGGTCACAACACAAAATGGCGTCGATATGACACTTACTTACCCGCGGATTCTTCGCAAAAACACTTGACTGCGTGTAAGCCATCGTAGCCTACTATAAAGCCAAGTTATTACACATACAGAGAGACAACGACTCATTGTCAACAGAACAATATACGATAGAAGAGAGTACTTATTTTCTACTATGTATTCAATGTGTTTACAATGTTACTGGGATGTAAAATTGTTCAATTATGTACAGAATGTAAATCGAAAAGTGTTAACATGGGAAATCAGTTTATCTTTGCACAAAAGTTACCGAATTATTTTATGCAAAAATAATTTAAATAAAAGTTGAACGGCCGGTTTCATAATAAATATAAACTCACTTTTCTTTTAAAGTTTTATCTAAAAGTGAAAAAAATTTGTTGTGGCCAGCACAAGACCTCTCGCCATTTCCATATTAGGCTATATAAGTATTGTACATATTTAACATTAGGGCTGTTGCAAGAATTTTTATATGACTTCTAAGTATTAAATTTGAAAAGATATTGTTCTTTAAAGAGCCTCAAATGTGAGAATATCACGAAATATCCTTTAGATATTTTATAATTAATTTTTGAAATTTGGATAAAATTTTGAATAAGTCACGTGATCTGAAACAGAATGTGACGTCAGAGCACATACATCTTCAGCGGTTCTAAGGTGTCAAGTGTATTGTCAAAGTTGTCAAACAAGTGTCAAATAAGAATCACGACCAGAACTTTAAAGTAAAATATATTATTAATTTATATAATAAATTCAGTTATTAAATTTTATTTTACCTCAACTCTTTAACACCCCTTATTTCGGTAGCAGTAAAACAATCGTTCTGATATAAATTCAGCCATCATCCAGCTATCGACCTTCGGTTAATTGTCCGATTTAGCTTGAGTGTGCTTTGAATTAGCCATTATTACTTTAATATTCATTTGCAATGTCAGCGTCAAATGTCAAATTAAAAGATTTTGTTATTAACATGTGACAAACTTTAGCCTACGTTTATTTATATAAATAATATGAATAAACGTAGGTGATGGAAAAACTATTTTCCTATTGGCTATTAATGATGTAATGTATGTGCTTCTACGTCACATGAGTGGGGGGTAGTTTTTCAAGACGCCAATCTTTTTATTTAATTATTTCCACAAATAACAACAAATTATTAAAATAAAAATTATTACCAAGAAAATCATTCCATAAACTTTCATTTAAAATAGTTTTTGAAAAATGTGAAATAGGCTCTTTCTGATACACGCAAAAACACTATCTTCTTTATATATTTTTTAATTCATTCTATTCACTCTTATTCTTCTAACGTTCGAGATTCTTCCAATTCATTGATGAGATGGCGGTATTTCTGCAGGGTATATGTAATATAATGTATCTATAATTATAAATATTTAATTAATAATAAAATAAGAAGTATTAATGCCCGGTTGCAGAAACTTACGCTTATTTCAAGTTTTTAACAGTTTTTCTTAAAAAAAACGCAGTTAAGCATTTTATGTTTTATAAATATTAAAGAAAATGCTCTTCTCTATACGGTTTGATTATACATTTTCCTTCATATTCAATAGATATAGAGTCAAAGCATTATAAAGAGATAAGAGATTAAAATTTTCAAAACTCAGCTTTGCTATTTATCATGGAAACATCTGATATATGCAAAAAATTCTACTTGACAGATGTCAGTGCCAAGTGCAAAATCATATATGGCAAGTATAGGATCAGAATGTCGGGAGTACAAGGAAGGCGAAAGAGAAGATGGAAGGACTGTATAGCAGAAGACTTGAGAGAGGAAGAACTGTGTGTAGAAGATGCGTTGGACAGGAATAAGTGAAAGAGAAGAGTAAGAAACAGTGATCCCTAATAATAACTGGAGAAAGCTGAAGAAGAAAGAAGGAATTGTCAAGTGCAATTTACATAGTGTATGTTCATGTTATAATTTTATTGGATTTATAGAATCTTTTTAAAGGAACTTTTTTATAGCATTTATCCATTTTCAATAGTTTTATATCTAAAAATTCACACATTATTATGTATTACTACCAAGTTTATATCTCTACCCATTTTTGAATTATTCTCCAAAAGTCAATTTACCCCAAATTTAGATAAAAACTACAAAATTTTCAAAAATCTAATTATTTTCATAACTACAATAATTTCAGCTGTCTTAAATTACTGAACAATCTAAAAATGCTTACACTTACGTAACATTCTCTTTACAATCAAATAATATTCCTACCAAGTTTATATCTTTACCCATTTTTGAATTATTGCCTCAAAAGTCAATATACTCCACATTTAGATAAATACTTCAAAATTTTCAAAAATCTAATTCTTATGTATCTAGATACTTCTCAATGCGCTGATTCCAAATTTTGAAACCGCAGGTCGATATCTCTTTTCGTTTTTGATATGTTTAGATTCAAAGTTTTGCTCAAAACTGCCCATTTTTGAGTAATAACCCAAAAATGGGTCGATATATGAATTTAGCGACAACACCATTCGATTCTACGTGCAAAATTACATAAGTACACCAATTTTCAGAATTTTTGAACTCCGCATACAATCTCTAAAGCAAAATAACTGAAAATGGCCAAAAATCGCACACTGTAAAAAATTTCTCAGTAAAACTACTATAATTGTTATTGGCGTCCAAATTGCCTAAGTGAATTATAGTAAATTTACAGTTAAATATAATTTTGTCTACCATTTTTAAAATTACATAAACATAAATTCCATAAAAATTTTGATACATACTTAAGTAAATTTACATATTAATAATATGCATAATTTAAATTTAAATATAAATCATTTAAATTTAATATAATAAATTTAGAATTTGTCCATAATTCCTGTAAAAATAGAAACTAAAATAAAAGGAATTGAGTTTTTACATAGTTATTATAAAATTTGACAAAATTGATATAGAAATATTAACATATCACTGTAAAATTTCATATATTTATTGTAATATGAATATTACATTGTAGTTCTAGTAATTTTTTTTATATTTGTAAGGGTAAATTAGTAAATTTATATAATTATTTGCTATGTAAATGTAATTTTACATAGTTTATGTAAAATTTGTTATTGCATACATATTATAGTAAAAAATTACTATAACTTTTCGACAAAATCGCTATTATTTTTTACAGTGCAAAAATCTAAGGGATACCCCTTACGATTTTTTCAGATTTTGGCCATTTTCAGGGGTTTTCAAACTTTTATTCATAAAAAATGAACCAGTTGGACAAAAATTATGAAAATTGCTATACTTATGTAAATTCATATCTCTACCCATTTTTGGGTTAATACCCAAAAATGGGCAGTTTTGAGCAAAACTTTAAATCTAAATATCTCGAGAACGAAATGAGATATCGACCTGCGGTTTCAAATTTTGGAATCAGCGCATTGAGAAGTATCCAGACACATAGAAGAAGAATTAGATTTTTGAAAATTTTGTAGTATTTATCTAAATGTAGGGTAAATTTACTTTTGGGGAATAATTCAAAAATGGGTAGAGATATAAACTTGGTAGTAATATTATCTGATTGTAAAGAGAATGTTACTCCAATTTACTTTTAAAATTTTATCTAAAATAAGCGTAAGTTTCTGCAACCGGGCATTAATACTTCTTATTTTATTATTAATTAAATATTTATAATTATAGATACATTATATTACATATACCCTGCAGAAATATCGCCAATCTCATCAATGAATTGGAAGAATCTCGAACGTTAGAAGAATAAGAGTGAATAGAATGAATAAAAAAATATAAAAATATATAAAGAAGATAGTGTTTTTACGTGTAAAAATTAGATTTCTGAATTTTTTTAAGTTTTTATCTAAATGTGGGGTATATTGACTTTTGGGGCAATAATTCAAAAATGGGTAGAGATATAAATTTGGTAGTAATATTATCTGATTGTAAAGAGAATGTTACGTAAGTGTACGCATTTTTAGAGTAATGTATATTCATGTGATAATTGAAAATTTTATTGGATTTATAGAATATTTTCCAAGCATGGAATTTTGTAAAAAAATTGTATTATGTTCGTGTTACAATTTTATTGGATATATAGAATCTTTTCGAATAAAGTTTTGGTATGGGATTTGTACAAAATACATCAAATTAACGGAAGGTCTTGTGCTGGCCGTAACAGATTTTTTATTAATGAAAAACCCAACTGTATTATATGCTTTAACTGAATTTAATGTAAAGTTAACAACAAAAAATTATTGTACCTTCATGTAGAATGTAAGTATTTATTGTACAATTTGTAACTCCATCAAAATTTATTACTCCTGATGTAGATTATTATAGGCTTGTGTATTTTGCGTGATTCAAAATGCTTCTTTGCTTACTATTTTAAGTTGAATAATAATAAATTTTGCAAACGACTGTGGAAAAAGTATTTTTATTTATTTCTTTTTCCTTTGGGAATATACCTAACCAGTAATCGTAAATAATTTATCAAAATTATGAAACTTTTTTCATATAACTCTGAATTCAGTTATAGTTCTGATATTATCTCTTGTAACAAAAAACTTTTTGTCGTGTTTGTAGGGATGTATTTTTTTGTGTCACCTTCATATCTGTTCAATCAACATGTGAAATAAATGTCGAATGATGACTGAATTTATCGACAATGGCCTTTTCTCTATTGTTTGAGAGAATAATACATTTTTTTTTGTTAATAGCGTTTGAACTATCGAAAATAAAAAGAAAAAGGTGAGATAATTGTTCTGAAATTTTCCTATTGTTCATTTTTTTGTACAACTATAAATCGTTTTT
This sequence comes from Ophonus ardosiacus, assembly GCA_943142095.1. Classification (NCBI taxonomy): domain Eukaryota; kingdom Metazoa; phylum Arthropoda; class Insecta; order Coleoptera; family Carabidae; genus Ophonus; species Ophonus ardosiacus. Next base: position 4,641,834 of record OW964835.1, read on the forward strand.
TAATTGAGAATGAATAACACGGGGGTCACGCTAGAATTATTGATAATAAGTCTTATGGTTCATATATTTTAGAATTTTATATTAAATAAAAAAAATCTGATGTGGCCAGCACATTATCTTGCGTCAATTCCATATACAAAACCCATATCAAAAGTTCCATGGAAAAGTTTCTATATATTCAGTAAAATTGTAACACAAACATAAACTATTTTCTACAAATTCCATACCGAGAATTCCTTGGAAAAGATTCTATAAATCTAATAAAATTATAACACGAACATACACTATGTAAATTGCACTTGGCACTGACATCTGTCAATTAGAATTATATATCAGCTGTTTCCATGATTACAGCAAAGCTGGCTGATTTATGAAAGTTATAATTCTTTAACTCTATATCTATTGAATATGAAGAAAAATGTATAATCAAACCGAATAGACAATAAGATATTCTTTCATATTGAAAATCACATAAAATAACAAAAACTGATATTTAACTGCGGTTTTTCAGGAAAAACTGTTAAGAACTTCAAATAAAGGTACTTACGGTTGTTCAATGGGCCCATAAACCATAACAAAAAATAATAAAATGTACACTTTATCCTTAAAGTACTACTCAATAAATAACGATTAAGATAAAATAAATTTAAAATTACTTTGCGAGATTTTTGAATTTATTTTCAGAGCCACAGATGACGTCATACTATTGGTATCTTTCTCGCGCAGCCTACTATAGAAACTGGTGTGAGAAAGATAGCAATAAGTTTCTTTAAAAATCAAATGCAGTTATACAGAAAACAATTATGACTTTCTGATACAACGAATTGCTTCAAAATTAAACGAATTTTCATTTAAAATTATTTAAAAAAATTGGTTTATGGGTTCATTGTAACCAAAATCTAATCACTTTTTCATATGGATGTAAAGAATAGGAATACGAAAGAATCATAATTTTTAAAATATATTTTTGCCCTCCTGAAGTGTAATGGGAACTTTACAATTGTATACACAGCAAGTGTAACCTACATTTTACGCTTACTGTGTTGTAACTTGTCTAACTATGCGGTAAAATAATCAAAATACACTGGACGTTTATGGGCATTTAGAAAAGAAATCATCTTTACTATAATAAAGTTCATGTAAAAAAGTACTACCTACATAAGTTATTTTTTTACTTTAACATTTCCTATATTTAAAATTAATTTATATAAACCAAAATCACGGCAGCGACATCTGTCATTATTGTAAAAATCCGCCGTTACCGACACAGTCAAATATCGACACCTACCTATTATTTATTACGAAGAAAAGATGAGCAAATAAATATATTATCAGTCATAAACAACGTCTATTATTACAAATAAATTTTTGCTAGAGGAAGTACTCTAATGAAGGTAAGTAAAATCAAATTTGGAAATTGACTTAACCCCAGTATTTTAAACTAACCCTTTTCAGAAGTACAACCTATCATTAAAAAAGTGATTTTCATTATCGTCGGCCAAAAAGTTTGATACAATTCTCGTGCGTGAAGTATTTTACACGCACTCGAATGTAAATAACTATTAATATACCTTCAATTTGCTTTTATATTTTTAATCCCTTTCTTCATACAAAACTTTGAGCGTACAACTATTGCAATATACAAAAAGCTCTTACATCGCTTGTCGTAATCTTATACAAAAACAGTCTTCTGTGGTACGGTACGGTGTTAGTTTATCTTTAGCTTAGCTTTACTCCATCTACAAATTATCAGATTTACGTTTTGTATTTACGTTGAAGCTCCATGCACAAACGAAATTAATTTACGCGGTGAAGTACATTAACAAACAAGGAAACAAGATGTGTGTCTCCGCAAATGACATATTATACCTATCTAATGAAATTATTAATCCTCAACATTGTTAAAATCTCTTTGCGAAAGATGAGAAGAAGAAGAAGATTCCTTTTATCTACTCTGCTTTAAGAATGCAATGTAGCATGGTATAGGGACCACATTTCCTGGCTTGTGATTGGTGCAAACGAGAGTTATTTATGCAACAAGTGTAAAAAGTATAGTCTTATTTCACGAATAGGAAAGCGAATATGAGTGAAATAAGACACTTTTTTACTCGAGTTGCATACAAATTTTTTTTACGTCAGCAATAAAAGTGTGAAAAAAAGTGCCGTTACGTTTCATTATTTCACTCTGTAGCGTTAAAAAAAGTAACTTTTTTTCACACTTTTATTGTGTTAAAAAAAATACAGGGTGACCTATACGCATAAATGTGAGGAATGATAGTTTGTGATAGGTAATGACAGATAATGAAAAAAAAAAAAATAGTAAAAGTTGTTTATTTACGGAGATAACGAATAAAGTTTGAAATTATTTTAGTAACAATAAACTAATAAAAAATTAATTAACTAGGGTGCTGTGCATTAGTATCATAGCAATTGTTCGAGCCTCGGTTGCAAATGACCACTTTCTCTACCACGCTGCACCACTCGTAGAAAAATTTCTCGTCCCGGATGATGTTTTTGGGGAAACCTTTGTGCATAAAGGCGAGCTGCAACTACTGAATTTTGTTCTGCTTCTCCGTACCTACGCTAATAACATATCCATAAATACAAATACACGAAAGATTACGAAATTATGACAGACACGATTGAAAACAATTGCTATGACACTAATGCACAGCACCCTAGTTAATTAATTTTTTATTAGTTTATTGCTACTAAAATAATTTCAAACTTTATTTGTTATCTCTGTAAATAAACAACTTTTACTAATTTTTATTTTCATTATCTGTTATTACCTATCATTCCTCGCATTTATGCGTATAGGTCAAGAATCATCCTGTATAGTCTATTAATCTATACATCCATTTTAATGAAAAAAGTGTACTTTTTTAACAGACGTAAAAACAATAAAATCTGTTTTGGCCAGCTCAATACCTCTCGCCATTTCCATTTTATATTATATAAATATTGTATTGCACTTCGCTATCGTACAGTTATTTTATAACAAAAAAATTATATAAAGACCCAAATATTGTTTTTTATTGTATTTAACATGTCTTTTGCACACATACAAGTCTAATTTTATCTATTTTTCAATGTATGAGGAAATTCCCAAAATGTCAGAGATTCTTCCAATTTCTGATGGATATATGCATTTTACCTATAATGTTAAATATTTAATTAATAAAACATTAAGAAAGATTAAATGTACTTCCCAGGAAAAGCTTTCAGAATGTCACTAAAACTGTTGATTTTTGACACTGACATCTGTTATTTACAAACTATGTTATAAACATTTGATTTTGTCAGCTGGTTTCCTTAGTGCCTTAGCCTCTGCGATATATTACGTTAGATTATTCTATTTATTATAGTGTCTAATCTATACAAGATATAATAAATTTTTTAAGTGCATTAGATGGATACTTTAATGTTCTTCAATATTTGTTATAACAAAAATTTCCAATAAATTAGGTATATTCAGAAGATTTTTTTAAGGAAACTATTACTTCCGGTTGTCCAATTGTTACCAAAATCTAATCAGTTCTTCCCAGGAATGTCAGATTGAGGAAACTGCGGTTAAATATTTTTTAAGTCTTATAGTATTTGAGAAATCGTGGTTCCAAAATACGCACACATACACACACACACACACACACACATACACACACACGGACATCATCGTAAAAATGTTATAATTAGATTATAGGGCCTTAAAACGTGCTTATCCACTAAAATCTGGATATGCGAATTTTAGCATGATAAATGAAAATATGAAACAAGTGCATATGACGAAGTTCAGAGAAAATTTGATTCAATTACATTTATTTTAACATCCTGTAACTTCTAAACTATTGGACGTTAAATATTATTGATTATCGTATCTTATAAAGAATTTTATATAGATTCTAAATTTTTAACGTACAAGTTGTTATCTTAAACGGCGTAGGAATGGTAAATAAAAATATAATAAAAGAACGCATGGCACAGTTTAGTGAAATATACAGTTTAACTCACATTTATATTTTATAGAATTTGAAGTCTGGTTCACGACTGTTATCGCAGGCGATAGTTTCCTGTTCCTGGTGACAAATGAAGTTCACCAGGTCCGGAGAGAAGCCCCAGGATAATGTAGGACACACGAACAGGTTCTCCAAGTTGCGATGTCTGGCATCTCCTGCCGCTGGAATATCGGGAACGGGATTATCTGTAAAAAATAAGATTTGTAAATAAAGTTGTAAATGTAATAACTTATTTATCATGTATAATTTATTTTATTCAATTTTGACGTTTTAAACTGTCATTATTAACTCCATAGCAACAACTATAAGTAACACTTTTTTCACATGTGAATTCAAAAATATTTTAAATCACTCTCACAAAATTTTAACTTACTCTGCAACAAATAATACATTTAAAATAACATCAGGCCCGAAAATAACACTTACCATAATATTTATCAGACATTATCAGCCATTTTCATTATTTTTCACGGCACAAATGACAGACAATAAAGCATTTTAAATACATGACTTGACGTCTATTAGCGACGATTGTCATGCTCAGCCTACTAACTGATCATTTTTTATTTTTTCAAAATTAAGGGGTCTATTCAGAACTCAATATTTGTGTTGTCGTTATGGTCTTTATGGTTGTTATGTACTGTAAAGATTGTTAAAATCAAATTTGGTATTCTCAGAACTGAAGGTGGTTACCGTCAACAATTGTTACGTGTTTTGACAGTCTTTATCATAACGACTGCTAAAACTATGTATTTATGGTTGTTATCACGTTGTTATTTCTAATATTTGACATGTGACAGATTATTACATCAATCAAATATTATTAATAATGGCCTTTCTTCTAAATATTAGCAGGATATTCGCATGGATCCTGCTTCGACTTAATAATGATAATAAGAACGATAAAAACCGTCATGGACGAAAGTTACTTTTGACGTAAATACATATTTCTTTGAAAATATTATATTCTGTAGTAGGTATTCGTGAAAACCTTGTTATTTATTCTGGTGCTAATGTGTGTTTTTTCTTCAATCAAAATTAAAAAAAATCTTTCCATAACTTTTCAGTCATGTTGGGATCAGTGGTAGGAATTAACATACCCGTTCTAAATAATTTAGAAGTTTTCAAATATGACACAAATGTCATTCTTCTTTAGTTGTTTTGACATAATATTTGCATTTTAAATATAATTGGCAACACATTATTAAAAGAATAAAGCGTTGACATATAAGGTTAGGTTAAGTTCATATATGCATAATGAAGTTAGCTATTGTCAAATAATCTGGTTCATTCACAAGTATTATTTTGTAAAGATTGTCAATAATACCGACGTAGGTTCTGAATTGACAAATTCATAAAGATTGTTACAAATGTCTTTATGATAACAATCTTTATATCCGTAACAACCTTTATGACTGTGTTTCTCTGAATAGGCCACTAAATATTATAATGGTTTTTATTAGTATTTCGTCAAAATTTAATAAAATATTGTACAAACCACGTGAGCTAAAAATGTTTATTCACTCGAAGAAATAAACTTTCTTCTCATGAATAAACATTACTTTAGCTCACTTGGTGTGTAAATATCTATTAATAGCTCAGGTTGAAATTTTCTATGGAAAAGCAATTGTCTTTGAACAAGTATAAATGA